>CAWUFW010007535.1:600000-997746 GCA_963921515.1 Calotriton arnoldi
ATGTCACTTTTAAAGTGATGTTGCAACAATTGTACAGGAAGTAGAATTTTAATAAGAATCTTGGTGAGGCTGGGAGCAGGTTTACTGGTAAGTGACTGGGTAGTGTTTAAAAATTCCTGCAAAGCTAGGAAAGGAGAGTCCAAGTTCACTGCACCGGTGTGTATAGACAAGTTAAGCAAAAGTGCTGTACTACTTATGGGAAAAGGTTGGTGGAACAAGGGAAAGTTGGTGAAACTTACTTCAGAACTGGCAAGCTGCATGAGGAAGAAAGGTTCTGTTCACACCCATGTAGCCGATAACCAGGTGCAGGTTGATAGGAATTTGCTCTGAGGGGTGTGAATTGCCCAGCGACCTTGTATATATGAGGTCTGTTGTTGGCTTTGAACTCTGTTTTGTTATGCAAAGTGTGATTATTCTGGAAAAGTCTTACTTTGATATGCAATGTACATTTCGTTAGTTTTATTGCTTGTATTAGCTTTGTTTTATTCTTTGCCTTCGGTTGTTTCGCTCCATTTGTAATGCATTAAATTATCTGAAAATGTTTGTTTATAAGAGGGAAGATGATGTAGTGGTAGCACTTGTACATTAAGTATATGCTGGGTTAATACGCAGGTAGTCTTTTGTTTATGTTGCTTATGTTGTCAGTTAGTCCCACATTCCGTTCTCTGCCTCGCACCATGTTTACTCTTGTACTATGTTTACTTTTAACGGACCTCAGGTTCAGCATTCTATCTCCATAGCATCCAACTACAGCTGAGTCAGTTGCAGTTTGGACTTCGTGGAGGCTGAACATGAAGGACATGGGCTTCTGTACCTTGAGAATAAAACCACAACCTAATACAGTCAGATGTCTTCGAGTTTTGCCTACATTTGCCACTACAGTCGGTCATATTTATTCTGAAAAGTGCATGCTAACACAATTTCTCTCTCTACCTCATTTAATATATTTTTACATCTGTATCAACCCTACCTTCTTTCTCTACCTCATCTGTGTCACTCTACGTCTTCGCTTTTCTCTCTACACCTCATCTTTCTTTCAACTCTTCACACCTCTCTCTCTACATTTCACTCAGTCTTACTATACCTCTTCTCTCGTGTTGAAACACTCTCTTTCTCACTGCTCTCTCTTCTACATCTTTCACAATATCACCTCTCTACCTTGATAGCTTTCTGTCCTACCCCTTTCTAACTCACTTATCTTTCTACATTGACTCTCCCTCTCTATACTTCACATGCAAGGTGTATCATACCCTTCTTCCCCTCTCTATATTTCCTACTTTCTAGCTCCCTGCCCCCTCACTCTCTTAAACATTACCTATATATCTACCACTCTTTTGCTACCTTCCTCTTTCCACTTCTCTGTACCTTACTTCCCGACTACCACACCTTTATCGCTTTACCTTACATCTCTATATCTCACCTACTACCTCATCTCTAAGTCCTCGCTCTACTTTAAATTACATGTTATAGCTGTTATATTTACCTTTCTGTTCTTCTCCTCTCTCATGCCCTTCACTACTTCTCTTACTCATCGGAATCAGAGGTCACTGTCTAGCCTGAGATGTGGGCACATCGGAAGAGGGGAGGAGGAGCAAGAAGCAGGGTCAGAGAAAAAAGGAGAACATTGTCACAATCACCGGATCGAATGGTTAAACTTCTATGAGTTGTGCTTTGTTTTGATTTTTATTGTTGTAGAAAGAAAACCAGTTGTGAAGGGGGATTTTATGTCACTATGAGTATAAATGGCAATTAAGCAACATGTGCATATCTCACAGGTTAGATGCAGGGAATAATGAACTAGGCGTCCACCAAGTCACCCATGCTTGTTGCAAGGCAACGAAACATCTAGATTGAAGGCCAAAGAGAAATGGCATTATTAATGTTTGTTCAAGCTATCCATCACAATCAGACCCAAGTCTGCCGAAATGGAGTGACACAGTCGTGCTTCTCAGCGGAATTCCTCTACAGCAGCAGCTTATTACATTCCTCACCCTCACTATAGGCTTACAACATGATTGTCAGTGTGCATGCTTGTATATTCCAAGCAATCTGTGTGCCCTTATTCACTAGATCAGAACTGTACAGAAGATCCTACAGGAAGGTGCATTTAGAACAGGGATATCCACCATGATTTCAGGAGGAATGCATGATTTGCAGATTTTCAGGACAAATACTTACTTTGATTCATTGAATATA
Organism: Calotriton arnoldi; assembly: GCA_963921515.1. Taxonomy (NCBI): domain Eukaryota; kingdom Metazoa; phylum Chordata; class Amphibia; order Caudata; family Salamandridae; genus Calotriton; species Calotriton arnoldi. The sequence continues at coordinate 602,197 of CAWUFW010007535.1, forward strand.
CATGTATGTTACTTGGTTATCCTGAAAATTTGCCATGGACCTGGACTTCCTGAACATTTGCTGGAAACCCTTGACATAGAAATGTATGATACGGGTTAGGTAGCTGATGTCACAGGGTTAATGTAATGAGATGTGTAAGAAGGTAGAAAAAACTAAGAAGCAACAACCTTTAGAAATATTTACAGCATGTGTAGATACGGTTGCCTGTAGCATTGGGGTGTCTGGATATGCTCAGGAAGGCCGGATCAATGTTAGATTTTCTGGATGTTTACATTACCTAACTCTACTTTTTTACATCGGCATTGGTAATCCTGAAAATTTCACATGGATTTTGTGCTTCTGGACCTACGTTGGGCACACCGGCTACAGCAGGGGATTGCAATTAAGACACTCAACTTAGCCAACCCAAGCTTTTCTGTTAAATGTTGAAGAGATGGCAGACAGATTGATGGCCATCCACGTTTTAAATGTGTTTTTTCCAGATACCAGTTACCATTGGAAGAGACTATTTTATTTTGAACCAGATGAGCAAGGTTACTAGTTAATTCTAATGGAAACATACGTGTGGGTTTTGCTTCACTCTAGATTGTACAAAAGTGTGGGGAAGTTTTCTTTTTGTAATAGTGCCCATTAAAATTCAGCCAAGTAGGTTTATAGAGGAACATGTGCAAATGCATAACTTTTCTTTATGAATGGGGCCCGCTATCATTAAGGGTCATGGTCTACTTTCAGCTTGTTCCAACGGGCCAGGGAGATAATCTCAGCCTCAAGATGGCATGTTATGGAGGAAACATTTTAGGGAAGGAGGCATGAGAAACAGCATAGAAGACTGCTGAAAACACAGATAATCTGCTCAAGTAATAGTCAACCTGCTACTACATAAATTCGAGAAGGGGATCACTAACATATGTTAACGCACCAGCTATCTGCAACTACATTTGTGATATACAAAAAGTAATTTTATTGATTGTGACTTTCATTGTTAAATAGTTATGCATGTATTGTATAAATATGTTGGACCAGTCCATATACAACGATGAATTAGAGCGTTTTGACAGCAGAACTCAATAGAACAACTGGAGGAGCTGTCGGTGGATAGGAATATTTTACATATTACAACCAATATCCATAGAATTAGTATTTCTAGTACTGAGGTTGATTAACCTTTTATGACACGTTCAACTTCTCAACGGGACGTTGCATGAACCCATTTTAAACATGACTAGTGAACATGTTAAATTGATAGTCTTTTGAAGAACATTAATTTATGAGAATAGGTTAACTAGCCTCTAGAATCTTGACCCAGTGGTTGCTCCATGTGTGTGGAAATGTACTGTAGACCAATCAAAGTCTGAATCTGACGGAATTGGGGGTTCGGAAGGTGAAAGCTAAGGGTTGTCATTCGCCTAGTTTTTCTTGGTTATAAAGAGGTTTTGAACAACTTTCATATTTTTGACCAAGCTAATTTTGAAAAAAAACCTCAAGGAAGGCTGTATTTCAGAATGCCTCTAATAGGATTTGTGAATGTTCATCTCTCACATCATAAAGCATCAGCACGGATGACAGACATTATGAGACAATGATGTCCCTGGCATACCATATTGCATAATTATCATATTTTAATACCTACTCATGAAAAAGTCAATTAGATTAGTGTTATTACCATACAGCAGATATGATTGGAATTCATAAGCAGAGAACATTAAAAAAGTGAAAAATACACATCGAATTTGATTAAAGGTCTGTGGGATTTCAGCCCTGTGCCACGTTGTGCCAGTGAAGAAAATTATTCAGAGACACATCAACACCTAAAGGTTTAAACACTACACAAGCATAGGTAACACATATCGATACATATTCACCAACAGATGTGTTATTATATACAGTAGAAATATAATACAGTGCAGTTCGCTATACGTACCTGAATGCCTTTAAAATCCAAGGCATTGTGGTTTAGTGATTTGATGCCCACTATTAGGAAACAATCTTCTGCTGTACTGTATATGCGTTGCAGTAAATGGCTTTTTAAGAAAGTGAATCATTATTTGGGTTGGGCAACTTCCCACCTCAAGTAACAACTACAATTCTTGTCAAGGTGAAGCCTTAAAGACACTAAATTAACCTGAGCATAATCCACTGGTTGCTATGGCACAGAGCAGACATATTTAACTTAGGACAATGTGGAAATTACTATGCAGAACAAAAACAGTAATACAGTCAAAACACCAAGCATAAAAAATCCCAAAGTGAATTATAAAACAGAGTAAAATACACTTAAAAAAATGACACCAAAACAACAAAAATCCAGTAAGGGGAACTATATATATGAATTTTTTGCGAGTTAAGAAAAAATAGAGGCAAAAAGCATTGTAGTCAGTAGTCATGGTAGACAGAGTCCTAGCCTCAATTTCAGGTCTACCGCAATGGAGCCAGGGTCAGATACACCAATTAAGTTTGAGGTTTTACCTTGGGACTTCAGTGTGGTGAGGCAGCAGGCTGTATCTGAGGAAGTCCTCATGAAGTTAGATGGGCACTGAGCAATGTCTCGCTGAAGCTGTAAGTTTTAGGTGGAAAGAGGTCAGATTGGAAGAAATTCATATTTTGTCCCCTCGGATGTCCCATCGCCGGCTGGATACTTTTGGTTCCTTCACTCAGTCAAGATTTCTACCTTTGGATGTAGTCTCTTTTTTGCAGCTCGGAATCCTTCAGCGGGGTAAGAGGGCAGTATATGTCCCACAATAGATTCTACAAGGCCAGACACCTTATTGCTGAGAGTCCGCTAAATTGGATTCCTGGCTGTGGAGAATCTCTGAGTGAGAGAAACATGCTTTCTAAGCCCAGTGAGATTGCGCCTTGGGTGGATAGTCAGGGGTCGTTCGTCCCAGTCCTCCAGAGGTCTTTAAGTTGAAAAACGTTCTACATCTCTGCTTTTCAGAGTAGTAAGAGAAATCCAGATAGACACAGTCAAGGGGTCCCAGGACCTTAGGAACATCACTTGGGATCAAGAAGGACGAACTTCAGCAGAGGTCCCAGCAGGGTCCAGGTCATGTCCAGTTGGCATTGGTCAGCTGGGTACTTCAAGGAAAAGGCTCTTGCAGCTTGATGTGGCCCTGTAGCTACTGCCCTGTGGACTTGGTGCCCACGTCTTTGCCCTGGGCACCTTCAGGGCTCTTTTCAGATCTCACACAACAACTCCAGTCCTCTTCTCTTCTTCCTTAGGTTCAGAAAATGTCTTGTAGAGGGTGTCTGGAGGAGCCACATTTATGCCTGACACAAGCTTATAAGTGGGGTTGACTCCTGACTCCTCCCTAACCAATGGGGAACAAGTTTCCAGAGGTAACCCTGCCCACTTTTGCAGCAGTTTCTGTTTGCCCTACTGCAAACAATCCCAAAGTGCCCCTCACTCTCAAATTCAGAGATCGGCAAACCTTCTCCCTTTATGCAGGTCCTGTGTGCCCACCCAGAGGTGTGAAGCACTCAGAAAACGTTTGTGTTCTGGTTCAGAGAGGACCTGGCTTGGTGGTTCGGGGAGACTGTTGCTATTGGAACAGGGTCAATGCTGTTTTTCATATAACTAGGTCTAATCTGAGGTGGTATTGTGGGCAAAACAAATATGGACTGTGATACAGTACGAGTAATTACCAGTGGCTGATATTAATTCAACTATCCTTCCCATCACGTTTTTCTTTACTCCACCCAGAGGTGTGTCCATGGCAATGAGAAGCCCACTCCTTTATAATCACTTAATACCAATTCTGGAGGTAACTCTCCCCCACTGGGTTTGGTGCCAGTCTAGGAGAAAAAAAGCTGGGGCTTTTCCAAATGTCAACTAACATTTGTTTTTCACTGGGGAGGCCTCTTTGAAGTAAATTAAGTTACTGGGCCTACCCCATATGTTCTTCCTGTAAGCGGAACAAAATCATCTACCCACACACTATCCAATGCATCAGCTGGGAGCAGTATTCACACCTTATTTTTATTTGAAGAGTTTTATATAGCGCTGGCTAGACCCAGAGGTATCAGAGCGCTTTACATGAGGATCATTAAGTTACAAGTTACAAATTACATCCGTTACAAGAGCATAGTAAAACACAGGACAAAAAACAATGTTATGGTATTTCGTCGGAGGGAGGGGGAGGAAGGAGACAACAGCGGGGAGACGGGAAGAACTGTGTCCAATGTCCAGCTGGGTAGGTGACGGCCGAGGGGGTGAACCAGGGACCGATCTCCTCTATAGCTGTCTAGCAGCTCCACCGGGCATCAGCCACGTTGCTCAGGACTCCGTGGTGAGGAATAACAAGAATAACAGTTTTGCATAGTTACATTAGTTACAGTTGCATAGTCAAACATAGAAGAAAAAGTCCCCAATAGAGGATAGAGGGAATGGGGGCGGGGAGTAGAAACAGGGGGCTGGGAAGCAGATCAGTTCTGAAAGATAGGGAGTGGAAGAAAAATACCTCAAGGGGGCCCAAAAAGTAGGAGTAAGCGGGACCATCCCCCAGATAGGGGTCACATAGTCACTAAGTCCGGTGCAAATTAGATCACAGCATTGGGTCATCTCGGGGGGTGAGATAAGGGAGCCTCATTAGTGTCCATTCATGTCTGGGGGAGAGAGCGTCCCAGAGGGGGCTATCACGGCACCCTCTCTCTTGTGGATGGTATTTCAGTAAATTCTAAGGCCTGTTATCACTTAGGTGGTTGGGATCACCAGCGCAGGGGACTCTGTTCATTCCACCCTGTTACCTTGGCCCGATAGCCGCATCTTGGCCTCTGGAGGGGCCCCCTCACTGCTCTGATGGGTGAGATGGAAGGGAACCCCGGTGCCCATTGGTCGCTATTCCAAACGCCGTCGTGCTTGTTGTTTCGCTGCAGCTACGGCGTTATCCGCTGTTGCAGAGCTCCCCTGCTGGCCTTAACAGTCCGAGCCTCTCTGCTCAAGTCATGGATCCTTCACGCTGCTACACCCTGGGCAGAATCGCCCAGCCGCCATTTTGAGGTCAGGCAGTTTCAGACGCTCTCCGAGATTGCTGTCGTTTGAGTCTGCCAGCGTCCGGTGCCCTTAGTCCGCTTGCAGCCTTGACGTTGATAGTCTCGGTGGCCCAACTTGGAGCGTCAAAATGGGCCCATGAGGCCCCACAGTCAGCTACTTCTCAGGAAAGGGAGGGGGGGCTGGGAGGTGGCAGCGGTAGGCAGGTGGTCGCTCTCCCACTGGGCCGACTCTCTCGCCCCCGCACCATCGCCGCAGCTCGAGCACTCACCGGTTCAGCCGGTCACTGGGCGTGCACCCGCTCCCCAGCAGGACAGCTGATCCTCACTGCCTCTCGCCGTACTTTAGAGGCATCCAGCCGCCATCTTGCCACCAGGCTGGCAGTTTGTGTTAGCCATCTTGGCTCTGCCTGTGTGTCTCCAAACCGGGGTGAGTTTCGCCAAGAAGCTTCATCACGCGGAGTCTGCTGAGGTTATCACCAGGATCAGCACACTCCCCAGGCATTCGTTGTCCTGCAGACCCTCCCAACAGGACCCAGCCAGCTTCAGGTGGCATCGGAGTCTCCCGATTCAGAGGCATGTAACCTATGTCCTCACAGGGCTCAGTGTCCATTTTTTTTTTGCAGATTTATATAGCGCGAACTCGACCCGAAGTTATTGGAGCGCTTTACATGAGCACCGGTTACGTTACACAAGGACACATTCATTTTATTTTTTTGGTAGGCACAGGGAGATTAAGTGATTTGCCCAGAATCACAGGATGTGGATGCGACCCCGAGGCTCGAACCTTGATTTCCCAGTTCCAAAGTCGGCAATCTAGCCTTCAGACCACATCCTCTCTCCATGGGGTCCCAGAGGCATCGAAGCATGGCAGCCAGTCACAGCAGCTCCCCCACACGCAGTGCGGCCGCTTTGGGCCCCCATGTGTGCACTCGCAGCCACTCTACTCTTTGCCGAAGCCTTACAGTTGTTTTTCTGGGCTCAGGAACTGCCAGCCCTCTCTGTATCCAGCTCCGGCCCACTGGTGCAAGCCCTTATCAGGGCTAATTATGGCAGAGCTATTACTGAAGAGCTATTACGAATTAACTGCCAGGAGCTTCAGGAAAGGAAAGAGTAGCTTTCTAAAAGTTACTACTTTTCCTTAATATTTATTAAAAATCTCACTTTATCATTGAGTTGGGATTTTAATAAATAAATAGTAAAAAAAAATGGTTTAATCCTCTTTTTGGCTGGTGCCAACCCAGAGATAGCAGTGTTAATATTTATCTTAATTCGCAGTGTTTTTCTATGGGCGTTCCGGAGAGTCCTTACAGTGAAAATAGCTTTTAGGGCCTTTTCACTGTAGGGACATGGTGACAGTAATTTTCTACATGCCCCACTTTTAAATACTATGCACCCTACCTTGTGCACATTTATGTGGAGCAGCTATATCAAGTTATATCAAGAAAGCAAGAACAAAAAAATGAATTGTGATGCTCAGAGCTAACTCTTGTTTATACAGTCTATAGTCATATAGTAGCAGGACATTGCTGGTCCCCTAGGGCCATTGGAATTTAATTTGGATGTGATGATTGATTAGTCACAGACTGGGACAATATTTTCCTGCCCATGCATCATATCATAACACTAACTGTAAGGAATTAAGCCAGAACACCAACATAAGCAAAATGTGATTTTTGTTTAAAGTATTTCATAGTGAAATTGCACAGACACTTTATGTGTTAATAAATTAATTACCTGCCATTCATGAGCAAGGCATATGTACCCAGAGGCGGTTGCCACTGTGTAGTTATAGTTAGGATCGTGTTTCCATAGAAAATGCATTTTCTGTGTCAATAATAACTTAAGCCCTGTTTTACGAATCTCCAGGAAACTTTCTACAAAAGTGCTACTTTTTGACTAGTTTGTGCATGGAAAGTTTCAAGGCAATCTGTCAAGCAAGGGTCAAGAAAAGGGGGGTCCCATTACGCTTTTCCCTCATTAATTTTTCCATAGGAACTTTAGACACTGCTACAGCCCAAAGAGCTGAACAGATTTACACCAAATTTGACAGAAAGCTAGATCTTGTTCCAGAAAGAGTGCTTTTTGTGTTATGGTCTAAATCCTCTTAGTATTTTGGAGGAATTAAGGTTCATAAAAATTGTATATTTCACACCTCAAAGGATCACCGGAACCGACAAATCACAAAGTGAGATCTAATTGGCTGTCACCACCTCAACTAGGAAGGGATGGGAGCCATCGTAAGACTCAGGACTCAGCCTCAAGCCCTAAGAAAAATGTTTTAAAAAAAGACTCCTGTGCTTTTTTTTAACCCCCCCTGGGTGTGCCATGGCCTGGGAGACAACTCTATCTATTTTTTTGGGGAGGAGGGCATATTTGTCACCCCTCCCTGGGCTGTTTTTTTTTTATCCGGAACCCTATCCCCGGGGCCTCAATTTGTAGGGTGAGGGAGACACACGGCTCCCCTCCCCAGACCATTTTCTGCCCCAGATCTTAATTATGTTTAAAGGGGAGGGCGGCATGTGACCCCTCTCCCTGAGCCACTTTCAGCCCCAGGAACCCCATCCTCTGGGGCCCACTCCATTTTTTAGGGAGGAGGGCATGCGCCCCCCCCTCCCCAGCCGTATTGGGCTCCAGTGACCCCATTACCAGGGCCCACTGTATTCTTTTAAGGGGAGGGTGCCGCGCAGCTCACCTCCCCAATCCTCTAAATGTTCCAGGGACCCCATTCTCTGGGGTCGCTAAACTAATTTAAAAAGAAGGGCCCATGCATCCCCCCTCCCTGAGCTATTAAGGGCCCGAGGACCTCACCCCCTGGTGTTTGCTCACTAGCTGTGTCCCAGGGAGCCTGCACCCAGGACACAGCAGTTTTTTCTGCCAGCATTGGCCTGGGCAGGGAAACTTGTCTTTGCTCCCGCCTGGCGAGAGTATTTTCAAAACTCCTGCCAGGTTGGAATAAACACAAAGTCTGGGAGCTGACTTTTGATCTGTCATCAAGGTCACATTAGGCTCGAGCAGTGGGGCCACGCACCCCCTCTCCCCTTTAAAAAAAGGCCCTGGGGAATGGGGTCTGCAAGGCCAGGCCCTGTGGCCATCCCCCATCGCGCACAGGTGAAGGCCGTATACTGCGTGGGGTTGGTTGCCTTTGGTGGGGTAGGACACATGGCCTGATCACAGGCCAGGCATTGTGGCCAACCCACCACTGCATATGGCTGAAGGCTGTGCACAGCGTGGAGTTGGCTACATGCAGGGGGTTGGCTGCAAGGCATGGCTGCAGGTCAGGCCCTGTGGCCAACCATCCCCTCCATGCACGACTGAAGATCCTGCACAGTGTGTGGTTGGCTGCCTTGATGAGGGTTGGCCACAGGGACTGGCCAAAGGCTAGGCCTTGCAGCAAACCCCTTACTGCACACAGCTGAAGGTCGTGTTCATTTGGGGTTGGCTGCATGTGGGGAGTTGGCCATGGCCAACACCCCACTGCATAGGGCCAAAGGCCATGCACAGCATGGTACTGGCTGCATGCAGGGAGATGGCCGCAAGCCTTGCGCAGCAGGGGTGCTGGAGATATGTATCGTAATTAAATATTTCTTTATGTAAAAAAAAATACGCAATAATTCACTGTAAAATAACTATAACTGGTGAATAACAGTGGTTTTTAGAGTTTAAACTGTTACGTTGTTACTGAACATTTCACCTAACTATAATGTTACAGTAATCTTTGTTTTATTCAGTGAATATATACACACACACACACACACACTCCCACACACACACACACACACACATACATATATATACATAGTCTAATGATGTTGTCCAGGTTTGTGAGATTAAGATCGTTGATGTGGATTGTCTGTTGGCCTTTGAAACTCTTCTGAGAGAGGGTGAAGCAGACAACCCTGATGTTGAATTGAGTCAAAATTTTGAAACTTTAGGAATAGGTGTCAATACTCGAGTGGAAGTGGTTTCAAATTGAAATCATGCATGATTCCTTCCATGCAACATGACAATATTGACGTATTCCACCATCTCATTATCAAGGAACTCATGGCTCTAAGAAAGATGGTAAAAAAGAGTCTGCGAATCTGTCTGTAGCCAAGATGGAAGCACTTAAGCCTTGAAATAAGATACCACAATAGTGATTAAACCCTCGGATAAGGGGGATGGGAATGTCACGATATTGGATATAGATATGTACAAGGGTGAGGAATTAAGACAGCTTATACAGCTATCATGTTATGAGGTGATTATGTTAGATGTCTATAAAACTCTGTACGTAGATATCATGAATGTCTTGCAGATTGGTACGATCAAGGGCTTTTGGACTTTGATGAACATATATTCCTGAGAAAAGATTACTCCAAGACATCTTCATTCTGCTTGTGTCCTGAAGTCCATAAAAGTACCAGCAATTCCCTGGGATGCAAGATAGTCTCCTCTAATGAATGGTTTCTTGAGAATACAACCATCTATATTTCCTGTTCCCATTTGTCATGGCTCTACCCTCTTATTACAGGGAGAGCAGCAACTTTTTGACTAAAATACAAAAGATTGATTGGTCCAATTTGTTCATCATGATTGCTATGGATGTTACATCACTTTATACTTGCATCAATCATCAATTTGGCATATAAACATGTGAACATTATTTAAAGACAAGGGCGGCTTGTTTTTATGAGCATCACAAAATGGTAATCAACATGATCCACTCTTGCCTTAATGAGAATACTTTTATTTATGATGGTGTATAGTACAGGCAGCAGACAGGCACACCGCGGTTGGCATCTGCTTCGCTCCCAGCTTCACAAATATCGTGATCAGCTGGTGGGAGGACCAGGTGTCCTGGGCGGAGTGCAATCAAGAATACACTAGGCACATTTTGGTATGGACTAGGTATATTGATGACCTGCTCATACTATGGAATTGTCCCCCAGAGAAGGCACAGATTGTTCTGCAGAAACTGAAGGATAACCCTTACAATTTGAGGTTTACCACCAAAATGAGTCAGACAGAGACTGATTTTCCTGATGTGAAATTGTGGATAAAGGAGGATAAGATCCTTTCAACTTTACATGGAAAAGAAACAGCAGGCAACAGTGTATTGCATTATAAAAGTCATCACCCTAGAAATGTAGTTAACGGCATCTCGTATGGTGAGATATTAAGGATTATGAGGGTGTGCAACACTGAGTCCGAATTTCACATGAAAAAAACTCACCTTAACAGAAGATTTAGGGAGAGGCAATTCTCTGCAAAGATTTTAATATGGCTGTGAAGAAAGCAGAACCTCTGACTAGGGTCCAACTCCTGTTTGCATACTCCATCACAACTAGAAAGGACGAATGTATACGCATCATCACTACCTACAATGTATCCTCACATGATATAAGAACTGCTATGAATAAACATTGGCTCATCTTAAAAAATGATGGGGTTATAGGCCCAGGCTTACCTGCTAGACCCTCTATCACTTATAAAAGAGGGAGATCATTGGGAGGTCATCTGACACACAGTTATCACAGCAGAAATGAGAAACCGGATATGTGGCTAGCTAGGTCTACTGCAATTTTCAAGTGTGTCCAGTGTAAGGCATGTAGGTATATTTCCAACACAACTGAATATGTGTCTTCCCAGTGATTTAGAAGAAGTATAGGCCAGTTTCTGAACTGTGTCTCTGATTTCTGTGTCAATGTGTTGATGTGCCTGTGCAGCCCTATTTATGTAAGGAGCACCACATTCCCTTTGAGAAAGCGCATTCTTGAACACCAATGTGCTATAAAAAACGTAGACCTTTCCTACTCTGTGGCGACACATTACTAGGTGGCTCACCAATGTGATGCATTGAAGTTAAACATTTTTGCCATCAATAGAATCAACAAGAATGTACAAGGGGGGAATAGGACCAGACAACTTAGGCAGCTACACCAAATACCCCCTGGGCCTGAACAAAGATGAGGAATTGGAGGTACATGTGGGTTGATGGATGTTCATTCACAGCAATGGGACACTCTGGAGCATGTTGTTGTTGTTGTATGTTATGATATTTTATCTCCATACTTCTGTGGCTTCTCCTTTGAATTGTTTAAATGTTTTGCATAAGGATTGTACGTGTATCCACAATGCTTATGAATTCTCTGTGATTATATGTATTTCTGGAGCTGTTGTATTTTTGCACTAAGGAACTGTATAATATGGATTGGGAAGTAATCAGAGCCCACTTGGGCGGTATTCAGATCATTGATATTCTCTTATATTGGATGTCAATGTAGAGAGGGAAAATATGTTTTATGTTCTCTGGTATATAGATAGGGAGATGTACAATGAACTGTGGCTGTACTCTTCTGGCCTCACATTAGGATAATTGTGATATGTTGCCCACATGGGCGTAATTTTATGCTACTTGTTGTAGCACTCCCCGACAGGGGCGGCTCCTCCACGTGGGCGGAGGAGCGTCACCCCACTGCTTTCTCATAGTGCGAGAAGCAGAAACATAAAATGGTATTTCAAATACCATTTTATGCTTCTGCTTCCCGCAATGCGAGAAAGCAGAAGGGTATGCCTGGTTTAGGGCGGGCGGGTGGACATTCCTGCTCCAGGCAGGGGAGGAGTAGCTTTCCCACTGTTGTGGGCGCTGACTGTTTGGTCGGCCCCAGGGCCGACCAAACCAATCATGCACACTCTGCATTTTCTCTATCTAGGCTGTGTTAGAAATGGGATCTCTGGTTGGCTAAGGCTTGCGCCAAAGCCAGGCAGAGACCACCACTCTAGTCAGAGCGAGGGAGTTACATGCCAAAGATAACCCCTGCTCACCCCTTGGTAGCTTGGCACGAGCAGTCAGGCTTATCCCGGTGGCAATGTGTAAAGCATTTGCGCAACACACACACAGCAACAACATACTAGGCACACCACAAAAGGAAGTCCACACAAGGTTATATATAAAAATAGCCTTTGTATTATCATAAAACACATTAGAATAGTACTCACATATATACATCGTGCCACCTGGCACTGGACAATATTTACAGGGGATTATATACACATGACAGGGCCACATGGACCACTGTCAGAACCATCACAAAGTGAACGTAGTAAATGTAGAACTTATAATAAATGTAGGACAAATTGTAGATGTAGAATACAACCAGTACTTACTGGCAAAACCTCGTACTCAGCATCACCCTGTAACATAAACCACATTATGCACAGTATCACATTAGGCACGAATTACATTCTGCGCCAACCTCATCAGTCTAATATCTTAGACCCTAACCTCCTAAGTATAACTCACATTAGGGGCATAACTCACAGTAGAGAATAACTCAAAACCTAAACGCATTAGGTAATAATAAAATCACAAGCATAAACACATTATGCAAAACCTCATAATCATGAAAGTACATTAGAGGCATAGAACAGGGTGCGTAAATCATGGTAAATGCATCACATTTCCTAGCACCACATAACTCGCATTAGCACATAAGCTCCTAGTAAAAAGAACCATAGCAGAGGCATAAATCACATTTAGGGCCTGGCACCCTATAAACCCACCAGTCCCCCTGGCCAACTGGCCATCTCCAAAGGGGCTCAAACGCCCTGTGTCCAGAATGTCAGGGCTGCTGCCTAGCAGCTGAATCAAAAGTGCGCCACTGCGCAAACCTAAACGTAGCAGCTGCCTACTAATTGCTGGGCAGCTGTGCAACTCACTGTGCCTCTGGTCCCTCTCAAGGACTCTGAATCAATTATGCCCAATTCTCAGCAGCTGCCTGCGCTGTGCGGCGCAGCTGTGGCTCTCAAATGCGGGCATGGGCACCTCTGTGTCCTCGGGGTCCCCACTGGGACTCTGTAGCCAGGGGAATGCGGCAAAATGCTGCAGCTGCCCACTGTCAGGCGGGGCAGCTGGGGCGGGAGCATGAGCACCGACAATATGCTCCGATCTGGGAGCAAATATGCCCAATGTTGGAGCTGCCCGCTGCCATACAGGGCCGCTCAGGAAATAGGCACGGGCCTGGACCGGCACCAACAAGGTGCCCCTAGAGCCCCCACTCGTAGGAGGGGCCCGCTTCCTCTCGCGGGTCTGCTCAGAACTAGGAGGCCCTCGCAACGGGCCATGCGGCAGCTCCACTCACTGGGGTGTTGCCTGCAGGCTCGTAGGGGAGGCTTGGTCTCCTCTTCACCCGGTCCCTCTCCTGGGGACCGGGACTTCTCCAAGGCGGCAGGGGCAGGCACTGGCAATGTGCCTCGGGCCCCCTTCGCCATAATCATCAAATGCGGCAGCACGCGGGGCTCTCCCTTACGCAGGGGAGCCCCGGTCTCTTCATGGCTGCCACTTCCTTCTTCCGGCCGCTGCCCGGGCAGGGCTCTCCCTTACACACGGGAGCCCCACCGCATCACCGGAAGTCCTCTCCTCTATGGCGGCCGAAGCTCCGCCCAACGTCAGGCAGCCTCGCCTGCCTTCCGGTTCGGCTCTCCAAGTCCCCGGGTCGCTGCGGTGATTTCCCATTAGTAGAACGCGGGGTGGGCACCCGCGTTTAAAGACAAATACAACGCGGACCATGAGGGGTAGGCTCCCTCCTAGTCTCAAATATAGAGCGGGGTGGGCTCCCGCCATTGAATTAAAGTATAAGCGGGGTGGGCACCCGCTCGGGCGTACACACTGCGGGGGAATCCCTACGCTGTGGATTCCCTCATTCTCCTCTTGGAGTGCAGTGCTGCAAACGCCAGCTCCTCTATCCTGGAGAAATGAAAATAAAGTGCTCACAGAGCGCCAAAAGATGCAGCAAAGGTCCTGGAGGTCCTTTTAGGAAAAGTCCATGAAAGGTTTCAGGGGCATAGCTGGACCCAGGGGCCAGCACACACGGCCCTCCAGCAGGGAGGCAGCCCCCATGGCGGTTCCTCCTGGGCCCCAGCAGCAGCAAGCCCTCCTCCGTCAGGAACAGCACACCAGAACAGGAACAATTTCATGGGGTCACAGCCCCTATATTTATACTACAATTTCCTTTGTCTAAAGGTGCAGGGTTTGGGGGATACCAGTCAGAACTGGTTTAGGGGAGCTTTGGAGCACTTTGTTTTGCTCAGCTCCTCTCTCCTTTTCATAGTGTAGGCTGGGGACATCAGACGCACCACAGGAGGTGGAGCCAGCATTGTGGATGGAAGGCACAGCCCTATTCATGTCCCAGGTGCAACTCCTCCCTCCCATCTGCATGCAGATCTCTCTATTCAGCCCTGCGCTGACTCACCCTGCCCCTCCTGAGCCACACACACCTCCCAGCCCCTGTCACTCACAAGCCAGACATGCAATTCACATCAGGCAGGCAGACACAGAGCACACATAAATGCCAACTTCTAAAAGTGGCATTTCTACACCAGTCACAATAAATCTGCGCACACCATTGCGCAGCATTTATTCTCACAAATTCATACATACCAGACTTGACCACACTGCTCCTCTCATACCAGGAATTACCATGGACACACTTATCCCCCATGCATTCCTATGGGAGGGCAGGCCAATCTCACCACAAGTACACAGAGAGCGCACGCACTTTCCACTGGATCACAGTGCGAAAGTGCTCAGAGGCCTAAAATCCCCAACACCAGGTCACAGACAAGGCAAAAAGTTTAGGGGTGAACCTGCCAAAAGGGCCAAGTCCAACAGGCTGCATGCAGCCTACATAGAGAAAATGGCCTCCCCATAGATGCCTGTGGGGTCGGCGTCCTAGCCAATCACAACGCTGCCATTGCAGCGTTGTGATTGGCTTAGGAGAGGAGAGGGAGGCTGCCTACTTCCTGTAAGGCGTTAGGCGCAGAGAGGAGACGCGACGCGGGACCGGAGGCGAAGGTAAGTTTTTTAAATCAACCCCCGCCTCCCCCCAAACCCCCCTGCGCACCCCCCCTCACCCTCCTCACACCTCGAGTCATGCCAGCCGTGACTGCTCCCCCATGGGAATGTACTGCTTCCATATACTGTGGAGCCCTGACTTTCTTTCAGTCTGATTAATTCTTTGAGGCTCCTAAGAGAGAATTTCTCTTCATGTCTGATAATGCAATTTTCCTATGTCCCATCTTATTATATATTTTTTTCATGTATTGTGAAATATGTTTTGGATCCCATGTACAATATGATTATGAAAGATATGGGCAACAGAGTGAATGAATTGTGGTATTTACTGCCCAAGTTCAGGGTGAAAATGGATGGATCAAATTGAGAAGTATCTCTTCCATGCCTATGATGAAGTTTGCATTTACTTTCTGATGCTGGTGGGGTTTGCTACCTTGAGAAAGGCTTGTGGAGCTGAAACGCGTTGGTTGCATTTGCGTCTGCTACATAAACAGCGTTGTTTTCATGCAACCCTGGAATACCTGTTTTCTTTGGTCACTTGTTAGTCCAAAGTTTTAATGTTGGATCTAATTAACGGCACTCCGAGGTAGTTGAGATAATGCAAGACTTATTTATTTCTTTGATGGAGGAAAAAGCATTTAGGCAAGAAGCGCCTTGGTCACAACGTTGACAATCAATTTTAAAGGTGCTTAAATACAATGTGGAACAGAAATACAAAAAGTAAACATAGGCAACAGACCGGCATGTCTTGTCACACAATGGCGCCATCTTGGCATTTATAAGTTCTACTTAGGAATTTAGGAAAAGCGGTTTGTGGCATGTTTGTCATACTGTACATACAGATTGAAATGCTTAAATTCAGCAAATAGATCAATGCAGAGAATCAATAGTATGCTCACAGTTAATAAAGCCCCAGTGGGATCACCCCCTATTCTGTCAGGCATGGTGCCCCGACATAGTATGTGCAAAATAGCGCATCATTCATTACACAGTGCGAACACTAGAAAACATAATCATCTTATAATATAATCACATCCTGTTGCGACCTTCGTTTCCTGGTCTGGTTTACCACCAATTGCCTCTCTCTGAGTTCTGTCATCATCAATTCTGAAAACACATCAATATTATCATGTTGGCAAGGTGGGATACATTTCGATTTTGGCCTAAAATCTATACACCCCGCTACATCCATACAGACATTAAATATTTTTGACAAGTGTGTAACATCTATTAACAATGTCACGTTATCTGATTCAGTCTCAAGGAATACAGGTCTCTCATAAGATCTACATCTGAGACGTCTAGATTACGAAAAGGATACCATCTTCCGTCAGGTGCCTCATGTCTCTTTCGGATTGACACTGAAAAATGTCATCAGTTTTAATTTTCAAACAAACTCAAATGAATCAATTCTGGACTGTGCATAATCTAATTAGAGACAGGGCAGAAGAAGAGGCCTAGGGATAACATTTCCTCATTTGCTTTGGGCAGAGTCGCATCAGTCAAATTAATTACCATCTTATTGTGCCCCATCACTTCTTGGTGCTGTGTGGCACTGTCCCCTTGGGGTCCACGTTTGCATCTATTCCCATTGCCTCCTCTCTTCTCCCTCCTGCCCCTTTTGCTTTCTGTTGTCGCCTTGGCCTGTGATTGGAGCGTCTGTCCAGGTGTAAAAAATGGAACACCTCTTGGTTCAATGTATAGGCTCTATGTATGCCACTGCTGTCACTTCATTCTCCTCCCACTTCTGAAACTGTCTCAGAGCTGAAATCGGTGAGGAAGATGTCTTGTCTCAATTGATTAACCTCTCCCAATCTTTGGCGCTGCATGTTCTCGAATCATCTCGCAAAAGTGTAGATCTTTCCTCTTTCGTAGTCTTGTTTGTCCCATTGGAATTTCTGTGCTTTCTTAAGTTTGATAATTTCCTCGGGTTTCATCATCCTTGTTTTCAATTCTTGTCTGAAAAGGCTTACTCACTTTGCAGGAAAGTGCCTCTTTTGACATGGTTAGCCCCCACTGTTTGCTTGATGCCTGATGCAATTTTGAACTGTAAGTGCACTGGGTCCCTGCTAACCAGGTTTCTAGTGCCAGATCTTTTTCCCAAACCTGTACCATGATTGGCACAACTTCAGCCACCCTTGTAAGTCCCTAGTAAATGGTACCCCTGGTACCTATGGCATGGGTACTAAAGAGGGTCCTCAGGGGCTGCAGCATGAATTGTTCCAGTCCAGGGACCCCCAACTAAGACCCTGCAAACTGCCACTGCAGGCTGAGTGTCCTGGTGCAGGGAAAACCAAAGAGTCAACATGGCACAGCCCTGTGTGCCATGACCTCTCACACTGCATCAGATATAGGGAAGTCACCCCTACTGCAGGCCATACAGCCCTAAGGCAGGGTACCCTATATCCCATGCGTGGTCATATTCGCATGAGCAGATATGACCTTGCAATATCTGATCCATTCTTGGATATTGCATGTGTGCAGGAAAGCCATAAAGAGTGCATTGGCTGGATACTTGTCATTATGAGTTTCCTAGCTCCATGATGGCTTCACTGCACCCTAAGATGTTTGGTACCAAACAACTTGTCTTAATAAATCCTCACTGATGCCAGTGAGAGATTTATTAAAAAATGGACACAGGAGACCCTTTAGAGGGTCCCCAGAAAACCTACCATGCACTAGTGTGGCCTTTGACTAGTTATAGCCAGTTTGCCACAACCAGGCATGTTTCTGGCCTCAGTGATGAGATCCTGCACTCTCAGAGGCCAGAGAGAAAGCCTGCTCTGGGCAGAGGTGATTCACACCTCCTCCAGGCCGGAAATGGTCTTCCAGAGTGGGAACCTTCAAAGCTATAGCTGCTTTTGAAGTTCAGCCCAGGTTTCCCCTGATAGTGTGGGATGCCAATCCCCTGGTCCTGCTCACATTTGGTGCGAGGACAGGCGGGAAAATTAGTTAGATGAGGAGGAGGGTCAACACTCAGCCAGCACCACCCCTACGGTAGGGCAGGTGATGTGAATTCCTCTCCTTAAAATCCACCATTTTGGGATGGTGGAGAAACAACCTATCAGGGCTAAGGTAGTGTCCCTTCCCACAGGAAGTGGTCACTTAGAGGGTGTAGACACCCTAAAGGTAGGTAGCCCATTGGCTTCTACCTAGCCCCCCCTGTAATGCCCCAAAATTCAATATTTAGGTGCCAACCCTAGACCTGGAGCTTAGATTTGATTGACAAGAAGAGGACCAGGACAAAGAAGACTCAATGGCAGAGATCTGAATCCCTGCTGCAGAAGAAAATTGGTGCCAAACCCTGCCTGCTGCTTCTAAGACTTAGACAGTCGTGGTGTGCCCAGTCGTCCTGAACCTGTGAAGACTCCAAGCACCCCAGAGCTCCCCCAGCCTTTGCAAAATCACCAAGAACCTCCCTTGGAGTGAAGGTAACACTCCCCTGCACATTGCAGGTACCAATCCCGCTGAGTCCAGTTTCTCGACGTGCTGTTCTCCGATGACTTAGACGTTGCACCCACACCAAAAGAGGTACACAAGCTCTGGAGGGTCAGATCTGTCTCCTCACCATGTTTGGAGACAGTAGGACCTACCGGAGCTGCACCTCACCAATACCTGCGGTACTGGACCCCCAACAGCAAACAGTGAGATGAAGAGTACGGACTGGACTCCAACAATACCAGAAGCAAGCACCCATTGAGGGACATTGAGTCCCCTGAGACCCACATCTTTGGTGACCCAGCTGTCCTGAAATTGTCTCTTCAATTTGACTGCTCCAGACCGCAAGGACTTCTCGATGCATGTATTAGTGTGGGGTTTTTAGTATCGACAGGAAGAATGGCGCTCAAGCTAATTCGCGCTGTGTCTATGTTATGCTTGAAGTATGTACGGTGCAAGCCAGGTCGGGGATATGCCCTTAAATCCCCGTGATAGTATGGATTGAAATCCACACAAGTGAAGTAGGTACGGTCCTGGGCACACGTAATGAGGGTATAAAATACCCTCATTACGTGTGCCCAGGACCGTACCGACTTCTCGATGCACAATGCCTAGCTGGCCTATCTGCTCTGCATCCTGGCACACTGGCTCCTGTGAAGATGAACCATCCATGCTTCCATGGTCCTGGGACCTTTGTGACCTCCTCTCTCCAGAGCGACCCACCGGATGTACCAATAAGTCCTCCTGTGCAGTTTCTTTCTGGGTGGCCCCCTTCGTTGTAGCACACCAACTACCAACACCTTCAGCACCCTGCTCCCTGCCAAATCCATGACGCTCCCGATCTTCTTGTGCTGGAACTTTGAACCTGGTCCTGCTATGCAGCTAAAATGAGAAGGTGAACTACATGAACGCATTGCCTGATTTTATATGCATTTTTCTGCTTTTCTCCATTAACTTCAATAGTGCGTAATTGCGCACAAAAGAGATATATTTTCCGAACTCTAAAAACGTTTAACTTACTTACTGTAGATCAAAGTTCTTGGTCTTAAAATAAACATAAAATTGATATTATTTTTATAAATTGGGCTCGGATTTCTTCTTGAGTGTGTGCCTCTGTGAGTACAACAAATGATTAGCACTGCTCTCTGTTAAGCCTAACTGCTCACCCACACTACCACAAAAAGAGCACTAGTACTATTTACTTTAACCTCTGTATGCAGGTAAGGGATCCACTGGACTCTCTACACCATGTACCTCACTTTAGTGCACTATATAGAGAGCCAGCATCCTACATTGTTGGTTCAGCAGTGGGATAGAATACTTTGCATTTGCTGGAACTACTTTGTCAATAAGTGAACACATGAGTAAATCTCAAAATTGTCTTTATTCTAGTTGTATTTTTCCATTGGTCTATTTTTCTAAATTTCTAAAATTAACTGCGAAGGCCTTGGCTATGACCCTGAATCTAAGTGTTCAGAAATTTAAAAGTCTGTTACTATAGTTAGGACTAAGTATATCGTCTCCAGAGTTTTTGTAATTTTGTAACTTCACTAAAAGTTCCCAAATTTAGTGAAATAATGAATGATACCAATAACCAGGCTCAGGAGTTTGACCTGACCCCTTACATGGACCTGTCCTATGCCACGTTAAAGGCCATCTGTAAGGATTATGGTATCAATACTGGCAAACATGCTCATAAAGACAAGCTTAGAATGCTTTTAGCAGAGTTCGAAAGAGATCATCCAGAACTAGTGGCTCAATATTGATGAAGATGAGACTGTTGGGGATGACTCTGAAGATCAAGTTGAGGAGGTGGCTGAGTCCACCCACTCAGGACCAGATAAGAGTCCCTCAGAGGAAGACCTCATGCTAGAAAGGTTGATCAGGAGGTTGAACTTAGAAGATCAGCTCCTGGACATAGAAATACAAAGAAAAGAGATGGGTCTAGGACCTATCTCTGGTGGCAGCATTTGTATAAATAGGGAGAGAGAAGATTCATTTGATTTAAAACTCCCCAAATAAATTGTCCCAAAATACACAGAGGGTGATAACATCACCAAATGGTTCCCTGCTTTTGAGAGTGCCTGCCTAGCTAGAAGAGTAGCCAGAAGAAATTGGGTTCTTCTCTTGTGTGAACTATTCTAGGACAATGCAAGGATAGACTCCTGACTTTGAATGAGAAATATGCTGAGTCTTATGATCTCATGACCTCATGCATGGTACCCTGATTAAGGGCTTTGGACTCACCACTGAAGAATACAGGATGATATTCAGGGAGATTTGAAAAACCTAGAGTCAGTCCTCGGTGAAAACACTAGTTCGTTGGTTAAAAGGTAACAATGTGCATGACTAAGAAGGGCTGTACAATGTGATTGTGAAATAGCATCTTTTAAGTAATTGTTACAATGACAAGTTACATCAGCATCTGGCAGACCTAGGTCCATTTTCTCGTATAGAGCTGGGGAAGAAGGCAGACCACTGGGTCAAATCAAGGTTGACCAAAATTACCACTGGAGGTGGTGACCAAAAGATAGACGTCTATAAGACCCCCCAAGGGAAAGATGGTGACCAGAAAGATTATAACAAAAATGAGTCTTCTTAAGACCCCCAAACACCTGCTCAGGAGGGTGGGCCCAGAAGCTCTTCACAGTCTGAGGGAGGGTACGAGGGTAAGAACTGGGATCCCAAGAAGGCTTGACGTTTTCATTGAAAAACAACTGGACACTGAACTAGAGACCCTAACTGTAAAAACAAAAAGAATGCCTCTACCACACCTGCAGTAAATGCAGTAGTGAATCTCCAGATGGAATAACAGGTGAGCTCTGACCATGTCAAGGTGCTAACTGAGGCAACTCTACTATCAGAGGGAGGGGTGGATGTAGCTACCCTGGCTGTCTGGCCCAGTAACCTGGAGAGATACAGACAAGAGCCAAATATAAATGTTATTAGGGTGGAATCCCTGAGAGACACTGGTGCCAGCATCACCATGATGAATGAGCAACTGGTGTCCTCAGATCAACATCTGTTCAGAGATGCCTATACAGTCTTCAATGCTGACAATCAGGCTAAAGTGCATCCAATGGCCTTGGTGACCTTAGATTGGGGAGGGGATAGTGACCTCAAAAGGGTAGCGGTGTCTTCTGCTATCCCTGTACAGTGTCTGCTTGGCAATGGTTGGGGGGAGTCAGCTTGGGCTGAGGTAGAAAAGAAAACCCATGCAGGAATGCAGGGAATACATGAATGTGTGTCTGTGAAAACCAGAGCACGCAGTAGAACCCAGGGTGAAAAAGAAGTGTTGGAGCTTGAAATTATGGACCAACCTTACAAGAGAAAGGCCAAGAAGTCTGGGAAGCCAGCTTCTAAACAGTCACCAGATCAAGCTCCTTCTCCTCAGGGAGAAGACTTGTCAGATCTAGAGGGAACTGAGCCCCAGGATCTCTGGGGCTTACACAACAGACCTCTTGGGCCCAGGGGACCCTCTAGGGAAGATCTGTGCCAGGGGCAGAAAACCTGTCTCACACTTGAAAGCCTGAGGCAGCAAGCTGCTGATCAGGAAAAGGGAGGTGTCAGTGGTTCCCACAGGACCTATTGGGAGGAGGGATGTCTACACATTGAGGCCAAAGACCCTAAACATGGTGCCACTAGTAGAGTGGTAGTGCCTTAGCAGTTTAGAGAGTTTATCCTAACTTTGGCCCATGACATTGCCCTAGCTGGCCATCTTGGCCAGAGAAAAACTTGGAGGAGGCTCGTCAACCACTTCTACTGGCCAGGAATGCCCAAGAAGGTGAAGGAGTTTTGCAACTACTGCACCAGCTGTCAAGCAGGTGGCATGACAGGCAGCCATCTAAAGGCCCACCTAATTCCACTTCCAGTGGTTGCGGTACCCTTTGAGAGAGTAGGGATTGACATTGTTGACCCCCTTGACCCTCACATAGCATCAGGAAACCAATGTACATTAGTGGTAGTAGATCAGGCCACTAAGTATACTGAAGCAATTTCCCTGAGCACAAACACTGCCCCTGTAGTGGCCTAAGCTTTCCTTTGTATTTTTACTAGGGTTGGGTTTCCTAAGGAGGTAGTATCAGACAGAGTTACAAACTTTATGTCTGCATACTTGAAACATATGTGAACTGAGTGTGGGGTGACCTTTAGGTTCACTACACTATACCATCCACAGACAAACAGGCTTGTTGAAAGATTTAACAAGACCCTAAAAGGTATGATTGGTAGACTCCCTGAAAAACTCAGAAGGAGATGGGATGTATTACTATCCTGCCTGCCTTTTTCCCACAGAGAGATGCCACTAAAACGGAGTAGGGTTTTCCCCTTTTGAACTTTTGTTTGGACACCCTGTAAGGGGAGCACTTTGTCTTGTAAAGGAAGGATGGGAAAGACCTCTCAAAGAGCCTTAGCAGAATACTATGGATTATGTGCTTGACCTTCATTTCAAGATGACTGAGTACATGAAAAAAGCCAACAAAAATCTTGAGGCCAGCCAAGAGCTTTAGAAGCTCTGGTATGACCAAAAGGCCACCATGTTTTAGTTCCAACCAGAGAAAAAGATATGGGTTTTGGAGCCTGTGGCACCTAGGGCCCTCCAGGACAATTGGACTGGCCCCTACCCTATCCTTGAAAGAAAAGGGGAGGTCATCTATCTGGTGGACCTTGGCACATGTAGGGAGTGGACCCTGAGAGGGTCATACATGTAAATTGCCCTAAACCCTATAATGACAGGGCTGACATGACCATGCTCATGGTCCCTGATGATGATCAGGAAGCAGAGAGTGAGCCTCTCTCTGACCTCTTCTCTCAGAACCCCAAAGATGGCTCAGTGGAAGGAGTGGTCTTCTCAGACACCCTCACTGACCAACAGCAGACTGACTGCAGGCAAGTCTGAAATGAGTTTGCTAAGCCCTTTTCTTTGACCTCTGGTCAGACTAGCTGGTGTACCCATGACATGGACACTGGTAACAGCCTTCATGTCAAAATCAAAATCTGCAGGCAGCCTGACCATGTCAAAGAAAGCACCAAAGCTGAAGTAAACAAGATGCTGGAATTGGGTGTTATTGAACCCTCAGAGAGCCCCTGGGCCAGCCCCATGGTTATTTTAAGCAAATAGTGTCTTTTTTGACAGGTATTGTATAGACTGTAAACTGTTCTTACTATATAATTTGTAATACTCTGTGGTGTATTTCTCATGAGAGTTTCACTGTCTGCAAACAGAGTGGTGTAGAGTAAACTGTATCCATAGAGTAAACACTGTTTACAGTACCCACTTTTCTACTAATATTCACTTTATTTTCCAATGTAGGCTGAGGGGGTTTGATACAGATAAAAGCTGTCTGTAGTAGGGCATTCATTTTGGAACAGAATCTGAGTATCTTAAGGAACTTGGTTTTCTCTGAACAGTTGTATACAGATTGAACACAGTGTGCAGCAGGGGTTACCCATCTATCTGTGGTTGATTGTCAATGTGAGCTCGACTACCCATGCAGTGTATGTTATAGGGTCAATGTTGCACATAACACAGGGCTAGTACACCTAAAGTTGTTGTATCTGTTATGGCATTAATGATGCTTCACATTATTCTGAGGTATTTTGTACTTCTTTCAGGCCTCTAATGCAATACAAGTTTAAAGAGTGATGTGCACAAAAGAAACTTGGATGATGTCATCAGTGATGTCATCAATGATGTCATTTGAGATGTCATCAGTGATGTCATAAATGATATCATATAACATGTCATGAGTGATGTAATATGTGAGTAGTGCATGGCATGGCTCTGCTAACTATAGCTGATGAATTGATGTGATTTTTTGAGAACAAAATGTTAATGTTGTCACTGACATATTCACGTAACTATAACTTTACTTTAACCTTTGTTTTTTATTTAATTTTTAGTTTTTTTAATGTAAAGTAATGTTTTTCTGCCATACATAAATCCAACCTCTTCCAGCGCATGCCCTTTGGCTGTGTGTGGCAGGGGGGTTTGCCACAGGACTTGGCCTGAGGCAAGGCCTTCTGGCCAGTCCCCTGTAGGCAGCCAACCACACACTGCACATGGTCTTTTGTCATGTGCAGCATGGGGTTGACTGCAGGGCCTGGCTTGCAGCAATACACTGTGTCCAACTCCCCACAGTCAACCATGCAGAGACAGTTAACCCCATGTCACTCATGGCCTTTCGTCAGGCATAGCATGGGGTTAGCCGCAGGACCTGTCTTGCAACCAGACCTTACTTCCAACTCTCCGCATGCAACCAGTCCCACGCTGCATACAGTTTTTGACTGTGCGCACCAGTGTGTTGGCCAAAGGAGTTGGCCTGCTGCCAGGCCCTTTGACCAATCCCACAACAGGCTGCTAACCCCACATCATGCACAGCCTTTGGTGTGTACATAGTAGGGTAGGCCTTTGGGCCCCAGGGGCCCCATCCACTGGGGCAAAGAATATATATTTAAAGGGAGGAGGCATGCAGCCCCCTCTCTGAGCCTAAATTGGCCCTGGAGACGCCATCCCCGGGCTCAGTTCCAATAAAAAGGGGGGGCTGAGTGCCCTGCCTCCCCAATTCTTAAAAACCCCCCGGGACCCTATCCTTTGGGGCCAAATACAATAAATAAGAAGAAGGGGTCCCCCGGGGCTGATTAGGCCCTGGAGAACCCATCGCCTGGAACTGCATTAGAATAAAAGGGGAAGAGGGGCTGCATGGCAAAACTCCCATGAGCCTTGTTAGGTCCCAGCTACCTCATCCCCCGGGGCTGAGGGGGGCATGCAACCTCTCTCCCCAAGCTTAGTTGGGCCCCAGGGACTCCATCCCCAAGGGCTGAAATTTAAATGGTTCAAATTGTTTTTTTCAGTGAATTTCTAAGGTTTTTTCTAATTCTATTTCCTAACTGTAGCGTCCCTGTAACCTTTGTTTTTTTCAGTGAATATATATATGGGTGTATGGGTAAGTGAGTGGGTGTGTGAGTGGCTGTTTTGTACAGTAAGTATTTGTGTGAGTGGCTGTATAGATGAGTGAGTGGGGGCATGAGTGATTGTATTGATGTGTGAATGGCCAAGTAAGTGGTTTTATGGATGAGTGAATGGAGTGAGTAGCTCTGTTAGTAGCTGTATGGGTGAGTGAGTGGCTGTGTGAGTAGCTGTATGGGTAAGAGAGTGGCTGTGTGAGTGTCTGTGTGGGTGTGTGAATGGGAATGTGAGTGGTTGTATGGGAGTGTGAGTGAGTGGCTGTATGGGTCTGTGAGTGGTTTTGTGGGTGTGGGAGTGAATGTATGGGTTTGTTAGTGGCTGTGTGAGTGGCTATGTGGGTGAAAGAGTGGTTATATGAATGTCTCAATGAGTGAGTGAGTTTGTGTGTCAGTAGTTGTATGGGTCTGTGAATGGGTATGTGAGTAGTTGTGTGGGTATGTAAGTGGGTGTATGAGAGGTTGTACGGGGGTGTGAGTGGTTCTGTGGATGATATCATCAGTGATGTCACTGACTATGTCATGAGTGATGTAATATGGGAGGCCATAAGAAGTGCATTGCAGGGCCATAAGTTATAGTTGGTTCAGGTAACTATAACTGCTGAATTTTACTGGTTTTGTATAAGTGAAATCTGAGCCTAACTATAACGTCCCTGTAACCTATGTTTTTTTCAGTGAATTTCTAAGTTTTTTAATATTATTTCCTAACTATAACGTCTCTGTAACCTTTCGGAATTTCAGTGGATTTCTACTATTTTTAAATTTAATTTTCTTACTGTAGCCTGTAACCTTTAAAAGTGGGAGTGTGAGTGGCTGTGTAGGTAGGTGAGTGGGTTTGTGAGTGGCTGTATGGGTCTCTGAGTGGGTATGTGAGTGAATTTAAAGGTGTGTACATTGCTTTGTATGTGGGTGTAGGAGTGCCTGTGTAGTTCTGTGAGTTAGTGTCTGAGTGGGTTTGAGAGTGGGTGCCCAGTCACTCACTCACCCATGCCTGAAGTTCTTCCACTTTCACATATAGCTTGATTACAGATGTCAGGACAGACAGTGGGTCTGTGACTTGATACATGAATGTCCGAGTGTGTCTGTGAGTGAGTGCATGAGTGTCTGAGTAGGTATGTGAGTGAATTTATGGGTGTGTACATTGCTTTGTATGTGGGTATAGGAGTGCCTGTGTAGATCTGTGAGTGAGTGTCTGAGTGGGTCTGAGCGTGGGTGCCCAGTCACTCACTCACCCATGCCTGAATGTGTTCCACTTTCACATATAGCTTGATTGCAGATGGCAGGACAGACAGTGGGTCTGTGACTGGATACATGAATGTCCGAGTGGGTCTGTGAGTGAGTGCATGAGTGTCTGAGTGGGTCTGTGAGTCAGTATGTAAGATTCTGACTGGGTCTGTGAGTGGGTGCATGAGTGTCCTTGAAGGTCTGTGAGTGGATGGATGAGTCTCTGAGTGGGTGAGTGAGTGGGCGTATAAGTGACTGAGTGGGTCTGTGAGTGGTTGTGTGAGTCTCTGATTGGGTCTGTGAGTGGGTGAGTAAGTGTCTGAGTGAGTCAGTCAGTTGGTGCATGGGTATCTGAGTGGATCTGTGAGTGGGGACATGAGACTCTGAGTGGGTCTGTGAATGGAAACATGAGTGTCTGAGTGGGTCTGTGAGTGGGTGAATGAGTACTTGAATGGATCAGTGAGTGGATGCATGAGTGTTTAAGTATGTCTGTCAGTGGATATGTGAGTCACTGAGTGGGTACCTGAGTGTGTGAGTGGGTATGTGTGTGGATATGTGAGTGGGTCTGTCAGTGGGTGCATGGTAAAAAAATGTGTGGGGCACACAGCAGCAGGTCCTCATGCCAGATCCCCCTGTCACGGTCCTCCTGTCTAGCTTTCCTGCAGTCTGCAACCCTCTGTTGCCTTTCAGTTTTATGAATCCTGTGTTCATTTTCTGCTCATTTTTCTGCCTCTTCTCTGCTCGCTCCTGCCCTCTATTTTGCCTCTTTCTGTTCGTTCTGCCTGTTATTTTGCCTCGTTCTGCTCGCTCCTGACCTTTATTCTGCCTCTTGCTGCTCATTTCTGACCTATATTTTGCCTCTTACTTCTCATCTTTGACCTCTATTTTACCTCTTTCTGCTCATTCAGTCCGTTATTTTACCTCTTTCTGCTCACGCCTGACCTTTATTTTGCCTCTTTCTGCTTGTTTCTGACCTTTTTTCTGTCGCTTTCTGCTGCCTTCTCACCTTTATTCTGCTTCTTTCTGCTCATTTCTGACCTTTATCTTGCCTCTTCCTGCACGTTTCTGACCTTTATTCTGCCTTTTTCCGCTTGTTTCTGACCTTTCTTCTGCCTCTAGCTGCTCGTTTCTGACAACTATTTTACCTCTTTTTTTCTCGTTTCTGACTTTTATTTTGCCTCTTTCTGCTCGTTTCTCATCTTTATTTTGCCTCTTTGGCTTGTTTCTCACCTTTATTTTGCCTCGCGCTGCTCGTTTCTCACCTTTATCCTGCTTGTTTTTGCTCTTTTCTCACCTTTATTTTGCCTCTTTCTGTCGTTGCTGACTGTTATTTTACCTCTTTCTGCTTGTTTCTGACCTTTATTCTGCCTCTTTCCGCTTGTTTCTCACATTTCTTCTGCCTCTTTCTGCTCCCTTCTGACCTTTATTCTGCCTCTTTCTGCTCATTTCTCACCTTTATTTTGCCTTTTTCTGCTCGTTGCTGACCTTTATTTTGCCTCTTTCTGCTTGTTTCTCACCTTTATTTCGCCTCTTTCTGCTCGTTGCTGACCTTTATTTTGCCTCTTTTTGCTCATTTCTCACCTTTATTTTGCCTTTTGGTGCTGGTAGCTGACCATTATTTTTCCTCTTTCTGCTCATTGCTGACCTTTATTTTGCTTCTTGCTGCTCATAGCCGACCTTTATTTAGCCTCTTTCTATTCATTGCTGACCTTTATTTTGCCTCTTTCTGCTTGTTGTTCGCCTTTATTCTGCCTCTTTCTGCTCATTGCTGAACTTTATTTTGCCCAAAACAGATTAGTAGTAAAGTTGAAATGTTCACCGTATCTATAATATCTATGAACACAGGGACCTGTCATACTAGTATATGTTGCAGATGAAAATAATCATATAAAGCCCAAGAGGCAGTAGCGGCTCCTGGTGGGAGTGCTACCGGGCGGTGACGTGGGGCGGGGGTGTTAGTAAACACCGGAATACGGATGAATGCAGGTAAGTAGACAATTAAATCAATAAAACGAATTTCGTTGCACGCGCTGCATCGCATTTGGCAGTGCATTGCGCGCAACAAAATTCGTTTTATTGATTTAATTGTCTACTTACCTGCATTCATCCGTTTTCCGGTGTTTACTACCCCCCACCCTGCCCCTCCCCCACCCCACGTCACCGCCCGGTAGCACTCCCACCAGGAGCCGCTACTGCCAAGAGGTTGAACAAAATGTCTATACAGAAAGAAATGCCCGCTGTCTATAGGCAGTATGGAGAAGAGGGCTAGCATACCAATGAAAAATATGGTTAGTTTTTAGTGCTGAAGGTGTCTTAAACATGACAAGGCTTTAAATTGCCAATGTCTTTACAGCCTAGTACTATCTAAGGTGAGTTAAATTGGTAATCTGTGAAGCAGGGTGTGAGCACAGCAAAGGGAATGTGGTAACATGCTGAATGTTACATGAACTGTGAGGAAAATTAAACATGGCTGTTCTTTTCTCTTGATAGTTCAAAATGGGTATATAGAATGCTTATATAGAAGTGTGTTTTTAGGGAAACATTTACCACACAGTCTTTACCACGTGTGACCATTACCACGCAGCCTTAACCACGCAATGTCTTTACCACGCCTTGGCTTTACAACACAAGCCTTTTCCACGCATTCCTTTAAAACAAAATGCAAGTATATAACAGGTAAGTAAAACCCCTTTTTATAGATATATACATATATACTACCTACTGGTGGTCTCCAGTAGGTATTTATAGTTAGGACCTAGTTACCATAGGAAAAGCTTTTTTCATTTGCCAATAACTTTGGCGCCGTTTGACGAATCTTCATGAAATTTTCAAACTTGATAAGATGCTCACTTCAGCTGCTATCTTGAAAGGTACAGGGTGATCCGTCAAGTGGGGCTCAAGAACCAAGGGGTGCTGAAAAGTGTGCTTTCTCCATGTTAATTCCTATAGGACCTTTAGACACGGCTACAGCCCGAACTGTTGAACGGAATTGCACCAAATTCGGCAGGAAGGTAGATGTTGATCCAAGGAAGTGCTTTTTGTGATTTGGTGTAAATGTATTTTTTTCAGTGTTTTATATAGCACAAACGTGACCCGTTAGGGTGTCAGAGCGCTTAACAGAGATATAGCGGTCCCAATTGTGACAAATAGTAAGCATCATAAACTTACGCATGAAGAACAATATAAAATAGTATAAAACAGTGGACAGTAAAAGTTCTCTGTACTTACAAAAATATCTGAGACTGACCGAATACGTCAAATTACAAATGACCTTTTACCATCAAAAGACTCAGAGTTCAAAGTTTAGCTGAGCGCTCGCCTAATTAGCTTAACGAGATAGGGGACCCTGGAAAAGACTGTGTAGATCCCAATGCGCATCAATTAAGGAAGTCATTAAGGGTCCCTCTGATTATAAATCCGTAGGGAACAGAATGATGAATCAATAGACAGACAATTTAGTTGATTCTTTATAAAGAGTTATGGTAGGAATTTACCCATTAGGTAAATTTGTTCAGTAGTTACGGAGAAATTTAGAGAAATGTCCAGTTGTATATACAGGGATGTGGAGGATCCTGGATCCTTCCCGGTCTCGTGCTGAGATCTAATTGCCTGCCAACACTTCAAACCAGGAAGTGTTGGCAGTCATCTTGTGACTCTGTTGGATGGAGTCCCAGAAAAAAGATTTTTTTAAAAAGAAAAAGGGGCAGGGTAGAAACACCCTGACACCCTAGGCCTCCCTGGGGGGTGGTCCCACAGGGACTCCCCAGGGTCAAAAAAGCATTTTGTTTTTACACTTTCGGAGGTAGTCGTGCTGGATCCACGACTCCTACCAACACGTCTTAAAAAAACGAAGTGCAGTCTCCTTCATTAAAAAGCCCCTGTGTGGGCCAGGTCCTGGGGTCCCTGTGGAAATATAGGAGGGGGCACACGGGACCCCCGTTGTGAGGGGCTGTAATAAGATTATACTGGGGCACAGATTTACTTTAAAAATAATGCAGAGGGGGCCCTACGGCTGATTATATATATGCAGGATTTGTGTAATTATTTTGCCTGATGAGGTTATCCGGGTGGGGAGGCCTGAAATTGACTTCAGGGAAAGACTCGTTATGCTTCGAAATACCAAGGTTGTCAAGTTTAGAACAAGTAACAGTATCAAGCGTCAGTTTGATGACTTGCAAGGATTTCCGCTCCAACAGACTACATACCTACTTTCTACTCAATCCCTCCACCTTCTCTCCTGTTGCCAATATGATCCCTGGAGAAGTACTTACTTTTGAAAAAATGGTTATGAAGGATGTTTCCATGCTTGAAACAACCAGACACTACATTCCCTTCAACATATCACTTGAGGAAAAGAGGGCCCTCACTGATCTCAAAAACAATGACTCACTGATTAATAAACCTGCCGATAAAGGCGGGGGTATTGTCCTACAACAGAAGAATCTCTATAAATCCGAAATACTAATACAACTATCCAACACGGATCAATACTGCAGACTATCGATCGACCCCACCAAAGAACTACAGAAACTTATGCTACAAATTACCAACGATGCAAAAACACAAGGTTTCCTGAGCCAGAACGAATTTCTCTTTAATACTAAGTCACCGCGCACACCTGTCATATACACACTCCCGAAAATCCACAAAAATCTCACATAACCACCAGGACGCTCCTTAGTCTCTGGATGTGGATCCATTCTTGAACCATTAACCTCTTCCATGCGTCAGACGGCCCCCGGCTGTCCGACGTCACGGTGGGCGTGTGCGGAGGACGGCCAGGGGCCGTCCGTTCCGCGCACGCGTGGAATTTTCCCGCACAGCGGAGGAATTCCAGCTGCGTCGAAGCGGTTAGGACAATATGTGGATTTTGTTCATAAAGTATTTTGTCCCATATATGGAGTGCTATATTAGAGACATATGGCTGTGATTAACCTTGTAGAACACTATCCATTTAATTGTGATTCAGACATCTTATGTACTATGGATGTCGAATCCCTTTATACTAATATCCCCCGGAGAGATGCAATCCTGGTCATTGAAGGTGTCCTAAACACCAGACCACATCCTCATGCAGTACCTACTCTTTTCATTTTGCAATTACTTGAAATCTGCCTCACCTGGAATTTCTTTAATTTCAATGACCAATACTACCAACAGGTCACGGGAACTTCTATGAGGGCTTTTTTTGCCCCCAACTTAGCCATACTATTCATGGATTCCCTGGAAACAACCCGTATCCTCTCCACAAGTAATCCCTTCCACACAGGCATTGGGTTGTGGAGACGATACATTGACAATTTCTTTATGATCTGGAAGGACACAGAGGAGGCCCTTAGACAATTTCTGCATTGGCTAAACAACAACTGTCAGGGCCTGAATTTCACCCTCACCTTTGATAAAAATACTATTTCCTTTCTTGACCTCACCATTTAACATCTCAATGGCGAACTCATTACTACTCTATACAGGAAACCCACTGAGTGAAATACACTCCTCAGGTACGAGAGTAACCATCCCCGTGCACTTCATGACTCTTTAGCCTACTCCCAATTTCTGAGGATTAGACGCAATTGTACTCTAAAGGAAAACTATTTTCGTGAGGCGTCATTTCTTGCCAAGAAACTCCTGGCCTGTGGCTATCCGCGGAGACTTGTACGCACCTCACAAAAAAGAGCCTGGTATTACTCCAGGGAATGCCTCCTATCTCCAAAACCCAAGTCCTCACAAAATCGACTGGTATGTGTCACGACCTTCTCACCAGTTTCTCACACAATACGTAAAAGAATTTTGAAACATTGGGATATCCTTAATGCTGGCTATCTGACAATTGACCGCCCACTCTTTGCCTTTCGCAAGAGCAAGAATATAAAAGACCACTTGGTGAGAGCCGCACTTCCCACTACTAAACAAGCAGGTACACTGAATGCACACTGGGGGTTGGAACCTCTGATTAGACATGCCAAATGCAGCAATTGCATTGTTTGCAAATTCACTATTGAGGGCAAGGAGTTCACTTTCAATAATACCAAGGTTGAATCCAAGAAATTCTCTAACTGTAATACATGTAATATAATTTATGCTATTGTATGCCCATGCAATAAAATGTACATTGGACAGACAACGCAAAAAGTGCGAATGCGGATTTGCCAGCACCACAGTCGAATCCAGTGTAAAACACCCAACGCACCGTTGGTGGAACATTACTCTAACAATGCCCATAGTGAGGACGACTTGAGATGGACTGTAATCAGCGTGATCAAACCGCAACCAAGAGGAGCAGATGTAGGGCAACTGTTGAACAAAGAGGAACTCAAGTGGATCCTGCGCACTGGAAGCATCAAAACCGGACTCAACAGACTTGAAGACTGGACAACTCTATTATAAGCCCAACCCGTATATAACCTGAACTTTTTACCTTCTCGTTCCTTGAATTTTTTATCCCCGCTGGTCCCTTTTAAAATTCCTCCTACAACCCCTATTTAACTATGTTACTATGTATGCATTTTTTGTACTTTTTGTACAGTGTACCACAATTCTTTATTGCCCATCACTCGTAAATGAGATGTCTTTATACTTGTTTATTACTCTATCCGATTGATCACTGGAACTAAATTGTCTCTGACAACCACAGGCTGGGTCCCTCTGACCATACTAAGCAATTTGTTTTCTTTCCCTTCTAATACTACACTGTCGTATTCTCACTCTGATGGTAACAGCAATTATGCCAACCTGTGGAGTAAAACCGATGGCATTTATAATCATTGAATTATGTCAATGCTTTATTTGTATTGTTCTATTCCTTATTCTGTGTTCCTCCTACCACTCTAAGATGGCCGCCATTTCCATGACTAATTCGGCCTTCACACCAGCAACTGGTCAATGCAGTGGCCCTATGAGCCATAGGGATCTATACTTTG
Source organism: Calotriton arnoldi (assembly GCA_963921515.1). NCBI lineage: Eukaryota > Metazoa > Chordata > Amphibia > Caudata > Salamandridae > Calotriton > Calotriton arnoldi. The sequence goes on from CAWUFW010007535.1 coordinate 635,566, forward strand.
TACCCTTCATGTTCCCATATCCCCCCTATTCTCCGCTATCTCAATTTCACCTCCTTTTCTTTTTCACATTCAATATCCCTCACTATTTTCATCCTTCCAATATGGCCGCCTTCACCATATCACCCGCCTCATTCCGACCACATGATTAGTCACATGACCTTCCCAGCACCTCTTTAGTATTATGAATTCCCGGCTCACTCGTCCACCGAGCTCATCGGAACCCAGAAGGATCCTAAGGTAAGCCCTGTAACTGTGCATAGTCGTACTTGCAGAGGTTCTGCAATCCCAATACCAGTAAAACACCCTTTATTTCTCCCCATCGCACAGGTCATTACACCGGCTCGTTGTGTAAGTGCACAACCCTTGCGCTACTCATATATCTTCTGGATTCATATCGGAATTATTCTTAATTTAGGTAAGCCCCCCAGCGGATGGCCAAGTTAATTTCCCACCACAGCCAGCATCTGCAGTAATCGCACTGTCTTGCTTCTTCCCAGGTCATCGCGCCTCTCCCTACCGCCTCCATTACCTCTCCCTAATTTAATTTCGGCTTGCATCTACGGTAAGATGTACCCTTTACCTTAATTGGTATTCCACCAACAGCTATTGGCTAAACAATAATTTCCTTTTCCTTTCTTCACCAGTGCCAAGACACTTGTGTTATGCCTTTCGGCTTTGCATAAGTGCGACCATTTCAATTTCTTCCCAGGCACTACCCAGGTTGCCTGAGTGCTTGCCCAATGCTATCATGCACGGTAAGCCACGCTACTCTCACAGGAACCAGTCCCCCTACTTTTCACGCGGCATTAGCCCCTGATGTCCAGTACTGTTAAATGACTGCGATCACTTATAGTATCCTTGACGTTCAACTTAAGGTCTTGCTCCTCATTATACACTGAGATTTCCGCCTTTAACGTTTAACGTCTTTTCACCAAGCATGTGTATTCTGTCAAACACCTAGTACACGACACCCGATGGAGAGTTTTTGCCACTTATTCCCTCACTGGCACTATATGTTTTAGAGGATGTGTTCAACCATTCCTATGATCTATTTACACTTTCCTTTTTGTCTTTTCTACCTTTTACTACTGTTTTACAGGCTTAATTTCTCTCAGGCATGTAAACTTTACGTCCTGATGATGATCCCAATAATGGTTTTATGGGATCGAAACGTCGTCGACCTTATATACACCGTAAACACAATTGAATTAATTATTGATGTGTAACGGTGTTACTACTTATTGTTTACTTGTTGTATTTCCATTTATAAGGTACAAGTTTTCCTTCCTGCCTGAGCCTTTTTGTGAATTTCTGTTTATTTATGTCTTTTGTTATATGTGTTGCATTGGACGCAGGATTGTGTCCCACTTTATTCTTGTTTTTGTGATTTAAAACATTATTAAAATTCTCTGTCCGGCTGGACAGCCTCGATATAGCACTGATTTCAGGCCTATATTCATTGTTCGTTTTGTTGATCTCCCTAGTCAGGGACTACTTTGTAACTATAACCAGCGGGGAGTAGCACAAATTTTGGGCAAAATGTCTGGCCCCTGGTCTCGGCCGGCCGTAGCGCGGGAGCGCAGCAGACCCGCGCAGCGGGCGCGCCAAAGGCACGCCAAAGGCAAGCCCATCTGTGCCCATCCTCATCCGGCCGGGACCAGGGGCCAGAGATTATGCCTAAAATTTGTGTTACTCCCCGTTGGAGTGGAAATCCTTGCAAGTCAGCAAACTGATGCTTGATGCTGTTACTTGTTCTAAACTTGACAACCTCTGTATTTTGAAGCATAGAGAGTCTTCCCCTGAGTCAATTTCGGGCCTCCCCGCCCGGATAACCTCATCAGGCAAAATAATTACAAAAATCCTGACCCCTCAATCCCTCACTGTCACGGGGGGACTGAACTCACAGTTACATATCTGAATGCTCGTTCTTTGGTTAAACACCAATTAGAAATATTTCAGCTTCTGGACTCAGATAAACCGGACATACTCTTTCTTACCAAAACTTGGCTCACTGAAGAATCCAGCCCAGACATATTAGCAGCACTTCCTAGCAGTTATTACATCCTTCAAGCTAATAGGACCTCTGGGACTGCTAGTCATAGTACATCAGAAGTTACAGTTCACATCTCTCGCTGCAATGGGCATACCATCAGTCAACTGCTTAATTCTAAAACTCGATTCCCCACGTTCCCCCCTTGTTTGTGCATTGATCTATAGACCCCCTTATCATATGCCATTATTCCCCAACTACTGGGTGAAAATATCTCCCACCTAGCCATCAACTACGCTAAAATCCTTATAATTGGAGATTTTAATTATTGGGCCAATGATATCAAGGGCGGTACCAGTTCTGCTGAACTGACGGATTTACTCTCTGGGCTGAATTAACCCAGCATGTGACTGTTCCCACTCACGTCAAAGGTCACACTCTTGACCAAGTTTGGACATTCAACTTGACGGTCTTTAATTTAATGATCTTTCCTTGCACCTGGTCGGATCACTATTTGATCAAATTCGCCCTCTCCGATGTTTACTTAGCCAAGCCGCACATGAAGGCGACCCGCGTGGCAAGAAACTGGAGACGTTCCAACATCGGAGACTTCTGCATTCTGCTGACTACTTCAGCTCCACCGAGCAGCAGTTAAATAACAAACATGCAGAAAGTATCAAATCTTGGCTTGAATCCGCCAGTGACAGCCTTGCACCCTTTAAGAAAGTCAAAATAATTAGACCCTATGATGCCCAAAGTTGGTTCGCCAAAGACCTAAAGCTTAAGAAACTTGCCCTACATCAAGCAGAACGTAACTGGAGAGGAAATTACTCCTCAGACAAAAAAACATATTTTTTATCCAGCTTAAAGAATATAAAAGCGCCATTTTACAAACCAAGACCACCTATTTTTCTAACAAGATAATAAGCTCCGTTAATAAATCATAGGAAACATTCGCTATTGTGGGTGAACTATCCAAGCCAGACAGAGTCACAGCAAAATCCGCCCCCACTTAAGCACTATGTGACTTCCTGAACACCTACTTTATCGAAAAAATTGCCACCATTAAGTCTAGCATACCTGCCAATACCCCTCCTATAGCTCCGCCATCCACATTCAGGAACCCTCAATTGCTAGAACAGGTCCCTCTCATTACCAAGGAAGCTTTTTGTAGCCTTCTAAGGAAGGTGGGAATTGGCTCCCCCACTGACTAGTTGCCCTCCGCACATATTAATGGAAGCTTTCCTCACTTGCCCGGATCCGCCTCTCGCGCTTCTGAATAACTCCCTCAAGCAGTGCATTTTTCCAAATGTATTTAAAGAAGTGGAAATTGTTCCCATCCTAAAGAAAACAGGGCAGACCCCTTAGCTCTTACGAACTATCGCCCCATCTCCCTGCTCCCCTATTTAGCTAAGGTGTTGGAAGCACATATGGCAAGTTGCTTCAGCTCCTTTATTGAACATTCCTACTATCTTGACCCCCACCAGGTGGGCTTCCAACCCGGCTCATTCCACAAAGACTGTCATCCTCACAGTTCTGGATGAACTTAGAAAGGGGGCCGACAAGGGCATTACCCAGACCCTGGTACTCCTTGATCTCTCTGCAGCTTTTGACACGGTCAACCATGATCTTCTGGCCGACCGTGTCAGTAACGCCAGGATCCAGGGCCTGGCCCTTAAGTGGCTCTTATCCTTTCTGAAAGACCGCTCTCAAGCTGTACTCCTTGCCCACCTCTCCTCCCCCAAAGTCAAACTAGCCTGAGGGGTGCCGCAGGGCTCATCTCTCTCACCGCTTCTTTTTAACCATTAATTACTGCCCCTTATTCGCTCCCTCAGAGAAAGGAAGGTTGGTACCTTCAACTATGTCGACGACCTCCAAATGATATTTGATATTGATCATTCGGCATTTTCTGTTTCCAATTTTCAATTCACCATGCGATTTATAAGTGAGTGGATGAATAGTAACCATCTGAAATTGAACCCCGATAAAACGGAGCTGATCCTAATCGGCGGGCCAGCTAACCCCTTGAACTCCAACTTCTGGCCAATCGAATTGGAAAATCCTCCACTCCCCGCGTGCTCAATCAAAAGTCTGGGCATCACCATCGACAGTGATCTATCTATGAAAGTCCAGATTGGGACAGTGGTTTCTTCCTGTTTCTTTCAGCTTCGAAGGATCAGGAAGATCAGCAGATTCCTTACTACAGAAGCCCTTACCCAGGTAGTACTGGCCTTAGTCATCTCCCACATTGTTTATGCCAACTCACTTTATGTTGGCATTCCGGCATATCTATTAAAACGATTACAACTGGCACAAAACCAGGCAGCCAGACTAATCTACCATCAGCCTAAATGGCACCATGTTACGCCGCTAATGAAAAGATTGCACTGGCTTCCAGTAGCCAAACATAGCGCATTTAAGCTGGGGTGCATTACCTTTAAAGCTCTTTATGGCAACAGCCTGGCGTTTATATCCTCTCGGGTTCAGCGTTTCGTCCCTTCTCGGGATCTCAAGTCTTCTCATCTGAATCTTCTGGTCATCACGTCCTTTAAATGCAAGAAACATGGGGGACTAAGATTTGCGGTCTTGGCCCCCCAATTCTGGAATTCTCTCCTCCGGATATTAGATCACTGACCTCCTACACTCAGTTTAGGAAAATTTTAAAGACCTGGCACTTCTGCCAGGCATATGACTAAACCTTATAAGCGGTAGTATCCCCTGGACTCCAGCGCCATGAAACCGTTTAATGTATGTGCGCTTTAAAAGTTTATTTAACATAACATAACAGGGGTTCTGTTGCGGACCACCAACTCCCTGGGGCAAATTTGATTAAAGGAGAGGGGCCACGCATCCCCCCTCCAGGAGCCAATAATGGCCCTGGGGACTGCCCCCCAGGCCCACTCCAGCGATGTCCCGGGGTGCCAGCTATAGCAAACTCTGCTCTGCTTCTAGTAAGCAAGAGCAGAAAATGCATGTTAGCAGCTCCCTATGTGTTTAAGCAATGCCAGCTCCCGCAGGAAGCGGTGAGCCGGCAGGCAGCGCAGGGGCCTCCAGTCTTCCCCTGTGGTCCCCAACATTTAAAATTTGGATGCCCCGGGTGGGACCAGGGCACCCACACTACAGGCTGGGCCCCCGTGACTGTGTGTTTCTGTAAAGTTTAAATATGTTATATATATATATATATATATATATGCCAAGAATGAGTGGGTGTATGAGTGTCTGAATGAATGATTTAGTGGGTGCATGACTGACTGTATAAGTGAGTGACTAAACGTTCCTTACTGAATGCATGGGTTAGTGACTAAACTGTGTGAATGTCTGTATTAGTCTGTTAGTTGGTGTGTAAGCGGCTCCATGGGTTAGTGAGTAGCTATATGAGTGTCTATATGGATTATTGATTTGTTGTCTGAGTATCTGAATGGGTGTCTGAGTGTCTGTGTGGGTGGGGGTGTTTGACTCCATGCATAGATGTGTGAGTGGCTGATTCACTGAGTGTATGGGTTCAAGAGTGCTTCTCTGAAGGGCAGTATTGGTGGGTGAGTGTGTGTATAGGCGTGTTGGTGAGCTTTTAGATGTCTCAGTGGTACATGTGTGAGTAACTACATATCTGAAAGACAGTATATGTGAGTGTTTGACTATATAAATGACTATATGTGAGAGTGAGTCATTGTGACAGTGGCTGTATGGATGAGTGTGTGCTTGTGTCAGTGATTGTATTAGAGAGTAAGTCTGTGTCAGTATCTGTATTAATAAGTGACATAGTCTGTGTATAACTGTATAGGTGAGTAAATGGCAGTGTGATTGATTCTTTGGGTGACTGAGTAGGTGTTTGAGTACCTCTATGGGTGAGTGACAGTGTGTGGGTATCTGTATAGCTATATCAGTGTATATGATAGTGCTGTATTGATGAGTGACTACATGTATGAGTGACTGTATGGGTGAATGAGTGGATATGTCTGTAGATCTAGAAACCAGTGAGAGAGTATGTAGTAACTGGTATTGATGTGTCCATGGATTCAAAAATGATAGTCTCTATTTTAGAGAGGGTGTATCAAAGGTTATATTAGGGTGTGAGGAGGTGCATCAAATTTTCACATGGATGATGTCATCAGTGATGTCACTGACCATGTCATGAGTGATGTAATATGTGATGTCATCAGCAGTGCATTGCGGGGTGCGAGTTATAGTTAGCTCAACTAACTATAACGGCCAAATATCTCTGGTTTTGTACAATGAAATGTCAGCCTAACTATAACGTCCCTGAAACCTGTGGTTTTTTCAGTGAATTTCTCAGGATTTTCAAATGCTAATTCCTAACTATAACGACTCTGAAACCTATGGTTTTTACAGTGAATTTCAAAGGTTTTTTAAATGCTAATTTCTAACTATAACGTCCCTGAAACCTATGGTTTTTTCAGTGAATTTCAAAGGTTTTTTAAATGCTAATTTCAACTATAACGTCCCTGAAACCTATGTTTTTTAGTGAATTTCAAACGTTTTTAAATGCCAATCCCTAACTATAATGTCCCTGAAACCTATGTTTTTTCAGTGAATTTCTAAGGTTTTTAAAATTGCAATTCTTAAGTATAAAATTATTTTAACCTTACCTTTGTTTACAATATTTGTAAGTGTTTTATAGAATTCCATTTATTTAAAACTGATTGGAACTATATTTTTGAACTTTTATTTTTTAATATATACTTAGTTTTTCTAAAATCTTCTTCAACAATAAAAATCTCTTTTAAAATATATATATAATACACTACTAAAATATACTCTGTTTTTTATATGTACAACTTACATTTATATTATCTTGAAATAATGCTTTTAATACTGTGAAATTTGTTTTATTGTATTATTATGCTTTCTTTTTTAATTTTTTTTTACAAAGGAGTAGCGCACCTTACGGAGCCTATATGATGGGTGCGCGGATTCAGGGTGTGCGAACCCTGCTGACGCACATTTCTGGAGTCGCGCTGGATTCACGCTGGAGTCGCGACTCCGGCGTAATTTCAAAAGTATGAAATATCATTGTAGAAATTATAAATATCAGTTTTGGTTAAAGACTTTCACTAATATAATTTAGAAAACAATTTATAAACAGTATTTTTTACTTTACTATGATCTGTACGAAATTTCATGAGTGCGCGACATATGCGCGTAGGGTGCGCAACACTTCCCGGCACGTATTTCCGGGGTCCCGCAGGGGTCGCGACTCCGGCGTAATTTTCAAAGTGTGAAATATCACTATACAAAGTTAAAATATCAGATTTGTATAAACACTTCCACTCATATACTATTTAAAATATTTTATAAACACCTATTTATACTTTATAATTATGTTTACGAAATTTTACGGGTGCACGACTTGTGCACGATGGGTGTGAGCACCCTACGCGACTCCATGTGACCTGAATAGAACGCTTCTGATTGGTTTAAAACATTTTCATTCTGTAAGAGGGAGGATCCAACACCTGTTTTATTCCTCTTATTGTTTGTCTGTCTTCCTGGCAAGACCTGTTTGTTGTATCTTCCTTCAATCTTCTATTTTAGTGTGTTTGTTGACTTATTTTTTTTAATCTGCTCACAAATGTTCTTTTCTTTTCCTTTTCCCCCCCAAACAGTTATATTGGACTCTTCAATTTTGTTTTGTTTAAAAAAAGTCAAAAAAACCAAAAAAAGAAGAAATTCCTAGAAAATACAATTTTTTTTAAAAATTCTTTAAAAAAAATGGTTCCTACAGAACCACATATACTGGTTAAAAATAGAAAAAATACCTGAGTGATTGCATGAGTGCATGGGTAATGTCTGGGTGATTTTGTAAATGCATGGGTACTGCCTGGGTGATTGCACGAGTGCATGGATAGTGCCTGGATAATTTAATTTAAAGAGTGAAAGGATAGTGCCTGGGTGATTGCATGAGTACATGAGTAGTGCCTGGGTGATTGGAGGAGTGCATGAGTAGTACCTGGGTGATTGCATGAGTGCTGGGGTAATGGCTGGGTGATTGGAGGAATGCATGGATACTGCCTGAGTGATTGAAGGAGTGCATGAGTAATGTCTGGGTGATTGCATGGGTAGTGCCTGGGTGATTGGAGGAGTGCATGGATAGTGCCTGGATAATTGGAGGACTGCAAGGGTAGTGCGTGGGTTATTGCAAGAGTGCATAGGTAGTGCCTGGGTGATGGGAGGAGTACATGAGTAGTATCTGGGTGATTGCATGAGTGCACGGGCAGTGCCTGCATGATAGGAAGACTGCATGGGTAGTGCTTCTATGATTGCATGAGTGCAGCAGAAGTGCATTATTGCATGTATGAGTGCATGGGTACTGCCTGAGTAATTGCATGAGTGCATGGGTAGTGCCTGGGTGATTGGAGGAGTGCATAGCTAGTGCCTGGGGGATTTTATACATGCATGGGTAGTGGCTGCGTGATTGAAGGAGTGCATGGGTAATGCCTGAGTGATTGTATGAGTGCAGGGATAATGTCTGGGTGATTATAGGAGTGCATACATACTACCTGAGTGATTGAAGGAGTGCATGGGTAATGCCTGGGTGATTGCATGAGTGCTGGGGTGTCTGACTGATTGGAGGAGTGCATGGGTACTGCCTGAGTGATTGAAGGATGCATGGGTAATGCCTGGAAGATTTTGTAAGTGCATGGGTAGTGCCTGGGTGATTGGAGGAGTGCATGGATAGTGCCTGGATGATTGGAGGACTGCAAGGGTAGTGCCTGGGTTATTGCAACAGTGCATAGGTCCTGCCTGGGTAGTTGGAGGAGTGCATGAGTAGTACCTAGGTGATTGCATGAATGCACGGGTAGTGCCTGGATGATAGGAAGACTGCATGGGTAGTGCTTCTATGATTGCATGAGTGCAGCAGAAGTGCCTTAATGCATGTATTAGTGCCTGGGCAGTGCCTGAGTAAATGCATGAGTGCATGGGTAGTGCCTGGATGATTGGAGGAGTGCATAGCTAGTGTCTGGGTGATTTTATAAGTGCATGGGTAGTGGCTGGGTGATTGAAGGAGTGCATGGGTAATGCCTGGGTGATTGTATGAGTGCAGGGATAATATCTGGCTGATTGGAGGAGTGCATGGGTACTGCTGAGTGATTGAAGGAGTGCATGAGTAATGCCTGGATGATTTTGTAAGTGCATGGGTAGTGCCTGGGTGATTGGAGGTGTGCATGAGTAGTACCTGGTTGATTGGAGGTGTGCATGAGTAGTACCTGGTTGATTGGAGGTATGCATGAGTAGTACCTGGGTGATTGCATGAGTGCACAGGTAGTGCCTGGATGATAGGAAGACTGCATGGGTAGTGCTTCTATGATTGCATGGGTGCAGCATAAGTGCAAGTATGAGTGCATGGGCACTGCCTGAGTAATTGCATGAGTACATGGGTAGTGCCTGGGTGATTGAAGGAGTGCATTGGTAATGACTGGGTGATTGCATGAGTGCATGGCTACTGTCTGGGTAATAGGAGGAGTGCATGTGTACTGCCTCAGTGAATGCAAAAGTGCAAGAGTAGTGCCTGAGTGCACAAATGAGTCCATTGGTAGTGCATGGGGGCATGCATAAGTGCATGGGTAGTGCCTGGGTGATTGTACCACTATAAGGGTAGTGCCTGGGTAAATTGAATGAGGGTGGGAATAGTGCCTGAGTACATAGATGAGTGCATGGATAGTGTTTGAAGGAATGGATGAGTGCAGTATAAGTGGCTCTAAACATTATTTTACATTATCATGCATATTACATTATTTCTTCTTACCTTTTTTACTAATTTAGATACAAAACTCAGTGGAACTCTTTTACAGTAGTTTTGTTGTAAACTGAATTTAAAATCTTTTCAAACTTCACCATTACCTTCTGTAAAAAAGAAGAAGAAAAACTGTTATCAAATATAATATTATAGTTTTAAGAACACAACATAATTGTAGAATTACATAACATTTTCAGTTTCCCTTTTTTGCTATTATCAGATTCTACTGAATTTTACCATGCACAGTGATTTCAATGTAGATCATCATACAACAGCGGGGGAAAAAAACAATCAATGAGATTGTAAAAAAACAAACAAATCAGCGTTGACAATTATTTAGAACATGTGTAACTATGTGTTTACCTATCTACAGTTTCTTAATTACATTCTTCAACTACATTTAGGGGCCGATTCCGATCTCGGCCGGTAGGGCTCCGAATCGGATTCGGCTTAACCGGATCCGATTCGGAGCCCTCTTTCCCGACTGATTCGTACGTGCATCCGGCCGAGCGAGTACGATGCGAGCGCACGTGAAATCGCCGACCGACTCGTTCGCGGGTCTGAAGCGCTCCGACCGACTCTCACGGACACGGCTCGCATCGCGCAATGGAGACGTTCCCCGGCCGGGCAAGTACGATGCGCGCCTCGAGCAGTCCGACCGACTCGCGCCGTCCGGCTCGAAAGAGCAGTCGGAGCCGGACTTTGGGGGTCCGTGTCAGACCCCCCTGTACGCGTAGCCACGCGAGTCGCACCCAGGGGGGACCCATGGGTCCCCCCTACCTGTGCATGTATGCCGCGAGTCGCTTCGAGGCGTACCCACTGTAGGGGGCACCCTCGTTCGCCTCACACCCATTGAGTCAATGGGAGCCCGCATACGCGTTGTACGTCCGGCTCCCATTTACTTCAATGGGAGTCCGACCGACTCGAGTCCGATTGCATGCGTGCGCATCGTACTCGTTCGGTCGGACTGCCAGGGTCCGATTCGGTCGGAAATCTCTCCGGGTCCGGCTCGGTCGGAGAGAGTTCCGGCCCGAATCGGATTCGGCCCCTAAGTCTTTTATTTCTCTCAAGTACATTTTGTAAAATGAACACTCTTATTTACATCTCGTATAATATAGACAACAAATATATAAACTACTTGTTTCTAAACACAATTTTCCAAATGCAATATGAATTAGCACAAACAATAATCCATACACTAATTGTTCACATCTTCCCAATAGGCCGAATAATGTTTCCAAAACATTTGCATTGAAAAAAGTCAAAATAAACTCGTTAATTTGTTTTCACATCTTCCCAATAGGCCGAAAGATGTTTTCAAAACTTTGGCATCAAAAATTTCAGATAGGAATTTGGTAATTCGAGAGGCAACCTACATTTAAATTCCAAATGGGCATCATTGCAATGTGTCCATTCTCTATTGCACTTTAAATACACAGTATAGTGTCCAGATGTTGTAGGAGATCCATCATGGGAAATAGTAGCCACTGCTTTAAAAGTTCTTCCTGAAATTGATACTTGACTTGCCACAAAGTTTTTAATTTTGGTTTCCAATTTTCTTCCATCTGCTCTACAACGTTGTAGCATTAAAATGACATATATTTTATACATCTTTCTATATGTAATGTTGATAACATTTCTGATTTAGAATGAAAACATTTCATATCTTGATTAGCTGTTTTTACTAAATTGTTAAAAGACACTAATTTGCAATCTAGTATCGTCAAGTATATGAATCTGCTCAGTGTCTATTTCAGTAGTAGAAGAAAATGAACACTCTTCACATTTATGATTCCATCTGTAACTTAGCTCAAATAAATTTTTAATTTCTATTCCTTCATCTTCCAATACTCCAAGCATAAACATTCGAAATTCTTGTGCATCTTGTTGTATATTCAATGTAAATTTCAATGAACCAGTACATATATCCAAAAGATGCCGAATGCCACAAGCAGTATGGATTTTAGTTCTATCAGTTACCAACTTTTGAAAAATATAATGTAGTAAAGAACAGAATCTTTTTTCTCGATTTTCCATAATTTCATGATGAAGATCTTCTAGATAAAAGACAACATTCACAATTACATTAGCATAGCAGTTGATACCTGAACTATTTTCTATCTGGTATCCTACGATATCATCAACAGTGTCCATTTCCATTTTCTTTGCAGCTTCATCATTCTCTTGAATTGTTTTCTTTTTTTGAATCTCAGTAGAATGTTTGTCATATTTCCGTTTTGGACACACTACACGTTTCTCATATACGGGATATTCAGCTAAGTTAGGAGCACAAAGTCTTCTTAACCGATTGTACTCTCTTACACAATCTGCATCAGCACTAATATTTTTCTCATCAAAATCAATCAAATACAAACCAGATAATATTCTTACTCGAGACAATGCAAAGTATGCTATGCCCTCTTTAAACACTGTACTTCCAATATTTACCAAAGCACTGTCTACACCTAAACCTTGAGATTTATGAATGGCTACTGCATATGCTAAAGAAAGAGGAAACTGTTTTTTACGAACATACAAGTCTTTTACAAGTTAAAAGCGAACAGCACAACGTCCAATCTGTTTTACCTCTTCAATCTGATCAAATGTAATCTTTAAATTCAATTCCATTTCTGTTCTGAAAATTTACAAAATCAACAACTTTTCCCATTTCTCCATTTACTAAACCTTCTTCTACATTCAAATTACACCGAAAAATTACCGAGTCTTCGACACAGATTTTTCCAAAGAATCCAATTTTGACTGTAATTTCTCTGAGAGAAGAATAGTAACTCCTTTGTGTTTCATTTTATCAATAGCTTCCATTTTCACTATTGGTTACTTTTCCAATTTCAAAAGTTCTTCATTGAATGTAGAACACTCTCACAGTGTTGGCATTAGGCAAACTATAGACTTATTTTCTCCAATTGTTTTTTACATTATTTCAGGTGCTATGTGTTCATTTGGAAACAAGTTCATTAGTAGCCGACTTTGTAAAGCTTCTTTACCATGTTTTGTCAAAACACCAATTCTTATATCTTGAAGAATGTTTCCATAATGTTCATCACTTGCTTGTCGCATATTCTTAATAAGTTCTTTATATTCAAAATGAGACCAAATGTTCACATTTCCAATACTTCCCAAAGATTTAATAGTGTCTTCATGGACAAGTGTTTTAAAACTGGTTGTCCTTTCAAGTGCAGAAAGAAGCAACAGAGATACAGAAAGAGGCAAAATGCTTGCAGAAAGAGGCACGAGAAGTCCAGAAACAAGCAAGAAAAATGAAGAAACAGGCAAGAGAAGTGCAGAAAAAGGCAAGAGAAGTGCAAAAAGAGGCAAGAGAGGTACAGAAAGAGGGAACAGGGGTGTAGAAAGAGGGAAGAGAGGTGCAGGAAGAGGGGTGCAGAAACAGGCAAGATGGGTGCAAAAGAGACAAGAGAGGTGCAGAAAGAAGAAAGTAGGGTGCAGGAAGAAGCAAGAGAAGTACAGAAAGAAGTAACAAACATGCACAATGAGACAAAAGTGGTGCAGAAAGAGGCAAGAGAAGGGCTGAAAGAAGCAACAAAGGTGCAGAAAGAGGCAAGATACGTACAGAAGGAAGCAACAGAGGTGCAGAAAGAGCAAGAAAAGTACAGAAAGATGCAAGAGAGTTGCAGAAACAGGCATCTGAGGTACGGAAAGACAGAAGAGGGGTTTGAAAGAGGCAAGAGAAGTACAGAAAGAGGGAAGAGGGGTTTGAAAGAGTCAAGAGGAGTACAGAAAGAAACAAGTGAGGTGCAAAATGAGGCAAGAGAGGTGCAGAAAGAGCAAGAGAGGTGCAGAAACAAGCAAGAGAAGTGCACAAAGAGGCTAGAGAGATGCTGAAAGAGGGAAGAGGAGTAGTATGTGTATAGGTAGTTTCTCCTTAACTGTATGACTACATGGTAGTGCCAGAGTAAAAGGATAAATGTAAGAGTAATGGTAGGATCATTGGATGAGTTCATATGTAGTGCTTAACAAAATGGATCACTAAATGGCTACTGCCTAAGTCAATAGTTCAGTGCTAGAGTAGAGCCTCAATAATTGAATGAGTGCAGCAATACTGCCTGGGTGATTGCATCAATGCATGAAAAATACCTGAGAGAAACTATGAGTACAAGCCTAAAGCATGGTTTATTGCATGAGTGTATTGGTAGACGTTGACATAATGCATGAGTGCACGCATACTGTAGGTGCGATTCTTTCACTGCAGAGGTACTACCTGGATAAATTTATGAATGTATGGGAAATACCTCTGAGATAGTATCAGTATTAAGGTAATGCTTGGACCATTGCATAAGTGTATCAGTAGTGTCTGAGTGAATACGTGAGTGCATAGGTACTGGCTGAATAAATGTTTGAATGGAATAATAGTGTTTAGGTGATTATATGAATATATGGTTAATGTCTAAGTGATTAAAACTGTGTATAAGTAGTGCCTCCTTGATTGCATAACTGAATAAGAATGTGTTGTATCTTGTATGTTGTATCTTGTTAGTCTGTAATATGCCTTTAAGTACAATGTGAATGTGTTCTGGAATGTCATGATGCTAATGACTGGAAGGATTCTGCTTGGAGCTGTTGGTGGAGCCTGTTCCCTGCTCCGCTGTTGATGTAGCCAATAAAGTAGTAATTCAACGTCTAACGACTCCAGTCCCTTACTACAAATAACTGGCGACGATCTAGCTGGCTACATCAAGAACCCACGCAGCTGGGCCCATCTTAACGCTGTTCGCAACGAAGGAAGGAACATTTACAAGGTACTCTGTACGCCTTCTCGCGCTGACCTGCTCAGCTGTTCCTCATTCTTGAACGGAAATTTTTGGGAGCATAAGGAGAGGGGAAAGCGGCATTTTGGCTATTTTTCCCTATTCAACTGCCTCCCTCGCGCTGCTCACCTCGCGCTTGTCCTCTCACCGCCTCACGTCACTGCCTGCTTCCTCGCGGACCGATCCTGCTGGCATTGTTTCTTTGCGCACTGCATTCTCGGCGATCCTGCACCGCATCATCCTCAACGCGCTCAACGCGTCATCACGTCACGCAAGCAGCGGCCATCTTAGGTGTTTGGGATGGATCGCGAAGAGATGCAAGCACAACATTGAGGACATCGCGTCACGTTTTGTTTCGGCCATTTTGCAACTTTGGGCAGTTTTATATGTATTAACGCTACATTGCGTTCAACGTTGTTGAGGAAACACTACTTTTTCCTTGAAGTTAAGCATCGCTCGACGCTTGTTTATGCATTTAGCATACATCGGTGATACACACACCTTTCGCAGTGTATTCTCCTACCAAACTGTGCTGGTCCTGTTCTAGGTTTATTAACTACTGCAGTGTGATGCACTCACCCACAAAGTTTTAAACCTTGGTGTGAGGAGTTCCCTCATTACTTCTCCCCTTACATTAGTTTGCTTCTAGGTCTCTATATTATTGCCACATAACCTTTGCTGTTATTTTAACACTGGTAGTTAATTTTATTTTACCTACCTTTTATTACATCATTGCTTTTTCAAGTCTACCTACCTTAGTGGAGTTGTGTACCATGCAGTCTGTAAATCCTCCTCCGTCTTTTCTAGATTCTCCAGGTGATCCTCCTGTTAGGTGGGAGATATGGCATGATGCTTTCCAAACCTATTTGGGTGCCATTGGGGCACTGCGTTTTGTGCAGAGAGAAAAAGTGCCTCCTTCTCCATTCTCTTGGATTTGAGGGAAGGACCATTTTTAAACATTTACCACCTTTATCCCAAGAACAACTCAACGGGATGGATGAGTATGACGAAACCATTTTGAAACTTAAATTAAGATTTGACAAGCAACCAAGTCTTATGGTCCTAAGGCACAAATTTTTAAAAGGAAGCAAGGGGAAGGAGAAGATGTTGACAATTACATTTCAGTGTTACGCAGACTGGCAGCTGACTGTAAATTTGAGAATTTTACAGATCAACTCATTAGAGAACAGTTCGTGTGTCAGTGTAAGGACAAGAATATTCGACAAAAACTTTTGAGTTTGAGTGATCCATCTCTTGATGAGACGATCAAGATTGCCAAAAGTGTGGAAATGTCTGTTGTGTCTCTCAAAGAGTTGGATGATAAACCCATTGATGGTGTGAATGTTGTAAATGTTAGCGGTTCACTTAATAACCGCTCCAAGAACAATCAATATGGGAGTCAGTCTGGTAGATCTAAATCCGAAGTAAATTTTCCCTACAGAGGTAATAACAGCATGTGCATAAAATGTGGCAATCCCCAACACACCAAAGGTTCGCGTTGTCCTGCAAATAATGTTATTTGCAATTATTGCAAAAGGATCGGGCATTTTGCCAAAGTTTGTTTAAAGAAAAAAATCCTAAGAAACCAGTCATTTGTTCTGTTGAGTCCGATTCTGAGTCAGACCTTGAGGTTGTCTCTGTGGTCTCTATGGAAGATAATTCCAATGTACACAGTTCATCTTCTGATAAGAGAGTTATTGTTGGGGATCCTTCCAATTGCATTGATCCCATTGCTGACATTGGTATTGGCAACTACACTGTTAAGCTTCTAGTTGATTCTGGGGCAAAGATCACTATGATTACGCAAAAATTGTTTGATGAGACATGGAAGGGTTTACAAGCCCTTGCACCTCCCGATCGTTCACCTGTATCGTATGAGGGAAGGAAAATAGATCTGTTAGGATTTTTTGAAGAAGAAATGTCATTTAAAGACAGGAGAATCAAAGGGAAAATTTATGTTGCCGTGAAGGGACTTAATATCTTGGGGTGGTTTCACCAGGGGTTGTTTGGGATGATGCTCAAACCAGGCGCTAAAGAGCAGATCTTAGTAGTTGGGTCCGATGATGTTAGTTTTTCTTTGGAAAAAAAGTATCCAGAAGTATTCTCAGAAACGTTGGGAAAAATTAAAGGGTTCAAGCATAAGATTATTGTCAAAGAAGGTGCTCTTCCCATAAAACATAAACTAAGAGGTGTGCCATTCAGCATAAGGGAGGACTTGGAGAAGGAACTGAAAGGTCTTTGTGAAAAGGGGATCATCGAACCGACGGATTCTTCACTCTGGCTTTCTCCCTTAGTCGTAGCCAGAAAGAGGGGAGGATCTTCGGGTCTGTGTTGATTTAAGATCACTTAACAAAGAAATTTGGAGTTGATTCACATCCCCTGCCCAAGATCAATGATTTATTTTCTTCCACAAAAGGGGCACACATCTTTTCAAAGTTAGATTTGGCATGTGCATACCACCAGGTGGAGCTTGATTCCGAGTCGAAACATCTCACTGCATTTGTATCGCCTTTGGGAACATTCCGTTATTGCCGCATGCCTTTTGGGCTGGCGTCAGCGAGCGTCAGTGTTCCAAAGAATAATGAGCAACATTCTTAGAGATGTGGAGGGAGTTCTTGTGTTTCAAGATGATGTTCTTGTTTTTGGGAAGGATGTGGTTGCCCATGATCGTGTGTTGGAAAAAGTCTTGACTTTGTTCAAAAAGCGTGGAGTGGTATTAAAAGAAGGGAAGTGTCAATTTCAATGTTCTGAGGTGGAATACTTAGGACACATTATATCACAGGACGGAGTCAAGCCTAGACCAGGTTTACTTCAAGCTATTGTTGACGCGCCAGAACCGCATGATAAGGCGGGTGTCAAATCGCTACTTGGGCTATGTGAGTATTACTCACGTTTCATTGCCAACTTTGCATCTGTTGTACGACCCATTAGCAATCTTCTCAAGACAGGAGTTAAATTTGTGTGGTGTAATGAGTGTGTTAATGCCCTCAAGGTTGTGAAGTCTGCATTAGTTACGAGTCCTGCGTTAAAACCTTTTGACCCTAGTTTGCCTTGTTGTGTCACTGTTGATGCGAGCCAGGTTGGTGTTGGTGCTACTTTGACACAAGTTGACAAAGTGTGCGAAAACACTGTGAGTTTTGCATCTAGGGTACTGAGGACACCTGAACTGCAGTACTCAGTAATTGAAAGGGAGTTACTAGCCTGTGCATGGGCGATTGAGAAGTTCAGGCCTTTTATCTGGGGAAAGAGGTTTTTGCTTTTGACTGACCATAAACCGCTTGTTAACATTCTAGGTGGGGGTTTGAGTAAGTGTTGTACTCCTAGAATCATGCGTATGGTAACAAGGCTCCTTCAATATAACTTCGAAATTAAGCATATTTCAGGTGGGAAGAATGGCAAGGCAGATTTTTTATCGCGTTTTCCTGTTTCGCTGAATGATCATGAGGATGTGAGTTTGGATGAGTTTGTTAATGAAGATTGCGATGATTGTCTGGTTGCAGCCATGGATGTGCCAGATTTGGATTTAGGTTCAGAGAGTGATTGGCTGCAAGCGATTGAGTTGGACAGTACCTTGAGGGAAGTTTGTGATTTTGTCAAAAGGGGTGGCTCTAGAGAAAAGGCTCTTCCTGTTTCTCTCCAATCTTTTTGGAAGGTTGAGAGTGAACTTTCCATTGAGGATGGTTTGTTACTTAGGGGGTGACAAGTTTGTACCTCCTTGTCTGTTCAGGAGAACCATTATTGGAAGAGCTCATGAAGGGCATCTTGGTTCTACCCTCACGAAACGGCATATTCGGGACATCTATTGGTGGCCTGGGATGGATGCTGACATTGATTTGGTTGTTGCCAATTGCGTTGTTTGTTGTGCCGCAGATAAGAGTTTGAAGGTGTCGGTGCCTCCATTAATGCCTATTGAGTATCCTAAAGGTCCTTGGTTAAAACTTGGAATCGATGTCATGGGACCTTTCGAGTTCTGCCAAGTGGATTCCGATTTATTTTGGTTCTTATGGATTATACCTCAAGATGGCCTGAAATCAAGATGGTTAGGAAGCGAACACCAAAACTGTGATGGAGTTTCTTAAAAGTGTGTGGCTTAGAGAGGGATTTCCAGAATTCTTGGTTTCTGACAATGGGAAACAGTTTGTCAGTTCTGAATTTGAATCTTTCTTGGTTGAGTCTGGTGTGAAACATCTCAAGAGCTCACTGTACCACCCACAAACCAATGGTTTAGTGGAAAGGATGAACAGGGTTGTGGGTGAGTGCATCAGATGGTCTAGAGCAGGTAGCCATGATATTTCAAAATCGCTTGATGCCATGATTTGGTTCTATAGGACTACGCCTCACTCCTCTACGAAGATTTCCCTTTCGAACTCCTGAGGGACGGAAGCCCAACTCTAATTTTAGACCTGCATGGATGAGGAAGTGGGTCAAGTGCGAATCTGATGTTGCTAAATTGATGTCCCTAGCTTCGGAAAATATGTCTGATACTCAATTGAAACAGAAACGTTGGTATGATTCAAAAAAGGTGTGAAGGTTGCGCCACTTGAAGTTGGTGACTTCGTTAAGATCAAAACCGCTGTTCACTCTAGGAAAGGGGATGGTAAATTTAGTGAGCCGGTTGAAGTCATCAAGATTGTTAGAAATGCTGTGAAACTAGCAAATGGTTTCTGGTGGAACCTTAACAGGGTTGTGAAAGTTCGGATTCGGAGAGAATCTGTAAACAATGAGATCTCAGTTCCAGTTCCTGTAAACAATACTGTGACTGGTGTTCCTGAGGAGGTGGTTCCTCTGCCCACCAGTCTACCTAGGAAAAGTTCAAGATGTATTGTCTAACCTGCTAGGTTATTTAATATTTATTTGGTTATTGTTGTTTTATTGTGTTTCTTTATATATATATATTTATTTATTTTTAAGAAGAAAAGAGGATATGTTGTATCTTGTATGTTGTATCTTGTTAGTCTGTAATATGCCTTTAAGTACAATGTGAATGTGTTCTGGAATGTCATGATGCTAATGACTGGAAGGATTCTGCTTGGAGCTGTTGGTGGAGCCTGTTCCCTGCTCCGCTGTTGATGTAGCCAATAAAGTAGTAATTCAACGTCTAACGACTCCAGTCCCTTACTACAGAATGCCTAAGTGAATTAATGAGTCAAAGAGAGATATGAGACTCTTTTCATCCATGCACACCTAGTGCTTGAGTATATAGATGTAATTCTCACTATATTCCTAAAAACTAGCATGCATATCTATGTACCTTTTCCTAGTGGCATCATATGTAAAAGAAACATACAAATACATATATATCAGTGTTTTATACCTCTACTATCTCTATAGAAATAACACATGTGAGAAAATATGTGCAAGCTGACACATACTTGAGTCATAAGACTACAAAGTCCCTTAACCTTGACAGACTCCACTTTCCATTTTAAAGAGGAACCTAAAATTATGCGGCATTTTTGAAGTATGCATTTCCATAGACCAATACGAACTAACCTAATCACTAATCCTTCTATCAACAAGTTTTAAACCTCACTTCTGGGCTGCAGCTTCACTATTCGGCAACTACTCAGAGTGTTGGGCCTACCAAATACTACGGGGCCTACCAAATACAACGGGGAGTAGCACAAATTTTGGGCATAATGTCTGGCCCCTGGTCCTGGACGGCCGTAGCGCGGGAGCGCCGCAGACTCGCGCACCAAAGGCACGCCAAAGGCAAGCCCGTCTGCGCCCGTCCGCGTCCGGCCGGGACCAGGGGCCAGACATTATGCCCAAAATTTGCGCCACTACCCATTGGAGCGGAAATCCTTGCAAGTCAGCAAACTGATGCTTGATACTGTTACTTGTTCTAAACCTGACAACCTCGGTATTTTGAAGCATAGAGAGTCTTTCCCTGAAGTGAATTTCGGGCCTCCCCGCCTGGATAACCTCATCAGGCAAAATATTTACACAAATCCTGACCCCCTCAATCCCTCACTGTCACGGGGGGGACTGAACTCACAGTTACATATCTGAACGCTAGTTCTTTGGTTAAACACCAATTAGAAATATTCCAGTTTCTGGACTCAGATTAACCGGACATAGTCTTTCTTACCGAAACTTGGCTCACTGAAGAGTCCACCCAAGATATATTAGCAGCACTGCCTAGCAGTTATTACATACTTCAAGCTAATAGGACCTCTGGGAAAGCAGGGGGAGGGGTAGCAGTCATAGTACATCAGAAGTTACAGTTCACATCTCTCGCTGCAATGGGCATACCATCAGTCGACTGCTTAATTCTAAAACTCAATTCCCCATGTTCCCCCCTTATTTGTGCATTGATCTATAGACCCCCTTATCATATGCCATTATTCCCCCAACTACTGGGTGAAAAGATCTCCCACCTAGCCATCAACTACGCAAAAATCCTTATAATTGGAGATTTTAATTATTGGGAAATTGATATCATGGGCGGTACCAGTTCTTAAATTCGCCATCTCCGATGTTTACTTAGCCAAGCCGCACATGAAGGCGACCCGCATGGCAAGAAACTAGAGACGCTCCAACATCGGAGACTTCTGCACTCTGCTGACTACTTCAGCTCCACCTGAGCAGCAGTTAATTAACAAACATGCAGAAAGTATCAAATCTTGGCTTGAATCTGCCAGTGACAGCCTTGCACCCTATAACCCATTTACCGCGGCGAACATTCCGCGCGTTGCGGGCGTTCTAAAGGGTGGGCGGGGCTGCTTCGGCCAACGGTCATGCGCAGCACCAGGGAGGTAGTGCTCACGTCGGCCGTTGGCCAACGCGAGCACGGAACAGGTTAAGAAAGTCAAGATAATTAGACCCCATGATGCCCAACGTTGGTTCGCCAAAGACCCAAAACTTAAGAAACTTGCCCTACTTCATATACATCGGCCAAACAACCCAAATGGTGAAACAGAGAATAATACAACACAAAAGTAGGATTCACTGTAAAGTTCTGACTGCCCCCCTGGTAGCGCACTACATTAAGAAAAATCACAGTGAACTGGACATCTCCTGGCAGGTGATCGACCAACCTTTACTACCCATCAGAGGTGGTAATCTTCAAACACTATTGAATAGGAGCGAATGCAAATGGATTACGCGATGTAATTCAGTGGACAGGGTTTGAACACCATTAACGAGTGGAACAGTACAGTACAATTGTGATTTACCGCTAAGACAACCACGTGTTACCCTACAGTACTTCTGAGATAACCAACCCGAAATCCACTCTTGCTCCTCTTCCCTGACCCCCGCCTCGCTATCCCAATTCCTACTCTGTTCGGAAACGATACTGTACAGTGCCATATCAAACTCCACCATCTACTGAGAGATGAATTGTACAGTGGCATTCACACATAACACAAGTACTGTGTTGCATTTATTTGTTTGTAAAGCACAAGCACTGTGTTTCATTGAATTGTTTGTAAATATTTCCCTAACATGCACCATATTAATGACTGTGGGTTGTGTTTTACTTGTTTCTAAAGTCTCTACCATATATCTGTCTTGATTGTAGTCAACGCCAATGAATTGACACAAACTGTGCAGCCCAATACTGCACCACATACGTGCCCAATTGAATATATCACTTTGTTGTCTTTACATACACCGCAACTACCTTTCATGTCAAGTCAACAGATCTTTGTCTACTACAGTTAATTCTTATTTTTCCTTCATGTACTACAACTGCTTTGAACTTGCAGCCCCAACGGGCTTTACACAGAATAAGGTAGTCTTTTCTCCTTTTCCCTACCCCCCTCCCTTCCCTGCGCGTCCTAGTTCCCACATCCTCTGAAGCAGCCTGGCTTCCTTGACAGTGCCCCTCCCACTCCGGCCACGCCCCGAATGACTCTAGGTCACATGACGCTCTGACGCACCGTTCCCTGAAGCGCAATGTCTCTTAACCCTGCCGGCATATTCCCTCTGCCTGGACACCGGTTTGCACCGCACACGAACGTGGCGGCTCGGCGCTGATCACAGCGCGTACCCTGTCCTTGGATTCATTCCGCTTCACGTCTCCCTTTATTCAATTATGGTAAGCCCTATGCATCGCCCTTGTCCCATTCCTGGGACCAGCTCTTCCCTTCCCCCACCCCCTCTTGTCCTCACCATTTGGTTTTTCACCCTCCGACCGAGGAATTCAAATTTGGACCGCCATACAGCACACAGTGGTTCGGGGCTCTGACCCTGTTTTCCGCCCAATCTAGTGCCAAATTGTTTGGTCATTAGGTGAGTCTGCCTTCTCACCGCGCCTCCTTTCGTGCAGTCTCCCTCCTTTTCTTCGTAGTAATTCACTTCCTTCCACCATGAGGAACCCCTAGGAATTCCGAATCCTTTCATCATGCAGACGCTCCTCTTCACTGCGCTTCGCCCTTGGTTCCTTTCACCCCTGCTGGAACATTGTCCTCTCACTGGGCAAGCCACGCTGCCCCCTGATACATGCTCCCTTCCTCTTACAGGTAGGCTTACATTCACCTTCCTTGCGCGTTATCCAGCCCCGCAATGCGTACCCCCCTGTTCCTTTCCCCCCTGACCTCTTCCCTTTCCTCCCCTTTACAGCACCCCAAACTGGAAACCCGGTCCTGAAGATGATCCTGAATAAATAGGATCGAAACGCCGTCGACCAATCTATCAGCGCAATTCGCGGCGCGCACTCAACTATGGTTCACATAAATGTCTAAACTATGACCATCACTGTAAATAATAATCCTTGATGAACCATATATTCTTGTACATATATTTTACCACCTTGTCACATTGCGCCTTTCGCTGCTTTCTCACTGGTCACTTGCGCCATCACTTCTTTTTTGTGTCATGAGCACAATAGTGCACCAAGTCTTTTTGGGTTGCCTTTGCAATTTATGCCCACAGTGCTGATATAACTGTTCTGTATAAATTGTTATTTTAAATACATGATGCCATGAGCACTTTCTAAAAACTTACTACGAGTCTCCCTCCTTCCTTCTTGTAATGTTTTGTACAAGCATGTATATTTGCCTTCCTCATTGACACCGGTTGAGACATTGTTGTTAGTTCTTGCTTACTTACCCAGATCTCAACCTGGTCTATGGGTTTTACTCCTGTCGCCATTTACTACATCAAGCAGAATGCAACTGGAGACAAAATTACTCCTCAGACAAAAAATATATATTTTTAATCCGGTTTAAAGAATATAAAAGCGCCATTTTACAAACCAAGACCACCTATTTTTCTAACAAGATGTTAAGCTCCGTTAATAAATCATAGGAAATCTTCGCTATTTTGGCTGAACTATCCAAGCCAGATAGAGTCACAGCAAAACCTGCCCCTACTCAAGCACTATGTGACTCCCTAAACACCTACTTTATCGAAAAAAATTGTCACCATTAAGTCTAGCATATCTGCTAATACCGCTCCTATAGCTCAGCCATCCACATTCAGGAACCCTCAATTGCTAGAACAGGTCCCTCTCATTACCAGGGAAGCCTTTTTTAGCCTTCTAAGGAAGGTGGGAATTGGCTCCCCTACTGACTGTTGCCCTCCGCACATATTGATGGAAGCTTTTCTCACTTGCCCGGATCTGCCTCTCGCACTTCTGAATAACTCCCTCAAGCAAGGCATTGTTCCAAATGTATTTAAAGAAGCTTTGAAGATTTGAGATGTCATGAGTGATGTCATGAGTGATGTCACTGACCATGTCATGAGTGATGCAATATGTGATGTCATCAGCATGCATTGCAGGGGCGCGAGTTATAGTTAGCTCAACTTACTATAACGGCCGAATTTCTCAGGTTTTGTATGAGTGAAATGTCAGCCTAACTATAACGTCCCTGAAACATGTGGATTTTTCAGTGAATTTCTAAGGTTTTTCAAATGCTAATTTCTAACTATAACGGCCCTGAAACCTACGGTTTTTCAGTGACTTTCAAAGGTTTTTAAATGCTAATTTCTAACTATAACGTCCCTGAAACCTATGTTTTTTTAGTGAATTTCAAAGGTTTTTAAATGCTAATCCCTAACTATATCATCCCTGAAACCTATGGTTTTTTCAGTTAATTTCTAAGGTTTTTTAAATTGTAATTCTTAAGTATAAAATTATTTTAACCTTACCTTTTTTACATAATTTGTAAGTATTTTATAGAATTCCTTTTATTTAAAAATGATTGGAACTATATTTTTGAACTTTTATTTTTTAAATATACTTAATTTTTCCAAAATCTTCTTCAACAATTAAAATCACTCTTTCTTTTAAAATATATATATCATACACTACAATAAATATACTCTGTTTTTCATATGTACAACTTACATTTATATTTTCTTGAAATAATGCTTTTAATACTGTGAAACTTGTTTTGTGTTATTATGCTTTCTTTAAAAAAAAAATCTTTTACAAAGGAGTCGCGCACCCTTTGGAACCTACACGATGGATGCGCGGATTCAGGGTGCAAGAATCCTGCTGGTGCGCATTTCTGGAGTCGCTACTCCGGCGTAATTTCAAAAGTATGAAATATCATTGTAGAAATTATAAATATCAGTTTTGGTTAAAGACTTTCACTAATATAATTTAGAAAACAATTTATAAACAGTATTTTTTACTTTACTATGAACTGTACGAAATTTCACGAGTGCGCGACATATGCGCATAGGGTGCGTGACCCTTCCCAGCACGTATTACCGGGGTCGCGCAGGGGTCATGACTCCAACAAAATTTTCAAAGTGTGAAATATCACTATACAAAGTTAAAATATCAGATTTGTATAAACACTTTCACTCATATACTTTTTAAATTATTTTATAAACACCTATTTATACTTTATAATTATGTATACGAAATTGTATGTGTGCACGACTTGTGCGCAATGGGTGCGCGCACCCTACGCAACTCCATGTGACCTGAAAATAAAGCTTCTGATTGGTTTAAAACATTTTCATTCTGTAAGAGGGAGGATCCAACACCTGTTTTATTCCTCTTATTATTTGTCTGTTTTCCTGGCAAGACCTGTTTGTTTTATCTTCCTTCAATTTTCTATTTTAGTGTGTTTGTTGACTTTTATTTCAAACAATAGCATCCAGTCAGCCAGATCAAGACCCACTGGAAGAGGAAGATGATATAGTGGAGCCAGTCAAAAAAAGAAAAGAAAGTGTGGTTTGGGCCTGCTTCACTGTGCCGGAGGGTGAGATGAAGGTGAATGCAAGAAAGGTAACATGCAAGATCTGCAAAAGAGTACTGTCCAGAGGTTCAGAGAAAAAGTACTCATGTGGAACGTCGTCCATGAAGAAGCATTTGGAGACAATACACCCCTTGCATTTAGCAAAAGAAATATCTCAGAGGGAGAGAAATGAAGCAGCACAACAAGACCTAAATGCTCCATCAACTTCCTCACAAGGAGTTCCACCTACACCAAGGCCACACATCATTCCTGAACTACAGGATGCCACAATTAATTGCAAGAAATGCCATGCAAAACTCTGCATTGGGGAGCAATGCATTGATGTCATAACCAATGCAATTAAAACACATAAGTGTTAAAAAAAATGTAATCTGCTCCCAAATTTTCTTTTCCTTTTTTTTTCCAAACAGTTATATTGGACTCTTCAATTTTGTTTTGTTTAAAAAAAAGTCAAAAACACCCCAAAAAAGAAATATATATATATACTGGTTAAAAATAGAAATATTAACTGCATGAGTGCAAGGATACTGCCTGAGTGATTGCAGGAGTACTTGTATAGTGCCTGAATGATTGCATGAGTGCATGGGTAATGCCTGGGTGATTTGTAAGTGCATGAGTCATGTCTGGGTGATTGCATGAGTGCATGGGTAGTACCTGGGTGATTGGAGAAGTGCATGGATAGTGCCTGGATGATTGGAGGACTGCAAGGGTAGTACGTGGGTTATTGCAAGAGTGCATAGGTAGTGCCTGGGTAATTGGAGGTGTACATGAGTAGTACCTGGGTGATTGCTTGAGTGCACGGGTAGTTCCTGGATGATAGGAAGACTGCACGGGTAGTGCTTCTATGATTGCATGAGTGCAGCAGAAGTGCCTTAGTGCACGTATGAGTGCATGGGTACAGCCTGAGTAATTGCATGAGTGCATGGGTAGTGCCTGAGTGATCGAAGGAGTGCATTGGTAATGACTGGGTGATTGCATGAGTGCATGGCTACTATCTGGGTAATAGGAGGAGTGCATGTGTACTGCCTGAGTGAATGCAAGAGTGCAAGGGTAGTGACTGAGTGCACAGATGAGTCCATCGGTAATGCCTGGGTGCTTTCATAAGTGCATGTGTAGTGCCTGGGTGATTGTACCACTATATGGGTAGTGCCTGGGTAAATTGAATGAGTGTGGGAATAGTGCCTGAGTGCATAGATGAGTGCATGGATAGTGTTTGAAGGAATGGATGAGTGCAGTAAAAGTGGCTCTAAACATTACTATACATTATCATGCATATTACATTATTTTTACTTGCTTTTTTTACTAATGTAGATACAAAACTCAGTGGAACTATTTTACAGTAGTTTTGTTGTAAGCAGAATTTAAAATATTTTGAATAATATTATAGTTTTAAGAACACAACATAATTTTAGAATTACATAACATTTTCAGTTTCCCTTTTTTACTGTTCTCAGATTCTACTGAATTTCACCATACACAGTGATTTCAATGTAGATCATCATACAACAGCGGGGGGAAAAACAATCAACGAGATTGTAAAAAAAAATCAGCATTGGCAATTATTTAGAACATGTGTAACTATGTGTTTACCTATCTACAGTTTCTTAATTACATTCTTCAACAACATTAAGGGGCACATTACGATACCCGGCGTAAAAAAATCCGCCAGGCATGGAAGCGGCAAAAATCCGCCCGCACACACCGTCTGAACACCGACCACGCCATTACGATTACACAAACCGAAACCGCCATCGGCGGAAAAACACACAAAATACCGCCCGCCAACGTCCGAGTCGGAGTCAAACCGCCCGCCACGGACGGAAACACGCACGACAACACAAAACCGCCCGCCCTCACGGCCGACACACCGCACGTGAAATTACGATCGCACCGCCATGAGCGCGGAAAACCACAAATATACCGCCCGCCAGCGCAAAGAACGCCGATGAGAATCGACACGGCAGAAGCCATGGCGCCCACGTACCTGCACAGAAACCATCCGCTCACAAAACCAATAGCACACAACATGGCCAACAAGTCCACACAGCAAGGCACGCACAAATACACAAGCACAGTACACATCCCGAAAACACCCCCGGACAAACAAAAAATACAAAGGCCAGAACACC
Organism: Calotriton arnoldi; assembly: GCA_963921515.1. NCBI lineage: Eukaryota > Metazoa > Chordata > Amphibia > Caudata > Salamandridae > Calotriton > Calotriton arnoldi. The sequence goes on from CAWUFW010007535.1 coordinate 663,387, forward strand.
AGACACAACACACCTGAAAACAACAGACCATGAGGACACACCCACATAGGTGAGTACAAAAGCAGCACTCCCACAGACCACAACCCCTTGCTACATTGCAAACCAGAGAGGAGAGGAGAGGACACAGTGACACAGCAAGGACAGCAGCACACCACAGAAACGCACACATCACTACCACCACCACCACCACCACCACCACCAAACACCGGCACCACAAACCCCCTGCACATTACACAACACACACCGCACCAGCACCACAAACACCATGGCACCACAAAGAATGCCCAAGTACACGCCCATTGAGCTGACGGTCATGGTCGACTGAGATCATCAAGGTGTACCCACAAATCTATGGGAACATGGTCCAGCACACACCACTAGCCACCAGAAACAGAATGTGGAACCGGATCGTAGACCAGGTCAATGCAGTCGGGACCCTGCCCAGGAACAGAGGTGAAATAAACAAACGTTGGAATGACGTAAAGAGCCTGGTCAAGAAGAAGGAGGGCAAAAACAGAGAGCTGGCTGCCGTCACTGGCGGAGGGAATCCCGCGCTCTTTAAGACCTTCAAAGCGTGGGAGGAGAAGGTGCGAGTCATAATACATCCGGAGATCCTCGCCGGATTAGCAGGGGAGTGGAGGCTGGTAAGTACAAACTAATGTATACCAGCACACCGCTATGTACTCACATGCACTACCACCATGCTACAGCTCCCAGGGACAAACACCCCCATGTCCAGCACACAATACACAACACATCACACACACATGCAACAGACACCACCACACACAGCCCAAACAGAACAACTGTAACATACGTGGGGACATGTGTACACTCAGCCAGCCACGTAACCACCAACAGGTCCCCAAATATGCCAGAAGCGCCACAACGAGCACCCACCACACCCATGTGTCCGCCACAGCTGCACTAACCGACAAGTAACAGGTAAGTGGCAGGAACACAAAGTGCAGTGGGTGGGAGGGTGGACAGCCCAAGTACAACACACACCAGGCCCCAGTCCCACAGCACAGCAAGGAGGAGCATCCCCCACACCCCACAGCCACGTGTCAGCCACCGCAGTGCACAACGACAGCCGAAAGGCAGACATCACGGTCCACAGCAATCGGTGTCAGTGGGTGTCCAGCCACCCCCACGACCCACAACACCCCCCACCCCCACAGACCTGCAACATGGAGCACCCCCCGCTTAGAGCCATGTGGCATCCAGTACAGTGCACGCACGAACAACTTGCAGGTGGGAAACTGGACAGGGCTGGATTACTGGAGGCATGAGGACCATAACACGACCAACACATGGGACATGTCACGTAGCAGACGAACACGCAGCACCGCCCACCGTCACGAACAAGTGAACAATGTGCACACGGACATGAACAACAGACTCACACCCCACATGACCCATCACATACATAGCAACACCCAAGGAGCCACGTCTGCATGCACAAGCCACACTGAATATAGTACCACACGGCAGCCACTGTGCAACTCATCACACACAACCGAAACACCATTGAAGTCCTGTCCATGTAGCCCCTACTGCCTGTCAACCACACACCCCACAACTACGCCTATGTAAGACAAACAACACTAGACGCAACAGAGCGGAACAACATAAATGCACACGAACACCACTGAACCCATCAAACACACAGACACACCATGCACATACAACATACCATCCATCCCATCCGTCAGCCCCAGTCTCATGAAAGGCATGTCATCCGCACAGCTGCCACACATACAGCAGTCACGCTAAGATACATGCCCATGACCAACCATGTGCCAGAAGTCAATGAAGCGCACGACACACTGTGAGCAACAACACACAACATGGGCCACACCCCCGAGCACTGCAGTGATGCACATGGCACAGGGCAGCACGCACACCAAGGAGATGGGACAACTGCAATACGTTTGCTGGCACACAACCATCACTCACTCATAACGATGCGTCCAATGCCATGTCCAGTAATCACAACAGACAGCAAATATGCAGGCCATGTCAAGCATGCACACACCTCAAACCATGCACTGTCATGCTGCCACAACACATGTCACGTTCGGCACCCATGGCTCACAGCATGTACCCCAAAAGCATATTCCCTCCCAAATGCGAATCTGGGGCATGGCCCCCATGTTGCCATATGCGTTCCTAAGCGTTCCATTTGAACCCCAAAAGCATATCCCCTCCCAAATGCGAATCTAGGGCATGGCCCCCATGTTGCCATATGCGTTCCTAAGCGTTCCATTTGAACCCCAAAAGCATATCCCCTCCCAAATGCGAATCTGGGGCATGGCCCCCATGTTGCCATATGCGTTCCTAAGCGTTCCATTTGAACCCCAAAAGCATATCCCCTCCCAAATGCGAATCTGGGGCATGGCCCCCATGTTGCCATATGCGTTCCTAAGCGTTCCATTTGAACCCCAAAAGCATATCCCCTCCCAAATGCGAATCTGGGGCATGGCCCCCATGTTGCCATATGCGTTCCTAAGCGTTCCATTTGAACCCCAAAAGCATATCCCTCCCAAATGCGAATCTGGGGCATGGCCCCCATGTTGCCATATGCGTTCCTAAGCGTTCCATTTGAACCCCAAAAGCATATCCCCTCCCAAATGCGAATCTGGGGCATGGCCCCCATGTTGCCATATGCGTTCCTAAGCGTTCCATTTGAACACCAAAAGCAAAGTACAAACCAGACCCAGGATGGGCCAGGAGCCCGCATACACCAGAGTCACAATAAGTAGGGGCACAGCAACACACCCATCGGCATGGCCAATCCGTCCCATGCCACATGTGCACAGCACACAGTCCCATTGCCAAGCACACACAACTACAAATGCTACAGCCACACACACGCCTCCGGGAAACCCATTTACGAGATTGCACGAACTGTTAATGTCAGACGACAAATACATACTTCGCCAGGTGCAACACAATAACAAATCTCATTCTCTCCACAGGTGACGAACTGCTGGATGCTGGGGATGGAGCCAGCAGCCAGCACAGCCAGCCTACAAGCCCCCAACGAGGACACACGGATCTGGAGGATCTGTCCTCCTCTTCGGACACGGACCACCAAGCAGGCCCATCTGGTGTGGCAGGGCCCAGCCGCTCCCCAGGACCCCTCCTACCCACCAACCCATCATCCAGGGCTGCTGAACATTCCCAGCCCCCTGCTGCCACTGTCGTTGCGGCCACACCCACGGTCATTGTGGCCACTACCACTGCCGCAACCGCCACCATCGCCGCACCGACCACCACCGCCGCCACCACCACCACGTCTTCGCTGGCACCAGCCCTAGCGCAGGTGGTGGCCCGGCCGACTGGATCCACCCTGGGAGCCACAGCGAGGACCGTGGTGAGCAATGTGGCTAGGTGGGCAGGCCGGTGGCAGCAGGACTGGTAGGAGGAGCAGGGTCAGGGAAACGCCAGCCTCCCCTGGGAGCCATGCCCTGCCTCAAATGGCCAGAGTCCTTGGGGCCTATGAAGAGGCCCAAGGACAATGGGTCCGGTCTGCTTCAGACACGCGTGAGGTGCTGCGGGTGCTGAGGTCCATGGACGCCCGTATGGGCCAACTCGTGGACCTCATGGGCCAGCTGGTGGTGGCGGTGAGGTCACTGCCAGGGACAGCAGCTCCCCTCCGCCACCACCTGCCGGGGCGCAGGGTGGAGCAGCAGTGTCCAGTTCCCCTGCGTCCACAGCCAGTGAGCACACCTCAACCACCAGCATGTCGCAAGCAGGCACCCCCTCGCAAACGTGGAAGGGGCCGTCCGAAGTGGAAACAGATCTCCCGGGAGGACTTCGCACGCTCCAAACGCAAGTGAGGCAGCCAGCCAGCCTTCCGCCAGCCTTCCTTGACCAGCCACTGCATTGACTTGGACTACGATCCCACTCCACACAGCCATCTGGATGGCATGTGTGTGTTGGACTATGGACATAGAACCAGTGGGTACACCCTGAGCATCACGCAGCCATGACCGACAGCTCATTGTCACTGCACGCACCACTTTTGTCATCACCTTACACACAATCACATGTCACAGTTTGTAATAAATGCACCTTTTTCACTAACTGCTGTTTGTGCCCTGTGTTTTATTTGTACGGAATACAACGGCCACCTTGGGCGGAAAGGCACCTGATGCGTGGCATGGCAATTGAATCCGGAGGGCCTGTAGGGACCTAGGGGTGGGAGACAGAACAGGAACACATTCAATGAGTGTGTCACACACCCATCACACAGTACATGTCAACAACTACAAGCAATGTACACACATCGCACAGAGCAATAGGGCACAATGCCACAGCCACCAACAGTGGCATACTACCCTGGCCATGGAGCGTTGACACACAGCACGCAGTGAACAAACGGCCACCCTGACACAGCACACACACACCTGCACAGATACAGCCACATCAGCCGTCGTACATGGACACTCACCGTCAAGTGAAGTAGCGGGCGATGAGCTGCTGCCGCACATTACCAGCTGCCTCCTCTCCGCTGTCCTCCTCACTCGAGCTGTCCTGGTCTGCGGGCTGGGGCCCTGGTTGATCTCCGTCATCCACGATGAGGGGGATCTGCTTCCGAATGGCCAGATTGTGCAGCATGCAGCACGCCACCACTATCCGGCACACCTTCTGTGGGGAGTACGCCAGCGCACCCTCGGTGCGGTCCAGGCACCTGAACCTGGACTTGAGGAGGCCAAAGGTACGCTCGACCACACGTCTGGTCCTCCCATGTGCCTCATTGTAGCGATCGTCTGCTGGGGTGCGAGGATTCCTCAATGGACTGAGCAGCCATGCCCCATTCGGGTACGCAGAGTCACCTGGGTGTGAGGGACACAGAGAACCGTTGCAATTCCAACTGGACAGGGGACAGCATCGCACAACCAGCACGCTACACCACTCCACATACTCACCGACAATACAGGCACGATCCTGTTGCATATTGGACATCAGTCGTGGCAAGATGCTGTTGCGCATTATGTGTGCGTCATGGGCCGAGCCTGGGAACTTTGCACACACGTGGGTGATCACCATGTCCGCAAGGCACACCACTTGCACATTCAGGGAGTGCGTGTGCTTCCTGTTGCGGTACAGGTGCTCAGTGGCCTGTGGTGGAACAAGGCCGACATGTGTGCAGTCAATGGCTCCAACGACGTGTGGGATTCTGCCAAGGGCATAGAATGCACCCTTCACTGCCGCCAATTCACGAGCCCTGGGGAAGCGGATGTACCTGTTTCGGCACAGCATCATGGCTGCCAGTACATCCCTCAGCACCTTGCTGAACATGGGCTGGGACATCCCTCCTCCAATGCCCACTGTGTGCTGGAATGACCCAGTGGCGAAGAAATGCATGGCGGCCATCACCTTAGCCGTGGGGGTGACAGCAGTCGGATACACCCTGCGGGGACGGAGATGGGGTTCTAACATGGCACACAGTCGATGCAGGGTTGGCCTGTCCAGCCGAAACTTCCTAATAACCTCTGTATCGTCCATGTCCGCCAGCAATTGGTATGGGCGGTCAATGTTCGGTCTCCGCCTAGGGACAATGGCAGAGGACACATGTCAAAGCAACACGACACATAGCAATTTCGCATACACATCACTGACATGACTGAGCAAGCACATGAGCCACAGCCCAGCTGTCAAGCTGGGACGGCACGGCCACAATACACTTACACAGGTCTCCCAACAATGGCAATGGCTAGTGATACAAACCACTGCCATGTGCATGCACATGGGGATCTAGGCCCCAATGACTTGCGGGGCGTGCTGATGGGGACTGACTGCATATCCGTCAAGCGGCAACGCCACGGCAACATGAATGTCTGCTGAGCATGGAACTGCTTCCGCGGCTGGATGAGTATGGCACACGACGACGACGATGTGGGCACAGGCTGAGCGGCCAAAACAAGTGGGACCTGTTGCACGAGGGGACATGAGACAGTAGTAGGTGTCAGCACTGCACCCTATGTACAGCACTGTACGGATCACACCTCCCAAAACATTGACAGGTGTCCACATTGACAGCCCCATGCCAAGACGGCTGTGTGCTTGCAGTCACACGTCACAGGTGAGAGGTTACATTGCACGTGCCAGGTGGCAGACGTACATAGTGGGAGCTGGCATGTGTGTGCATGTGTCTCCTGTTCAGGATCCACCAGATGGGCGCTGACTCTGTACTGACCATTGGACACAGCATGTTCCGTGGAAGGCTTGTGTGTGTGGGATGGTGGCACTGGATGTGCCTCCGTTGGGTGGGGGCCATGCACAGGGCGGGTACGTCGATGATTGCGCATTGTTGGTCACGGTGGGTGCACCAACTAGGATGTGTTGCCCTGTGTTCAATTCCTATGTCCGCATGATGATGGACTGTAGATGTGGGCAGACTACACATTGGTCGATGTGCTGTCTATATGCATGTGCCTTCACACCAGGCACAGCTGCCCCTGCACATGTGACCCCTGCTGGACTCGCTGCTGGGTCTGTGGAGCTGATGCACCTTCTGCGCGTGGGCGGACAGCTCTCCTCACTTCCCTCATTGCGCATGTCATGACTTTGCCGCAGGTGACATGGATCATGGAGGGCCCACATGTACGCGTGGGTAGGCTACACATGATTGTACACTGGTCGCCACCCCCAGTCAGTGTTTCGAATGGGAAGGTTGTCGTGCTGGTGGTATGTTCGATGTGGCGGATGGGCGGGCGTAGGTGCAGGCTTACATTCCGGACATGGGGGGGTAGTTGGATTGGCGACTAGTTGCAGTACACACGGGACACGTCTCTTCCTTTCCACATCTGGGTCATCCCTTGTACTAACTGACAGTGATACAGTCATCTTCGCCCCAGCCCTCATGTCCTCCCCTCGCTCCCCCAATATGCATGCTCACCTGCGAGGCTAGCGCTTGCACAGGCAGCCCCAAGCTCGCACTAGAGAGGGCAAGGAGTGTATGTGTGGGTCCAGTTGCACGAGTGGGCTGTCTCAGGGTATGATGTGTTGCGGTACGCCGTCCACCTGCGTGGTGCCCCAAATGGAGACCCGGCCTGCATGGACTATGCATCACAGTCTTCGCCTTCCGGATCCGCCACCTGCGACACCCAGTGGCTGTGGCTGCCCTTGCGGCCAGGCCGCGTCCGTCTGTGACTGATGGCCCACACATTCACTCTTTGGCCTCTCTGGGGAGGGCTCGGGGTGGTGGCGCACGCGCTTGCACTTAGTCGCAATGGCATGTGGCGTGGTTGGTATGATGGGCAATGGATGGGATGGTGCGAGCCACCTCCCGTGACGTCAGTGCTGCTCGTGCTGTGGTGCGTCCCCTACACTTCCATTTGACTTGTGCCATGCTAGACGTTGAGGTTCTATTGCCTGCGTGATATGACCAGGAGGAGCGCGAGGAGACCTCTCACACACCATGCTCCACTGCCATCCCGTGCCCTGTATCGCCTGTGCGGATTGACTATGTTGGGGTTACACCTGGTCGACTGGGGCTGTGTGTGCCTTGTCAAGGGGCATGGCGGGCGCACAACAGGATCCAGCTTGTCCACAGAGGGTGGGCTGAGGTGCGCCTGGTACCGCTTTGTACGTGTGCCCGGCTGCTGTGCACACACGTGTTCACTCCCCCCGACAGGTGTCCTCTCACAATGCCCAGGGAAGCGGTGGTGTACTGTTCATGACCCCTCCCAACACGGCGTGCTCCAACTTGGCATGTGCGCATCTACCCGTCGCACCCACCCACCTGAGCACTGCGTCCATACGACTTCACACGACACATGTGTGTCTTCCACAGTAGTGCTACTCATTTGCGTTGACATCCAATACCAGTGGACTACATGGTCATGTCACGACTGCCGTGTACTTCACATACTCTCATCCTCTCTCATTCGTACTTGTGAAATGAGTCAGCGGAGACAGTTTTGGTTTCAAACATTATATTGAGTCTTCTGTCCTCTGTGATGCAGTATAGTGGACACTACTGGCAGCGGAATACATGTTGAGGATATACTGAGCATGATTGCAAATGGGATAGGGTGTGGGGTTACATGTGATTGGCTGTTGCATGTGGGATGTGGGCTTCAGAGTGACATCTGCTTGGCCAAGGCTGTGCTAATGTACATTTACGTATTGCTGCGGAGCTGCGGACTTTGACACAGACGGTATACATGTAGCCTACCAGACCGCTTGGCATCATGGGCACAGTCCATCTCAGTTCCATGTGACAGGTTTGCTGCGGTTGTTCCTCATACACGCGTGCATGTGAGATGACATCAGGGCATGTGCTTGCGTGCATGCAGCGGCGTGCCACTTGTTGTTGCACTGTGGTGGTTACTGGACATGTCACAGTCACTGGGGTCGTGTTGTTGTTGTATGCACTTGTCGTCCATGCAAAGGTCCTGGTATGGGATTCCCGGGGCGGGGGTGGGAGGGGTGCAGCACCCACAGACTCCAGGCGACCTATTCATGTCCACTGAGCGGTGTGTGTGTCCATGTGCGCTGGATCCATGTCGTGTCCTGGTTGTTCGTGCAGTTCCGTCCATGTGGGTGCGATACACAGAGCCCATGCCACTGCCTCCCACGATGCATGCGGTGTTCCTGGATGTGATGGGGAACAGTGTGCATGTCCCGGTCATATCCGATGTCATGGCGATGTCGTTGATGGTGTGGTTACAGTTGCCGGTCGTTTGGTATGGCTGTTGTGGTGGTGACTGGCCAGTCCATGCGGAAGCTAAGCATGGGTGCGGGGTTGGACATCATAGGTCACTCGGGGAACCTGCGTTGTGGTCCGACGAATTTACAGGTTGTCAGGTATGCGATGCCGTCCAGCAGGGCTTCCATGTCATTGGTGGTGTACATGTTTGCCAGCCAATGTAGCGGATGGTGGCTGTCAAGGTGTTGTTCGTAAGTTGTCCCTTGGAGGACCATGATGGGGCATGCTGGGTGACATTCGATGTAGCTGTTCTCGATGATCCGTCGTGTGGAGGCACAGTGGTCCCATTTCAGTGCGGGTGCGATGTTGGCCACATACGCCATGCCCCCATAGGCAGAGCAGGCCCTGTCGTGTGCGTCCAGAGGGAGGAGTAGTGGTAGCAGGTCCGCCTTCAGACATGCCGGGTTGGAGAGGCATATCTCCACGGGATGCTGGTAGGGACACCTCCGACAGTAGAAGACGGGCATGACGCAGCTGAACAATGTGATGCGGTAAGTCAGTCGGTAACTTACGTTCAGCAGGGACAGGAGATCGCATCCCAATGTATGAAACAGGTTGGTTTTGTACAGCTTGAGCTGTTCGGCGTAGTTGGGTAGGTGTGTTGCGGTTGCCATTTCGCAGCGGTGCGTTGTGGTGGCGTGCTCCGGCTGTGTGTGCAGTCTGCAATGTGCACGCTCCGAGGTTGCTGTGAGCTCTGTGTAGTCGTGGGGAGACAGGACTTGTGTTCTGTTGGCTTGTTTGGAGGACACGGGCCCTCTTACCACATGCTTCTCAGACAGTTCAAGGTCAGTGATGTGTGACTCCTTACAATTAACTTGCATGTGGCCAACATGGGGGAGTGTTTTCTTCTTTCTTCCCCGTCCGTTGTGTGCTTCTGTGATATGCGCTATCTGCCCTGTGGTCGGTCTCCTCGGCATGCCTGTGTTGGTCTATTCTTGGACAATGGCTGTATTCACCGGCTTCTGTCGTAGGGCTGTGGTTTCGGAGTTGGAATGGAAGGTCATTCAGTGCTGTCTGCTCTCCCTTGTGTGGGCGGCAGGCTGCCTTTCCGCTCTGCGTTGGGCCTTGTGTGTGAATGTTATTCTTGGGCCACCTGTTGTCGGTCCCCGGGCTCTTTGGTGTTCCGTTTTATATGTCTTGTTCATATGTGCAGGGTGGTATGGGTGTTTCAGTGTGGTACTGGCGTTCCTCTTCCCGAAGGGGCCCTGCTTCTCCTAGTTGGTGTTGCCGCCGCTGTGTGCTACGCCATGTTTGTTACACTGGGGTGTGTCCTGCTGTTGCGTGTCTTCACTGACATGTGTGCGTCGGTTGTGTGGCGTTGGGTGTTGTCCGTGAATTGGGCGTTGGGGACATGTCTGTGGCAGGCCTGTCACGTGTCATGTGCGTTCGGGGTGGGGCTGATGTGTGTGCTGCTTGGTTGTGTCCCTGTGTCTGTGTGCGACGCATGCATGGCGCTGCGGTTGGCCTCTGCGTTGTGCGCATGTGTGGCGGCGTCATCGGCGCTTTGGGCCCGTGACGGGGTGGTTGGTTCCTAGTCCCAGGTGGTGTGTACACATGTGTTCCGCGATGTTACGATTTGGCCTGTGTGTCATATGTGGATGCAATGGTGGATGTGTAGTGTACACGCGCTGGTGGGGGTTGTCCGCTTTTTCCGCCCTTGCACTGTGTGCGCTGTTTGCGTGCACTTGTTGTGTGTGTGCCTACCTGCGTCTCCGCGGTACGTTGCGTCCTTGGTGGTGCATCAGCAGGAGCATGGGGAGGGCCTGCAGTGCTGGATTCATGCTCGGGGAGCCGCTTCTTCGTTATCCGTGCTCGGCGTCCGTGTTACCGCTTCGGTTTGTCGTACGGTATCTCTTGGCCGTGGGAGCCGTTTGTTTGCGGCATCGTAATTTATGCGCCGGGCGGGACGTGTTTCGTCAGACGGTGTGTGTCAGTTGTGCTGCGCCGCTACGTGAACGGGCGCACTTTGATGGCGGACGGTGTTGCTGGCTTGCCGGCGGTGTTTGGCCTACTTTTCGCATCGTAATTGGGCGGGCGTGTGGACTGCTGCGTGCCGGCGGTAACTGGTGGTTTTTGCATCCGCCAGCACGGCGGTGGTGCTTCCGCCCGCCATCGTAATGGGCCCCTAAGTCTTTTATTTCTCTCAAGTACAGTTTGTAAAATGTACACTCTCATTTACATCTCATATAATATAGACAACAAATATATAAACTACTTGTTTCTAAACACAAGTTTCCAAATTCAATATGAATTAGCACAAACATTAATCCATACACTAATTTTTCACATCTTCCCAATAGGCTGAATAATGTTTCCGAAACTTTTGCATTGAAAAAATCCAAAATAAACTCGTTAATTCGTGTTCACATCTTCCCAATAGGCCAAATGATGTTTTCCTAACTTTGGCATCAAAAATATCAGATATGAATTTGGTAATTCGTAAGGCAACCTAGATTTAAATTCCAAATGGGCATCATTGCAATGTGTCCATCCTCTATTGCACTTTAAATATACAGTATAGTGTCCAGATGTTGTAGTAGGTCCATCATGGAAATTATAGCCACTGCTTTAAAAGTTCTTCCTGAAATTGATACTTGACTTGCCACAAATTTTTTAATTTTGGTTTCCAATTTTCTTCCATCTGCTCTACAACATGGTAGCATTAAAATGACATATTTTCCAAATCTTTCTATATGCAATGTTGACAACATTTCTGATTTACAATGACAACATTTCATATCTTGATTAGCTGTTTTTAATAAATTGTTAAAAGACACTCATTTTCAATCTAGTATTGTCAAGTATATGAATCATTCAGTGTCTATTTCAGTAGTAGAAGAAAATGAACACTCTTCACATTTATGATTCCATCTGTAACTTAGTCCAAATACATTTTCAATTTCTATTCCTTCATCTTCCAATACTCCAAGCATAAACATAAGAAATTCTTGTGCATCTTGTTGTATATTCAATGTAAATTTCAATGAACCAGTACATATATCCAAAAGATGCCGAATGCCAGAAGCAGTATGGATTTTAGTTCTATCAGTTACCAACTTTTGAAAAATATAATGTAGTAAAGAACAGAATCTTTTTTCTCGATTTTCCATAATTTCATGATGAAGATCTTCTAGATAAAAGACAACATTCACAATTACATTAGCATAGCAGTTGATACCTGAACTATTTTCTAACTAGTATCCTACGATATCATCAACAGTGTCAATTTTCATTTTCTTTGCAGCTTCATCATTCTCTTGAATTGTTTTTTTTTTTAATCTCAGTAGAATGTTTGTCATATTTCCATTTTGGACACATTACACGTTTCTCATATACTGAGATATTCACCTAAGATAGGAGCATAAAGTCGTCTTAATAGATTGTACTCTCTTACACAATCTGCATCAGCACTAATCTTTTTCTCATCAAAATCAATCAAATACAAACCAGATAATGTTCTTACTCGAGACAATGCAACGTATGCCATGCCCTCTTTAAACACTGTACTTCCAATATTTACCAAAGCACTGTCTACACTTAAACCTTGAGATTTATGAATGGTTACTCCATATGCTACAGAAAGAGGAAACTGTTTTCTTACGAACATACAAGTCTTTTCAAAGCAAAAAACGAACAGCACAACGTCTAATCTGTTTTACCTCTTCAATCTGATCAAATTTATCTTCAAAAATTCAATTCCATCTCTGTTCTGAAAATTTACAAAATCAACAACTTTTCCCATTGCTCCATTTACTAAACTTTCTTCTACATTCAAATTACGCCATAAAATTACCGGACAGTTTCCACATACATATAAAGTCTTTTCCAAACCTGCAGTTTTCGACACAGATTTTTCCAAGAATCTAATTTTGACTGTAATTTCTCTGAGAGAAGAATAGTAACTCCTTCAGGTTCCATTTTATCAATAGCTTCCATTTTCACTATTGGTTGTTTTTCCAATTTCAAAAGTTCTTGTTTGAATGTAGAACACTCTTGCAGTGTTGGCATTAGGCAAACTATAGACTTCTTTTCTCCAATTTTGTTGTACATTATTTCAGGTGCTATGTTTTCATTTGGAAACAAGTTTGTTAGTAGCTGTCTTTGTAAAGCTTCTTTACCATGTTTTGTCAAAACACAAATTCTTATATCTTGAATAATGTTTCCATAATGTTCATCACTTGCTTGTCGCATATACTTAATAAGTTCTTTATATTCAAAATGAGACCAAATGTTCACATTTCCAATACTTCGCAAAGATTTCCTAGTGTCTTCATGGACAAGTGTTTTAAAAACTGGTTGTCCTTTCACAGTAGTAAGTTGTAGTAGATCGCTGAATACAATTACATGTTTTCCTCTAAAGAGAACATCATAATCTCTTTTTAAAATCTGTTGCATTCTTAAATGTACAAAGGCAAGCATTAAGTTTGAGACCATGCTCACCTCATCAATGATTAGAAGTTTAATTTTCTTCAGTACTCTTGAGACTTCATAACAAGCTTCTCCAGATAGCTTGTGATATTCCAATTTATTTTCATGTTTAACTGGTAGCATGAGTAAACGATGTAAAGTAATCCCTTTTATGTTGTGTGCTGCTAATCCAGTTGGAGCAGCTACAACATAACATAAATGGCATCCAGTAGATTTGTGTAGATAACTGGTGAAAACTTTAATTAAGAAATGTTTTCCTGTTCCAGCTTGACCACTGATGTACATCCAAATAGGTTTAAATGATGTGCATTGGCATTCTTTTTTTTCATGTAGCAAACCATGCTGTATCTGTAGTGTCACTGGCTGATATATTTCTTTTTGTTCAATATTTACTTCTTCTTCCAAGTTTCTCAAATCAATAATATCCTGTTGTGCTTGTTGCATTTTAGTTTCTACTTCATTCATGACTATTGCTGCTTCATTTTCTAAAATTGGTTGTCCTAGTGGATCTTGACTTAGTGGAGCAGAACTTTGACTATCTTGAGAACTGTCTCTAGCTATTTCAGCTGCAATAGTAGTTTCTTGTTCAATCTCTTCATTTAACATTTGTAGATAAGTAGGGAAAATTGTGCATTGAATGTTATTTTTATATTCATTAAAAGGATCTTCATAACAGTCAAAATCTCCAAGTAATTCCATTTCACTACGCCAAGGCTTGAAGAGTTGCAGGAGTGCTGAATAGAAAAATTCCCTTTTATCTGGAGTTTTACAACTCAGTTTTATGGGGTTAATAAGATTTACTTTGGCATGTTTTACCAAACATCCATCACATCCAATTACTGCATTTTTTTCTTCATTTATATTTTCAGTAACATTTCTCTTAAAGCTGTAATGTTGCAGTACTTCATAGAGACATAAGTGTTCCAGATGTAGACTCCTTTTGGGATAATATGTATCCAACATATTAGTTTTAACAATATCTGTACTTTCTGGTTCATTCAATGCTAAGTATTCAATTTCTTGTAGAGATTTCAATACTCTATTTTGTGTAGCCGCAAGACCTAGACTTACCCAAATGATCCCTCTTGACTCTGAATATAAACTGGCAGAGCTTAACCGATCTGAACATTCATAGGATTCAATCTCTCGATGGGAAAGCATTTTCAAACTACAGCTGTACAATTTGTTACTAAGACTCTTCTCTTGTTAAATTTCTTCCCACATTTCCTTCAACTCTGTCTTTTCAGATTTGGTTATATATGACGTAAAGTAGCGAGCAACAACAATTGAATTATCTGCAACATGGATATCCACGTTTGCATTCCACATTGTCAAAATTACTGGATTGTAGTCATTAATATACTTTGAATCTTCAGTTCTTTTCATGTTGTATGTATTCTTCGGAGATTTTCGAGTTATAGTATGTCTTACTGCTGACATAAAACTCTTGAATCTTCCTTTTGAAATTCCTGGACGTGAGAATCCAAAACAACATTTTGTATAAAATGTTCCCTTTGACTTGTATTTTCGTCGACAATATTTTCCACATCAATGACTTTGAAAACGTAAAACTTGTTCTCTTAAGCTCTGTTCTCCTCCTTTTTTTGGAATGGCACAGGTAACATACTCTTAGATGAAAGACAAAACTGTTTCATTACAATCGGTTCCAAATTTAGATGCATTCTTGACCCATAATAGCATGTGTATATGAGGAGCACCTCTGGCTTGGTACTCCTTTCTCCAAAAGAAATCAGTAACTTCTCCAAGAGGTGGATTATTTTTATTGCAGATAAAAGACATCATAGCTTAAAACCTATGATTAAAATATCTGCACACATTCACAGGATCCAAGGAACACAATTCTCCAGGTGTCTTCAATTCAATATTTTTTACATTTGAATTTGCTTGTTGAAGAAATTCAAGTAAATCGTCCCAAGCATTTTCAACACAGCTAAGTGTTTAGAAACCACGTAGGAGTACCTAAGTTTCCTAACATACATTTAAGTTTGCCGTGACGATGATACCAATACTCATTAGTACCACATTGACACACCATCAAATTAATTAACTGAGATTCCAAATGATCATCCCTTTGTTGAACTTTGTCCATAAATTCCTTGGCAGAAACATGTGTAAGATGAACTCCTGTTTTTAATTTGTGGTTCAGTGCATATGAAAGTCCAGACAAGTCACTTTCAAATAGAAGATGAAATATTATGGAATGCACTGTTGAAATCTTGAATCTTCTGAGTACAATCTTGTCGTCTGGTTTTCTGAAGATGGAATCTGTGCTACTCGTTCATCATATCATCCACCTTCTCCAGTGGGGAACAGCTGTGGAAAACAACGAGCTTCTAAACTTTTTCCCATACACTCATGGGAGTTCCCTTTGCTTTCTTCAGTTGAAATAATTCAATAGTGTTTCCAATCACTTCTTTTGAATGTAGAGGATGTATACTGTAATGTTAGTAAATCTCTTCACTCCTGGACTTGTCCACTTTTTCTATTTGTCCAGTTGAAATATATTTACCTTCTTCTAAACATATTTCCTGTTCTTCCACATTTACAGTTTTATAATAAATAATGTTCTGTACAAGATATAATGTAGCCTTTTGAAGTTTGGTGACATCTACTAACTCTTGCCATATTTTCCGACTCTTTATTGGTACACCATTAACTAGAATAACTACAGGCTCACTTTCCTCTCTCTCTATATCAACAGTTTCAATATTTTTCTTAGAATCTAAAGGTAAGTACACAACTCTTCCTTTCAGAGCTCTTTGTAAATCTGTTGGAGGCAACTTACCTCTTTTAGGCTCCATACGAACTATAGTCTGAAACGGGTGCACAGATTGAATAAGATTGGACTCATATGTATTTAAATCTGCCAGTTCTGGAGGAATAGCTACCAACTTTAAGTTGTTTTGTACTGCTCTAGCTGGCATTTTGTTCTCTTCTAATTTGTTGTAACAATATTTATAAATACGTTGATCAGTACCCAACTCAAAACGATCTTCTACCAACAAATAAGCACCAAATTGCTCCCACTTATCATTATTTTCCTTGGTTTTTCACATGAAAGTATCTTAAACTTTGTAATTTCTTCTGCAAACTTCTCAGTACCGATATCTTCCACCTGTTCTTCAACACCTACTCTTATCAAGCTCTCACTTTCTCTACTCTGCTCTTGTGAACCAAAGATACAAAACTGTATATCATCACAAACTATTTTTACATCCGATACTGAACCATGCAAAAGAGCCGTGTTCATTTCACTTAAAAATAATGCAGGACTTTTTACGTAGTACAATCTCCTTACTAACTTCCGCATTTGTGAGTGATGTACTGCTAACATTCTTAAATGATGAAAAGTACTTTGACACACTTTTCTAGAAAGACAAGCCAGAGAATGACCCTGCAACTTAGTATATTTTCTCACTTTACAAGGATCTAGTCCTTGCAACATCTTAATCTTCTGTTTAACACTTTTTCTGGCATATTCTCGTAAGAAAATTCGTAATATATCGATAGATTCCTGTCAAATACTACAAATACTACTACAATCCCACTGGAGCTTGTGTACATCTCCCTTGAACTTCTTCAGCTATTACTTCTTCTATATTTCTAGGAACCATCTTTTCTTTTTCAATTGGACAACCATCTTTTAACTCATAACAAAGACCACTGATATCAACTGCATGAACTAATGAATTTTGTTAAAAATAGCTTTCTTCATTAAAGAAAGACTCAGTACTAGAAGTGTGCTTCCATTCACCAGTAAAAGTTTTGCAAAAGTTACTTCTATTAACCAGTCTTTTTCTTTTGCTTTTCTCCTTCATAAAGTGCATTGTTTTATTCAATGTTTTCATTCTCTTCAATACCAATTTAAATAATTTCTGTTTGAATTCAAAAGCAGTATCTACTACACTTTCAAACTGGTGCTTCTTCTTCTATGCGCAGATCTTGTTTTATACTTTTTACAATCTTTTAATAAATTTTAAATTACTCTATTACGAAACATACGTACACGTTTGTCCTTAAATTGTTTTCTATCTTTTTGTCACATGTGTTTCTTTTCCATTGTGTTTCTTTATTTGCTTCTCCTTTGTTGGAAAAATGTCTTTCCTCCTTTGGTTAGTATTTTGATCGTTCAAACTCTCCACAACTTTTTAAATAAATTGTTTAGTTCTCCTACCAGAAGCCACTTTATCCTCAGCATCCTTTTGGTGTTTTTCTACTCCACTCATTTTAGTTTTCCTTAAGTACTTCTGTTTCCTTTGTTCTCTTCTCTTTTCATGTTTTCTTGCCATCTTTTATTTGTAATCCAATCAAAATATCTTCCTAAAAAACAAATAATAGTTTAATTATTTTGCTATATCAATTAAAATTTCAAAATTAATAACATTTCAATTTTGAAAATAACAACTAAGCACAAAATTACAATTACATTTCTATTGCATTTATAACTCATAAGAAGAGAAAAGTATAAAAACGAGCAAAACATCTGCAAAAACACAAGAATAGGTGGTCACACAGCCAAAAGGAGAAAGGAAAAAAACAAACGGTTTACAAACAGCAAAATGAATTACTCAAACAACACAGCTACTGAAAAATATAAGAAATGCAGAAAGAAGACCGATGTACAGAAAGAGGCTAGACAGGTGCAGAAAGAGGCAAGACAGGTGCAGAAAGAGGCAAAAGAAGTGCAGAAAGAGGAAAAAGTTTTAGAAAACGCAAGTAAGGTACAGAAACAAATAAAAGGGGTGCAGAAAGAAGCAAAAGAGTTGAAAAAGAAGTAAGAGACGTGCAGAAAGTAGGAAGAGAAGTGCAGAAAGATGCAACGGAGTTGCAGAAAAAGGCAAAAGAAGTGCAGAAAGAAGCTAAGAGATACAGAAAAAGACAACAGAGGTGCACAAAGAGACAAGAGAAGTGCACAAACAGGGAAGACGAGTGCAGAAAGAGGCAACTGGGGTACAGAAAGAAGCAATAGAGGAGTGGAAAGAAGCAAGAGAAGTGCAGAAAGAAGCAACAGAGATACAGAAAGAGGCAACATGCTTGCAGAAAGAGGCAAGAGAAGTCCAGAAACAAGCAAGAGAAATGAAGAAACAGGCAAGAGAAGTGCAGAAAAAGGTAAGAGAAGTGCACAAAGAAACAAGAGAAGTGCAGAAAGAAGCACGAGATGTGCAGAAAAAGGCAAGACAGGTGCAGAGAGAGGCAAGAGAGGTGCAGAAAGAGGGAACAGGGGTATAGAAAGAGGGAAGAGAGGTGCGAAAGAGACAAGAGGGGTGCAGAAAGAAGCAAGTGAGGTACAGAAAGAAGCAAGAGAAGTGCAGAAAGAAGCAACAAACATGCACAATGAGACAAGAGTAGTGCAGAAAGAGGCAAGAGAAGTGCAGAAAGAAGCACCAGAGGTGCAGAAAGAGGCAAGATAAGTACAGAAGGAAGCATCAGAGGTGCATAAAGAGGCAAGAAAAGTACAGAAAGATGCAAGAGAGTTACAGAAACAGGCAAAAGAGGTGCAAAAGAGGGAACAGGGGTGCAGAAAGAGGCAAGAGAGGTGCCGAAAAAGTAAAGAAGGGTACAGAAAGAGGCAAGATAAGTGCAAAAAGAAACAACAGAAATGGAGACAGAGGCAAGAGAATTGCAGAAACAGGCAACTGAGGTACAGAAAGACAGAAGAGGGATGCAGAAAGAGGCAAGAGAAGTACAGAAAGAGGGAAGAGGGGTTTAGAAAGAGCCAAGAGGAGTACAGAAAGAAACAACTGAGGTGCAGAATGAGGCAACAGAGGTGCAGAAAGAGCAAGAGAGGTTCAGAAATAAGCAAGAGAAGTGCATAAAGAGGCTAGAGAGATGCTGAAAGAGGGAAGAGGAGTAGTATGTGTATAGGTAGTTTCTCCTTAACTGTATGACTGCATGGTAGTGCCTGAGAAAATGGATAAATGTAAGAGTAATGGTAGGATCATTGGATGAGTTCATATGTAGTGCCTAACAAAATGGATCACTAAATGGCAACTGCCTAAATCAATAGTTCAGTGCTAGAGTAGAGCCTCAATAATTGAATGAGTGCAGCAATACTGCCTGGGTGATTGCATCAATGCATGAAAAATACCTGAGAGAAACTATGAGTACAAGCCTAAAGCATGGTTTATTGCATGAGTGTATGGGTAGAGGTTGACATAATGCATGAGTGCACGCATACTGTAGGTGCGATTCTTTCACTGCAGAGGTACTACCTGGATAAATTTATGAATGTATGGGAAATACCTCTGAAATAGTATCAGTATTAAGGTAATGCTTGGACCATTGCATAAGTGTATCAGTAGTGTCTTAGTGAATACGTGAGTGCATAGGTACTGGCTGAATAAATGTTTGAATGGAATAGTAGTGTCTAGGTGATTATATGAATATATGGTTAATGTCTAAGTGATTAAAACTGTGTATAAGTAGTGCCTCCTTGATTGCATAACTGAATAAGAATGCCGAAGTGAATTCATGACTCAAAGAGAGATATGAGCCTCTTTTCATCAGTGCACACCTAGTGCTTGAGTATATAGATGTAACTCTCACTATATTCCTAAAAACTAGCATGCCTATCTATGTACCTTTTCCTAGTGGCATCATATGCAAAAGAAACATACAAATACATATATATCAGTTTTTTCTACCTCTACCATCTCTATAGAAATAACACATGTGAGAAAATATGTGCAAGCTGACACATACTTGAGTCATAAGACTACAAAGTCCCTTAACCTTGACAGACTCCACATTCCATTTTAAAGAGACACCTAAAATTATGCGGCATATTTGAAGTATGCATTTCCATAGACCAATACGAACTAACCTAATCACTAATCCTTCTATCAACAAGTTTTAAACCTCACTTTTGGGCTGCAGCTTCACCATTCAGCAACTACTCAGAATGTTGGGCCTACCAAATACAAAGCAGCAAGTTTTTCAATGTGTCTGTTAAAAGACTCAGAATATTCCAGAAAGCATGCGTGCATGTGTCTGTACCTTTTAAAAGTGGCATCATATATCAAAGAAACATGCAAATAGATGGGTAGTGGGCAGTGCTTGAGAAAATAGATGACTAGATGGGTAGCGCCTGAGTGAATAGTTCAGTGCAAGAGTACTGCCTGGGTGATTGCATGAGAGCAGCAGTACTGAATGGGTGATTAGATCAGTCCAAGGGAAATACCTTAGACAAACCATGAGTGCAAGGCTAACACATTGTTGAAGACATGAGTGTATGAGTATTGCTTGAAAGAATAATAAACTGCATGGGTACTGCCTGAGTGATTCTATGACAGCAGTGGTAGCAACTAGATGAGTGTATGACTGTATGGGAAGCACCTGAAAGAAAATAAGAGTGTAAGGGTAATGCCTGGGACATTCTATCAGTGCATCAGTAGTACCACATTGAGTTGATGAGAGCATTGGTTCTGCCTGACTGAATTTTTGAGTGGGATAGTAGTGCCTGCATGATTGCATGAATCTATGGTCAATATCTGAGGGATTACATAGCATGCATGTATCTGTGCCTTTTCCTAGTGCCATCATATGTAAAAGAAACATACAGATATATGTACACCAAAGTTTTATACCTCTACCATCTGTTTAGACATACCACGTGAGAGAATACATGTGCACGCAGACACATACCTCACTCATAAGACTAAAAAGTCTTTTAAACTTGACAGACTACACTTCCCATTCTAAAGAGACACCTAAAATTATGCTGTATACTTGACGTGTACATCTTCATAGACCAATAAGAGCTAACCTAATCACTAATCACTCTGCCAACATGTATTAAACCTCATTATTGAGCTGCACCTTCACTATTCAGCAACTACTCAGAGTGTTGGGCCTAGCCAAATACAAAGCAGCAACGTTTTCAATCTGTCTGTTAGAAGACTCACAATATTCCAGAGAGCATGCATGCATGTGTCTGTACCTTTTAAAAGTGGCATCACATATCAAAGAAACATACAAATAGATGGGTAGTGAGTAGTGCTTGAGAGAATGAATGACTGGATGACTAGCACCTGAGTGATTATTTCAGTGCAATAGTACTGCCTGGGTGATTGCACGAGAGCAGCAGTACCCATTGGTGATTAGAACAGTGCAGGGGAAATACCTTAGACAAACCATGAGTGCAAGGCTAACGCATGGTTGAAGACAAGAGTGTATGAGTAGTGCTTGAAAGAATAAAAACATGCATAGGTACTGCCTGAGTGATTCTATGACTGCAGTGGTAGTAATTGGATGATTATATGGGTGTTCGGGAAGCACCAGAGAGAAAATATGAATGTAAGGGTAATGCTTGGGACATTCTATCAGTGCATCAGTAGTACCTGAGTGAGTAGATGAGAGCATGGGTAGTGCCTGACTGAATCTTTCATTGGGATAGCAGTGCCTAGATCATTGCACAAATCTATGGTTAATGTCTGAAGGATTACATAACATGCATGTATCTGTGCCTTTTCCTAGTGGCATTATATGTAAAAGAAACATACAAATACATGTGTACCAGAGTTTTATACCTCTATCATAGATTTAGTCATAACAAGTGAGAGACTACATGTGCACACAGACACATACTTCAGTCATAGGACTAAAAAGTTCATTAAACTTAAAAGAGTGCACTTCCTATTTTAAAAAGACACCCAAAATTATGCGGCATATTTAAAGTATATATCTCCACAAACCAATACAAGCCAAGCTAATCACTAATCGCTCTGCCAAGATGTCTTAAACCTCAGTTTTGGGCTGCAGCTTCACTATTCAGTAACTACTCAGAGTGTTGGACCTATGCAAATACAAAGCAGCAACCTTTTCAATCTATCTGTTAAAAGTCTCACAATAATCCAGAAAGCACGCATGCATGTGTCTGAACTTTTTAAAAGTGGCATCATATATCAAAGAAACATACAAAGAGATGGGTAGTGGGTAGTACCTGAGAGAAAGCATGACTAGATGAGTAGTGCCTCAGTGAAAAGTTCAGTACATAAGTACTGCCTGGATAATTTCAGAAAACCAACACTAATACTTCTACCATGTTACTATCTACAAACTATTTCAAAACTCTTTTCCTTACAATAATACAAAGTACAATAGAGAGCTGTACATTTCATGACATATTCCATACGGGAAACAACCCTAACAACGCGGGCATCACATTGCGATTCCATTACAACGCGGTCGTTACAACGACCGTGTTGTAACGACGCAATGCCATTACTACGCAAGTCGTTACATCGACTTGCGGTAGATAGCGTGCTAACATTAGAAATAGTATAGTTTACTATTCCAACACCTTCCCTACTGTTACGTAGGCTGGAGTTGGAATAGTAAATTATACATTTCTAATGTCAGCGCGCCATCTACTGCAAGTCGATGTAACGACTTGCGTAGTAATGGCTTTGTGTGGTAACAAAGCGGTCGTTGTAACGACCGCGTTGTAATGGCACACGGAGTAATGGCTCGCGATGTAACGAGTAATATTCATTCCATACATCACATTTGTCTTACAATTTCCACACTTTTTTTTTTTAAGTAAAAATATCACTAGAAACAATCAAGTCGTGCTGAATAATATATAATACACCTTACAAATTGGTTACTCACGTTTGAGGTGGTAATGCAGAATACCAAATATCAGAAACTCTTAACAGATTTTCTTTTCCACGCACGAAATGTAATGCACTTCCCTCAGAAAGGTGAAACCAGAAATGGCAAACTTTCCCTCTCTTTTTGCTCTCAAATAAAAGTAAGTATCAAATAGCATTGCTTCCATCATTATTTCAAATTGTAAAACACATTTCTATTGGTTAGACATATTAACCCTTTCTAACTGTCTTCAAATGGTGCCCAAACTGCTTCTGTAATTTTCTGAAGTCGCGACTCCACCGTGGTGGAGCCTCGAATCCACACGGGAGTTCAAAAACCCATTTTTATTAATACTAGTATAGTTTTTCAGCAACACACTACTTCTCCACATACTACTGTCTTAGAAAACCTTAATTTACTAACTTTTCACTTATATTTAAGTATCCATTTCACATTTTAAGTCCACAGTTAAGTTTCAACCCTTCCCACATTCTACTTAATGCCAGTTTCCATAGTAACAGTTCATGGAACATTCAACTGTACTGGCAGGTCACAAGTCCACGGTAGTTTCAAGTTCAGCACACAAGCTTACTAATGCAAACAGCAGGTGTGGTTGACTTTTGCAAAATATTACCTTATGGTATCTACTGTACCTTTCAAACATTTTCTAATAACGAATCACAAACATGATACCTCAGCAAAGTAACATGCATCCTATTTTTGAGTGCACAATCTTGATGAACAGCCAATCACTTATCAACTTTTTAAAAACAACATGTTCTCCACCATTTTAGATACCTCTCATTCTACCAACTGACTACCTCAGCTACAGACATCTTTTCATTCCTTCCAGACATCCCGTCAAGATGCTCACAGTGTGGATTGTAGGGCACAGCTATGTTTTCTGTCGCAAAAAGTATGCTGAACGCAAAGGTATTGCCAAAGCCCTAGGTTTGGAAAATGTGGACATTAAATGGATTGCACAGAGTGGATTAAAGTGGCACCAATTGTTGCCTTTGGTTAAAACCTTTTTGCATCTCCAACCCCCTGACCTCATGATTGTGCACTGTGGTGGCAATTACCTAGGCACATTGACTGGGGTGGGTCTGGAAATGCTAATGAAGGACACCTTTGCACAATTGATGTTACTTTTGCCTCTAACTGTCTTTGTATACTCTAATATATGCCAAAGACAGAAATGGAACTGGTCAAATCAATTCTGTCCACAGTTTGAGAAAGCTAGGAAGAATGTCAATAAAGCTGTTTCTGCATACCTCAGAGATCATAGGATGGGCTCCATCTATAACAAGAATCTACATTTTGATATGGACGACATCTACAGAAGTGATGGAGTGCACTTTACAGATCAAGGAAACAGAGTCTTCCTCAACAACCTAAAGCTGTGCATCCGCACTTACATGTAGCTACAACAAACTCATAATGAAAACAAGGGCTCTTTTTAGAGCCACCCTATAACCCAACAGTTAATCTTACTTTTTAAAAAACATACATACTCTTTTTTTAATTTTGCCTGGAGTCGCAAACCCATCACGGTTACACGGGGGGCCGCGCTGAGAGCCGCGATGGAGTCGGGACTCCAGGCACGTGAGAAAAAAAAATGCCCCCCATTCTTATTACTTAAACTCTGCCTCGGGGACCCCATCCCCCGAGGCCCAGCCATTTTAAATATATAAAAAAAACAATTACCCCCCCCAAGGGCTTTTTTCAGCCCTGGGGACCCCGTCCCCCAGGGCATGCCCTCACGTTGGGGACCGCGGGGGAGCCCCAATGCCCCCACGGTCCCAGCCAGCTCCCTGCCTCCTGCGGGAGCCGGCATTGCTTTCGGACAAGGGGAGCTGCTGACATGCATCCATGAGATGGTCCCCGAGCTACGCACCAGCCCCTAAGACCGCGGTCAAAAAATCTAGGCGTCCGCCTGGACCAGAAACTAATTCTGATGGAACATGCTTCAATCACCGTCGGTGCTTGTTTTCATGTGCTAAGCTGCCTCCGAAGGGTATTTCCTTTTCTTCCTCTTACCACTCAAAAAACCCTTATCCAGGCTCTAGTGCTAAGTCGCCTAGATTACTGCAATGCCCTTCTGATTTCAGCTAATGAAGCGTCATTAAACAGACTGCAAGTGGTCCAAAATACTGCTGCTCGACTGGTCTTCAACGCTCCCCCCCTCACCGCGTCTCTTCCTCTTCTGCAGCAATTGCATTGGCTCCCAGTGCGTAAACGGATCCGATTCAAGATCTGTTGCATTGTGCATAAGTCTTTGAATGGCGAAGGTCACAATTATCTGGCAGAAAAATTCACCAAATATCTGCCACTTAGGGCGTTACGCTCGGGAACCAAATCTTTACTCGTGGTTCCATGTTGTAAAAAATCTCGGCAGGGTAATAAAGCTTTTTTTTCCAACTGGCCCCTATTCATTGGAACCAATTACCTTTCCATCTGCGGGAGTGCTCTGACCACCTACAGTTCCGCAAGCTTCTCAAGACTGCATTGTTTTGATGTGTTCCTCTTCTCTGGCCGACGAAAGCAGTTCTGCAGCGCAGAGATATACCCCTTGGGGGGTGATTCAGGTGCTTTATAAACCAATAAATATCAAATATGAAATATTCCCTTGTCCAAAAGCAAACAGCTTCTCTTCATGAAGCAGAGTTTGCAATGACAGGGCTGGAGCTGTGCTCCCGCCCTGCCATTGCAAACTGCAATATCCCGGGGGTGGGCACCCCAGGACATTGCTGGAGCCGGCCCTGGGGGGTGGTGGTCCCTGTGGCTGGGGGTCCACAACGGACCCCGCATTACAATAATTAGAGCCACGGGGAGGTGGTGGTCCCGGGGCTTAGAAATAAAAGTCCTGGGAGGTGGCTGTCCCCGAGGCTTGGGTGGCCCGCCAGGCCCCCCACCCGAATGATTCAGTAAAGCCCCTGGGAGTTGGCGGTCCGCGGGGCTTAGGGGGCCCGCGAGGCCCCCCACCCATAATTATGTAAAGCCCTGGGGAGGTGGTGGTCCCCGGGGCTGAGGGGGCCCACACGGCCCCTGCATATATTTTATATATTGCCCCTGGGACCTGGCCCACCCGGGGGTTCATCAAAACAAAGCACGACATACCGCGCTTCATTTTATTTATTTTTTCGGTTGGATTCGCGCACCCAGCGCAAATGCCGCCAAAGAAATAAACAATAAATACTTTTTTTTGGCCCTGGGGGTCCCTGTGGGACCCCCTGACCAGGCCTAGAGGTTCAGGGTGTTTCTACCCTGCCCCCTTTTCTTTTTTTTATCATTTAATACCCTTTTTTCTTGTGACTCTATTTTAATGAGTCACAAAATGGCTACCAACACTTCTTGGTTTGGAGTGTTGACAGCCAATGAAAATGAAGCTCGTGCTCGGGAGGGTTCGCAAATCCACCGGGGTCACCAGATATCGATATGTTTTATTTTTACATTTCTCAGGAACTACTGAACGGATTTACACCATTTAAAGCAAAGACTGCACTCTGGAACAACAGCTACCTCTCTGCCAAATTTGGTGTAATTCCATTGAGCAGTTCGGGCTGTAGCCGGGACAAAAGTTCCTATGGAAATTAACATGGAGAAAACGCGTTTTGTGACCCCCCTTTTTTCTCGGCCCCCACTTGACGAATCACCCCGAAACTTTCAAGACAGGAGCTGACCGGAGTGGCCCATTAGTTTTGAAAATGTCGCGAAGATTCATCAAACGGCGCCAAAGATATTGGCAAATCAAAATTTGCTTTTCCTATATAAACTAGGTCCTAACTATAGCTACCTATTGGCGACCGCCAGTAGATAATATATATATATATATATATATATATATATATATATATATATATATATTACCTACTGGCGGTCGCCAGTAGATAGTTATAGTTACAACCTATTATCCATAGGAAATCCGCGACATTCTATTTGAAATAACTCTCTTGCTGGTTGACGTATCTTCGCAAAATTTTCAAACTTTGTGGGGCGCTCCGGTCCGCTCCTACCCTGAAAGTCTCGGGGGATTCGTCAAGCGGGGCCGAGAAAAAGGGGGTCCCAAAACACGTTTTCCCATGCAATTTTCCATAGGAAACTTTAGACACGGCTACAGCTCAGACTGTTGAACGGAATTACACCAAATTTGACAAAGAGGTAGTTCTTGGTTCAGAAAGAACCCTTTTGTTAAAGGTGTAAATCCGTTCAGTAGTTGCT
The DNA here is from genome assembly GCA_963921515.1 of Calotriton arnoldi. NCBI lineage: Eukaryota > Metazoa > Chordata > Amphibia > Caudata > Salamandridae > Calotriton > Calotriton arnoldi. Next base: position 690,376 of record CAWUFW010007535.1, read on the forward strand.
GAGAAAATCAAAAGTAAAAGTACATATATATCTATGGCCGCGTCGGATTCGCGCACCCTCCCGATCACGAGCTGCATGCTAATTGGCTGTCAACGCTCCAAATCAGGAAGTGTTGGCAGCCATTTTGTCCCTCGGTAGAACCGAGGGACAGAAACAAGTGCGCAAAGCGCACAAAGGGGGCAGGGTAGAAACACCCTGACCCCTAGGTCTGCTCAGGAGGTCCCACAAGGACCCCTGGGCAAAAAATTATTATTTTTTTTTTAAATCGGCAGGATGCGCTCAGGGTGCGCAAATCCTGCCGAGAAATCGAGCGCGGTCTCCGCGCTTCGATAGCTAATTGGCCCCGGGTGGGCCAAGTCCCGGGGGCATGCTGGGGGGTTAATTTTATGTGTGGGGGCCTCTAAGGGCCCCTAAGCCCGGGGACCACCACCCCCGGGGCTTTATGTATAATGGTGCGGGAGGGCTCTGAGCCCTCCCGCAGCCCCGGGACCGCCACCTCCCGGGGCTTCTTTTTATTTTTGAAAAACCTGTGTGGGGGCTCCAGCCCCCACACGCCCGGGACCACCACCTCCGCGGGGCACTAAGAAAAATTACAATGGGGGTCCGTTTTGGACTCCCAAGCCCCGGGGACCACCACCTCCCGGGGCTTTCAAAATGTAAGGAGGGGGCCGCGCGCCCCCTCCTGGAGCCTGTGGTGGCCCTGGGGACCGCCACCCCCAGGGCCGGCTCCTGCAGTGTCCCGGGTGCCTTCCCCGGGACACTGCTGTTTGTAATGACAGGACGGAGCCTCGCGGCTCCCGTCCTGTCATTGCAAACTGCTTTGGATATTGGAAGAGAGAGCAGGAAACCTGCTCTCTCTTCCAATATCCAAAGCTGATTGCTTTCCACATGGGGAGCAGCATGTTAGCTGCTCCCCATGTGTAAAGCAATGCCGGCTCCCGTAGGACACGGGGAGCCGGCGGGACTGTGGGGGTTTGGGGACCCCCCACAGTCCCCAACGAGAGGCCAGGCCCCGGGGATGGGGTCCCCGGGGCCATAGTGGCCACGGAGGGGGCCACGCAGCCCCCTCCCCAAAGGTAAAAAAGTAAAAAAAAAAAAAGTGAAGGCCGGCCCCGGGGATGGGGTCCCCGGGGCCTTAATGGCCTGAGGAGGGGGGCCACGCAGCCCCCTCCAAATAAAAAAAGAGGCCATGCCCCGGGGATGGGGTCCCGGGGCCAATACAGGCCCAGGGAAGGGGGCCACGCGGCCCCTTCCCGTTTTTTTTTTTAATTTTAATTTTAAAGGGGGTAAGGCCCTGGGGGATGGGGTCCCCAGGGCCTAAAAATAGGAAAAAGGAAGGGGGCCACACAGCCCCCTTCAGGGGGAAAAAAAAACAAAAACAAAAACGATCGGGCCCGCAGGCCCCGCCCCTTCCTTCACCACTCTGCAAACGCGCCCCTGGCGCGTTTGCAGAGGGGAACGATCCCCTTGAATACTGGGGTCCCTGGGGCCAACTAGCCCACCAGGAACCTCCAGTATGCGCCAGGGGCTGCCTTGCAGAGAGGTGTACAGAGGCCACGCCCCTTTTACACCTCTCTGCAACGCAGCTCTGTGGCGCTTTTGGAGGTATATGGTGGGCTAGTTGCACCCCAGGGACCCTCAGGATTCAAGGGGAGTTAATCCCCCGACTTAAAACACGCCACGGGGCGCGTTTGCACAGTGGTGAAGGGAGGGGCGGGGCTTCAGGTGACATGTGTGCAAACAGGCCCCGTGGCGCGTTTTAAGATGGGGAATTAAATCCCCTTCAATCCTGAGGGTCCCTGGGGCCAACTAGCCCAACAGGTACGTCCAGAAAGCGCCACAGAGCTGCGTTGCAGAGAGGTGTAAAAGGGGTGTGGCCTCTGTAAATGTCTCTGCAACGCAGCCCCTGGCGCATACTGGAGGTTCCTGGTGGGCTAGTTGGCTCCGTAGGGACCCTCATGATTCAAGGGGACTTAATCCCCCAACTTAAAACGCGCCACGGGGCGCGTTTGCACAGATGTCACCTCAGGCCCCGCCCCTCCCTTCACCATTGTGCAATAATTCCTCTAAAATCATCCGAAATACGAATTCTGATTTACTCACCTGTTATCAGGAGAGACCTCAGTGCTGCATCTTTCAGCCCAGTACTAATCCTGAAAAGTAATTTTAACCGTACTTACCAGTAACTTGAATTTCCTTCCATAGGCTAACATTGACTGGTTTCACTTGGAAATTCTTCTAAGTGTGGAGTTTTGGAACTTTAAAATATTCCTCTAAAATCAGCCGAAATACGAATTCCGATTTACTCACCTGTTATCAGGAGAGACCTCAGTGCTGTATCTTTCAGCCCAGTACTGGTCCTGAAAAGTAATTTTAACCGTACTTACCAGTAACTTGAATTTCCTTCCATAGGCTAACATTGACTGGTTTCACTTGGAAATTCTTCTAAGTGTGGAGTTTTGGAACTTTAAAATATTCCTCTAAAATCAGCCGAAATACGAATTCCGATTTACTCACCTGTTATCAGGAGAGACCTCAGTGCTGCATCTTTCAGCCCAGTACTGATCCTCAAAAGTAATTTTAACCGTACTTACCAGTAACTTGAATTTCCTTCCATAGGATATAATTGCCTGCTTTTTGCTGAAAAAGTTTCTAAGTGTTGATTTTTGAAACATACAAATATTCCTCTAAAATCAGCCGAAATACGAATTCCGATTTACTCACCTGTTATAAGGAGAGACCTCAGTGCTGTATCTTTCAGCCCAGTACTGGTCCTGAAAAGTAATTTTAACCGTACTTACCAGTAACTTGAATTTCCTTCCATAGGCTAACATTGACTGGTTTCACTTGGAAATTCTTCTAAGTGTGGAGTTTTGGAACTTTAAAATATTCCTCTAAAATCAGCCGAAATACGAATTCCGATTTACTCACCTGTTATCAGGAGAGACCTCAGTGCTGCATCTTTCAGCCCAGTACTGATCCTCAAAAGTAATTTTAACCGTACTTACCAGTAACTTGAATTTCCTTCCATAGGATATCATTGCCTGCTTTTTGCTGAAAAAGTTTGTGTTGATTTTTGAAACATACAAATATTCCTCTAAAATCAGCCGAAATACGAATTTCGATTTACTCACCTGTTATCAGGAGAGACCTCAGAGCTGCATCTTTCAGCCCAGTACTGGTCCTGAAAAGTCATTTTAACCGTACTTACCAGTAACTTATATTTTCTTCCATAGGAATCCATTGTCTGGTTTTCAGCAGAAAAGTTTCAAAGTGTCGATTTTCACAAACTACAAATATTCCTTAAAAATCGCCTGTATGACTTAAACGCATTCTTTCAACTGTTTACAGGAGATGCACCAGTGCTGGATCCAGGATCCAACACTGAGTAAGAAAAAGTAACGATAACAGTTTTTACCTGCTAAGTGAATTTCCTTCCATAGGATAACATTGGTGATTCTATGAGAAAAAGTTTCTAAGTGTCAACTTTTAAAATACAATAATATTCCTTAAAAATCACGACTGTAACCAAAACGCTTTTACTCAACTGTTTACAGGAGATGTACCAGGACTGAATCTAGGATCCAGTCCTGTGGTTAGAAAAGTAATCCATAAAGTAACTAATTGCATTTAACTAGAAATTCACATTGAACTGAATGTTGCATTGTGTTTGAAAATGTGGTGCCCATTGCAACAACTGTAACTACTGTACTTAAAAGTCTATTGCCTATGTGCAAAGTATTTAAACTAAAGTAATTCATTCTGAGAAAGTATTTTTGTAATGTAATGTATAATGTAATTACAATGTAATTTAAAAATAAAATATGTAAAAAAAAAAATCTAAAAATGTAATAAATCAGTATGAAAAAAATTAATATAACAATTAATACATTTAAAAATTGTCATTTACAAAACCTTTGAAATTCACTGAAAAAACCGTAGGTTTCAGACATGTTATAGTTAGGAATTAGCATTTAAAAAACCTTTGAAATTCACTGAAAAAAACCATAGGTTTCAGATAAGTTATAGTTAGAAATTAGCATTTAAAAACCTTTGAAATTCACTGAAAAAACCATAGGTTTTAGGGACAGTTATAGTTAGTTGGACATTGCACTCGTACAAAACCCGTGAAATTCCCCGTTATAGTTAGTTCAGCTAACTATAACTCGCGCCCGCAATGCACTGCTGATGACGTCACATATTACATCACTCATGACATGGTCAGTGACATCACTGATGACATCACTGATGACATCTCAAATGACATCACTGATGACATCATCCACGTGATAATCTGATGCACCTCCTCACACCCTAATATAACCTTTGATACACCCAATCTAAATTACAGACTGCCATTCGCAAAACCATAGACACTCCAACACCAATAACTACATACCCACTCACTGATTCTTAGGTCTACACACACACATCCACTCACTCACCCGTACAGTCACTCATACTTATGGTCACTCAGTACAGGACAATCATATGCACTCTTACTCCTATATAGACACTCAAACACCGCCACTCATCCATAGAGGTACTCACACACCTAGTCAGTCATGCAAATAATTAAACACACTGCCATTTATTCACCTATACAGTTATACACACACCAGCTCACTTAATCATACAAATACTAGCACATTGTTACGCTCTTATACAATCACTGATACAAGCACACACTCATCCATACAGCCACTATCACAATCACTTACTCTAGCTTATAGCTATTTATATACTCCAATACACATATATACTGCCTTTCACATATGTAGTTACTCACACATGTACCACTGGGACATACATTCACTCACTAACAAACTCTTACACACACTTACCCACCCATACAGTCTATCACAGATGCACTCTTGAAACCATCCACCCAGTGAATCACCCACTCACACATCTATGCACAGTCGCACACACCCCATCCACACAAACACTCAGGCACCCATACAGATACTCAGACAACAAATCAATAACTCTTATAGACACTCATGTAGCTATTCACAAACCCATGCAGCCACTTACACAGCAACAGACAGATACAGACATTAACCCAGTTTAGTCACTAACCCATGCATTCAGTAAGATACGTTTAATCACTCACTTATAGAATTAGTCACGCACCTACTAAATCATCCATACACACACTTATACACCCACTCATTCTTCAATACGCCTTTCCCTATATATATTAAAAATATTTAAACTTTACAGAAACACACAGTCACTGGATGATGTCATCAGTGATGTCATTTGAGATATCATCAGTGATGTCATCAGTGATGTCACTGACCATGTCATGAGTGATGTAATATGTGACGTCATCAGCAGTGCATTGCGGGGCGCGAGTTATAGTTAGCTGAACTAACTATAACGGGGAATTTCACGGGTTTTGTACGAGTGCAATGTCCAACTAACTATAACTGTCCCTAAAACCTATGGTTTTTTCAGTGAATTTCAAAGGTTTTTTAAATGCTAATTTCTAACTATAACTTATCTGAAAGCTATGGTTTTTTCAGTGAATATATATATATATATATATATATATATATATATATATATATCGTTTACTCCGCAGCTGAGCAGAAACTTCTCCTCGTCACTTCCACAGCAGGCACGGACACGGACCAACGAATAAGTGCAAAATTTATTTATTATATGTCGCCATAACGTTTCGGCTCGTCCGAGCCTTGTATATATATATACCCACAAGAAAAGACGCTCCCAAGTTGAGGTGCCACACCGACGTGTAGATTACCCTTTTATTGATAGGTCTCCAAGGATTCAGCAGAGTCCTTACAACAACAATTCAGCATGCCTTTCACAATTCTTTTTCGCCAAACATGTTTCGGGCTTCCCTCGCCCTTGATCACTGGCTTCTGGCATCAGGGTAACAGTAGCAATTTCCAGCACACCTGCACTGTTTTAAATGTTCAGCCCCAGTGGGCGTATACCACACGGCATTCTGGTAGACTGAGTTCTCCAGTTCATAACATCCACAATGGGAGTCACCGAACCCCGAACAACTGCTGTATAAAATCATAGTGACTTGCTGCAAGATACACGGCTGACATCCTTGCCTTTTCAGAGTCCCCTCAACAGGTCACATCGTTCTTTTGCGCCTCGTTTCCCTGGCGCTCAGAATCTGCTCGTATGCAGCGGGGCACCTCGCGATCCGAGCAGGACCGCTATAAATCCACAAGAAAAGACACTCCCAATTTGAGGTGCCACACCGACGTGTAGATTACCCTTTTATTGATAGGTCTCCAAGGATTCAGCAGAGTCTTTACAACAACAATTCAGCATGCCTTTCACAATTCTTTTTCGCCAAACATGTTTCGGGCTTCCCTCGCCCTTGATCACTGGCTTCTGGCATCAGGGTAACAGTAGCAATTTCCACGTCAGTGTGGCACCTCAACTTGGGAGCGTCTTTTCTTGTGGATATATATATATATATATATATATATATATATATCCATAGGATTACCACATTCGTTCAATAATCATCCAGCACTCCAAAAGGTATTGGTCACTCGGCTTTCTTTATTCGCGACATCTACGCGTTTCGGCAGCCTCACGCTGCCTTGTTCACGATGCAAAAACGCCATTTACTTGACATTAAAATAGTCATTACAACTAAAGACATTAACGAAGGATTACAATCTCCATCGGCACAACACAGTACTCTTTCAATGTTAAACTGGCTGCCATCTTAGAACATGTCAATTCAGACATAAAAATGGATTAAAAAGCATAAATACTTGATTTAAATACATAAAAACAAGTAATTATTACATGCTTCCTAAATGGGTACTGTTTGCGTTTCTGATCAATAAATTCGAATTCATACAGTTTGCAGAAAAATTAATTGCCTGCGTTATTATTTCTTCCAACTTAGTTGATCAGTTACTAATCGCGTAGTTAACCATTCTATTATTTAAACATCCATTTAAAATGTGTATCATGGACAGTCAGTTTTTTACATTTAAAGTGCAAGTGCAAAATTTATGACGGCTTCTGAAAAAAGTGCTAGTGCTTATTTCATACAGTACTATTTATCACAAAGTGCTAGTGCTTTGGTCTAGATCAATCAGATCTTCGTCTGACCTCTGTCTACTCTTTTACAGTACTAAACTTCAAAAGTGCTTGTGCTTCACAGTATATTGTTCTTATAAAAGCCAAAGATACGTTTCATATACTTTGCTATACACTTGATAAAAATTATATACCACACAATTTCCTTTATCGGTGGTCTTTCTTTTCATATTTTTTCTTCCTATTTTTCCTTAAAACACGCTAAAGTGCAAGTGCTTGTCAGTGTAGTACTATCACACTGACAAAAAATACAATAAATATCCTACAATGCCTTTCTAAAATAAACATTACAATACCAAAGAATAACCACTTCGAATCATACCAATACAATCTAATATTTAAATAAAAAATGTACTGAATAGTCATAAAATAGTCAGTCAAATATAGTTTTCATTACTACCAGGTGCCAGTAATCTTCGTTTTTCGTCTTTACTAAAATAATTTAAAAAAACAAATGGTTCTGTTGTGCGCAGGCTTTCTCTTATTCTTTCAGATACATCATCTATTCAATTTAAGCAGGTATATAAATTAGGCCTGGGTGGTAAATTCCGTTCCGCTCGCGGAATTTGGGTAATTTCGCGTTCCGCGGAGCACGCGGAATTACCCAAAATTCAGCGATCCGCGGATTCGCAGAATTTTTGCTTGTTCGCGCTTTCAAAATGCGTGTTCGCGAGATATTTCTCCCGAGCACGCAAACAGCGTTGCGAACAGGAAAAAGCATCGCGAACGGGCGGAACAAGCAATTCCGCGTGTTCGCGGAACTTTTGTGTGCTCGCAGAGATTTTTTACCGTTTCGCGGAGCTTTGCGTAGCGCGACTACGCAAATTCCGCCCACCCCTGATATAAATCCTCTTCGATATTTAATCCATGAGGTTCCTTGCTATTGAACTCTAATATAAAATATGTTTCTAACTTTCTGAGTTCTCTTTCCCTGTCTCCTCCTCTTCTTTTTCTGGGAATTTCCGCTATACAGTTATACTGGAGGCTTGAGGGATTGCTTTGATGATGTGTTTCGATGTGTCGAGCAACCGGATAGGTCCTATCCTGATTGATAATTGCTCTACGGTGTTGCAGAATTCTTTGATATACAGGTAGAATTGTACTTCCTATATAAATTTTTACGCAGGGACATTGCAATAAGTATACCACATATGTATATACATACAAATGGAGGGGTTTTATGTAACTGATCTATGCTTACATTTTCACTATAAAGGGTTGCGTGGCAAAGGCATATGCATGGTGATTACTTGCGCGGTAAAGGCAATGCGTGGTATGGGAATGCATGGTTCTGTCATACATCCATGTTTTAGTGTACTTTCAGGCAGTTCCAAGCTGATGCTTGTGATGAATGGCTGTATTTTTTAAACAATTAAATGCTGTTTATATGGGAGAAAACAGTGTTTTTCTGGAATATTATTAAATCACAAAATGAAAGTTTGCTTTTTAGATATAACATGATATTTATTAATAAATCACATATTAATCATTAGGAACAAAATTGGTGTACTTAAAAAATTGAAATGCTGTTTTTCACAACAATGTATTTTATTGGATATGGCAAGTTGAAGGTTGAAGAGAAACTATTTATTTCTAAAAATGAAAAGCAGATATTTAAGGATAAAATAGTGCCCTTTCAGAACATAGAAAGATAAAGGATTGGTAGAGTCATATTGCAAAAGTTATGACATAATTTCATAGGGAGAACGGTGTAGCTATTTAAATGTATTCTCACTGCATATCATTGATTTGCCTAGAGTCTGGGATTATAATATTTCTAGATGAGCTGGTGCTATATGGAGGCCAATGGAGGCATCTGTCTCACAGCGCCATAACAGGCCAGATGAGGAAGCAACAGATTACAAAAAATGACCTCAGAAATACCCTTGTTGCTGGGGAGCAGTATGGTACCAGAATATCTTAACTAAAATATTGACAGAGAGAAAAACAAAATTCTAAATGTTGTTTACAAATATATCACCCATTGATCTTAATAATGAAAAATCTCTACTCAATGATTTGACATTTTTGTAAACAACATTTAGAACATAATTTTTCTGTTAGACAATATTTTTGCTAATGTTAGCGTGACGTACGACCCTAGGAAATCCACAACAACCAATGGGAAAACTGTAAGCTTTTCCCTGGGCTAAAAAAAAAACTTGCATTGAAGCGCATTAGTGTCTTTTACGGGATATGCCACCTTTCTTTTCTGAACCTATAGCATCTGTGTAGCTTGAATGGTGGCGGTGCTATTAGACCCAGTGAAAGATGGCTTTTCTGTCTAAGACTTTGGATTAAGAATGCAGTGTACCTTTTGATTGTTATAACCTTTCCATGTAGATTTCCAGTCAGATGAGAATACTGATTGATTAATTGGAAGGGGTATGATAGGATGATTAATGGGAGTGGAAGAAAGAATGGAAATATTCTGCTTGATACATTTTGAAAAACTATAGGTAGTCATGTACAATTGCATACCGACATTTTTTGTGGTAAACCACTCCAAATTCCCCTTCACAACTGACTATGAAGAATTGAAATATTTAACAGCTCCCTCTTTATTACTGAATATACTGTCTTTTTATGGTTTTATTTGAAAGGCTGTCTGCAGAATTCACCGCATGATCATCGATTTCTTAACATTTTCTCAGGGCAATTACTTTTTAAAATCCAGAGTGGAGGTTTGAAACCACTTGCTTTGCTCATTTGGCCCAATTTGGCAGAGGATATTTGCCACACCATTTTAAAAGTTCACCAGCCACCTTTGAGTGAGAGCACTACTGAGACAAGATAGCATATTAGTTTCGTCCACCCTCTGACCTCTGCCACTCAGAAGGCACCTAAAAGAAAGTGCAATGGTGACATCCATATTAGGTAATAAACAGGACGTGATGTGAAGGATGAGCTTGCAGACTGCATCAGGGTTTTTTTAGCAAGACGTCTTGGAGTCACTGCATAACCTGTGTGGTAGAAGGTAAACAACACATTAGATTACCTATGTGGCTTGTACCACTGACAAGGTGCTCAAACAGGATTGCTCAGAGGCCTCACTTGTTCAGCAGCTAATAAACATTAACTGGATTAAATGTTGATCCTGGATGTATGTTATGTATATGGTTTTGTGTAGCACAAACCTAGCCAAAAGGCAGCAGAACACAGTACAGGGTCAAAGACAAACATAAAGTCAACAATAGGAGAGGAAGTTTGGTTATGGATGGGGAATGCATTATGATGTAGTGTTCTTTAAAGAGATGAATCTTTAACGTTTTCCTAAATCAGACCTGTGCTGGGGCAGTCCTGATAGATATGGGGATGTCACTTCAGATCCGGGGTGCATAGATGGAAAAGGTTTATTGTCTTTGTGTTTCTTTTTTTATACTTTTTAATATGAAGTCTGATGTGTCGAGACTGTGGGTGTGCCAAGATCTACCAGAGATGGTAGGCTTGTCTGCAAGATAAGCAGGGGTACTAGTCGTGATGGCTTTGTAAATGATGCAGCTGAATTTGAACATGGTGCAGGCCGGAAAGAGGAGCCAATTGAGTTTGATCAGGATGGGGATGGCATAATCATATTTCTTCAGCCCTGCTTGAGACATGCTGCAGTATATAGGGTGCCCCTACAGGGTGCAAGTGGCGCCCTAGTTGAATCCAAGTGACATGGTATTCAGTGAAAGCTGGGATTTGAACCCATCATGGTTCATGTCTTTGGGTCAGGTTTGTACTGTATCTTGTTAATTGTTCTTGGTAAATAACAGAAATTATAGTGTGGTGGGGTTGAGCTTTAGGCAGGAGCTGGACATCCTGGTCTGGATGATGTGGAAGCAGTGTTTGAAGCATTATGTATATTGGTGAATCTTGATGCTGTAATCTGTGAGCAGGATCAGTGTGGGACTTGATCCAGTTAATGCCTAAGGGAAAGGAATCAGATTCAAAACAGTAATCTTCAATGCACCCCTTGACCAGAAATTACATTTGAAAACATAAAGTAATTATTCAATATGCTAGTTTCAGTTTTTTTCATTCTTTGTTTGAAAACTATTCATCAAGATAGCACCAGACATATCCATGTGTATACAAGACAAAGATATTTAACATAAACAACATGCAACAAAAGCATTGCAAGTACAGCATCCTGAAATCAAAGGCTATATATGAGTTTACTTGCAAGTGAATGATTTAAAAAACAGTTCATGACATCCCATCATGAGGGTAAAAACAAGTCTTTTAGGGCACGAGGCCCATGTGTTTCCCAGTTTTTCAATCAGGTCTCTATTATGAAATTCCATGTCATTGATTGACTCCTCTTTCTGAAATGACATGCTGACATGTTTCAACCTATGCATATGAGAAAATATTTTGCATGAGGTCTTCCTCAGGGTGATTACCAAACTGAACTGCAGGACACTACATAAGAACAATAGTGAAATGAATACCACATCCGTGTTTAAGAATGTAAATGTATGAACTAAAGAAGGTTTTTATATACTCATGAATTTGACCAAAACTTTAGTGAGGACACTGTGAGGAGAGCACACCATGAGGAACAATGATTAATGGTCTACATTGCATGAGGACTCCACACCAATATTGTGGTAAGTGGAAGATATTAATCATCTCACCTGGATTGATATAAATATGTGTATCTGAATAAGCAAGATACAATTCACTTCACTCCTTACAGTGGGTCACCGGCCTATGCAGATAAATCCATTGAAAGGTGGCACAGCTGTGTCTCAGCACGGCCTTCTTTTATGCAGCGGTAATCATTCATCGCTATGAGTGGTACCTGGCAATTAATTAACGATCACTTCTTTCAGCCGGGCTCCACTTCCTCATTGCTTGTACTCCCGGTGTTGAGCCTGCTGTAAAATGCAATGGTTATTCGGAGGTGTTTTGAAGTGAGTGGATTACGTCATCAGATGTTGACTCCTGCATAGTGCTGGGAATTGTAGTAACAGGGTGTGTTTCTATTATGACATGCCTGTTGAGCAGTGAAGCATAGTTTCAATCATGTTAAATGCACACCAATAATGTATGATTCCTGATGTTTTTTGCACAGCTTTTTAAAAGGCCAGTTATTTATCCTTTCAGTGACGATTAATTACCTCTGCGCAGAAGAAGGCCACGCTGAGGCACAGCCGGGCCGTCATTTATCTGCACAGGCTAATTACATGCTGCAACGAGTGAAGTGAATGAGTGCAGCAACCGTCCAGAGAGGTCAGTACTATCAGTAGGCAGGGATCGTGTTCATCTGTGCTCAAAAGAGCATCATCTACGATGTGTAAGGTAACGGCCTACATGCTGCTGCCAAATCTGAAACCAGACAGCTGGTCATTCAGAAGATGATTACAAGGAATGTGATCTTGAGATTTGCCAAAGAACAGTAGGTGAGTGATTGGCCAGTAGTTGGTGAGGTCATAAGGGTGTAGTGTAGGTTTCTTTAGGAGAGGATCCAGCCTGTTTTGAGAGCTTCTGGGAAGATGCCTTAAGTGAGGGAGACATTGACAATAGTAGGATCTGCATCTTGAGGATTGAAGAAGGAGTCTGGGAGATGATGCGGAACCTCTGTGGTGGCAGGAGCAGAGATCCCATATAGAGGAGATACCAAGGGGAACAGAATCATGGCAGGTGCAAGGTCTAAAAGACAGACAATAGGATTCTCCCAATATGTAACACAATGAGATACTTTATGTGGCACGTAATAGGGACATATTGGTGCATATGAGCTGAAGAAGCACTGCACCTCAATTGTGTGAAGTGTAAATACATTCCTTCATTACTTTTCAAAACCAATAATCTTAAAAATGTCTGGAAAACTTTATCACTCCAGCAGTTCTGCTTCACAAACATTCAAATGCTTGTTTCCATTACAGTAGCCTTAGATCTGAAAGTTACCCTGTGGATATAACTTGAGACTGTTGTCAGGTATTAATACACCAAGCATTCTGGAGTTGTTTCAAAGCCAAAAGTGTTTTGTATACACTCCAGAGTCACCTTATCGATGTGGTAGTGAGTATGTGTTGTTACTCATCAAGTTTAATACTTGCTGTTTTTACTTGGGCCTGTTATTTCAGTTTTGCAGGAGTATGTTATAATAAGAGAGAATAGGTCATATCTTCACATTCTTTCTGTGCATGTTGAACCTGTAGTGCTAGACTCAGACTCAACAACTACAATGATCACTGTTGTATTTTGCTGCACAAGTGCCAGAAGTAGGAATCTGGGAGATGGAGAACATGGCCACCATGAGGTAGGACACCAGGTGGCATGGTAGGAAAATGCTAATCACTGACCAGCAATCTTGCTTGTCTTTGGTATTGGAACTATGCTTGAATGCTGTGGCTACTCTCTTGCTGGGAATCCTGGGAGGATGCTGGTGACCAGAGCAAGTTATGTTGAATGCTCAGCTTGGACACCATCAATAGTAGGTCACAGGCAGTGTCTTATGTTTCTGAAATGGGTTTGGGTGTGAGGTGAGAAAAACACCAACAATAATCCTCCAACCCTACCCACAGAGGGAACTAGGAACAGGGCTGTGAGTTTGATCCACTGGTGTGACAGAATCTCTCTAGGAGAAAATGGAGATGGGGTATAGCACAGAGAGAGAAACATAGGCATCTTGACTTATCTCTTACAGGCCTCTGACTTCGACTACAGACTACCTCTTTTAATAATATAAACTCGTAAGGTGGTCTGCCTGTGCGAAATACATCTCAGTGACTATAGGCATTGATTAGGTATATGCTTCAGCCCCTTTCCCATGAGTAATGTCTTACCTGAGGCTCCAATTATGATAGCCAAAAATTATCCCGGAAAGTACTGGAAAAACCAGCAGGGCTCTGGAGCACCAGAACACCAAAGTCAAGGAACTACCATGAGTCTGGAGTCGATGAATTCTGGTAATTTGCTAGGCAAACACACGTAACAATGCTGAATCTACGTAGACAGAAGAGGTAGGTTGAAGGAAGGGAGGAAATGCAAGGGTACAGGAAGGGGAAAACAACAAAGGTGAGGGAACAAAGTAATGTCAGTAGGAACCATATAACCAAGAAAGTTGAAAGGCAACTTGGTTCAGTTACTGACACTTCTTATACTGCCTCAAAAGTGTTGTCCTCATGATTTAGCCCTTCTGAATGGCCTGGTACTCCCTCTGCTCCTACTCAGCCCCAGCATCCGTAGACTGGAATTCTATGCTTTCCAGGTCTTCCAGCTACCCCTCTGTTTTCGAACTAGCATTTTTTAGCATGCTGTTTCTTCCACCCCTCAGGCTTTGTCAAATCCTGACGCAGACAGCCACTGCTAAATTGTGAAGCAAAGCCAGCACTTGCAGCCTGTGGGACAGTCTGCCTCACCTGAAAAGTGGGCGATTGGTGGGAGCTTCCTATGGAACCTCAGAGATTCCGAAGACTCAGAGCAGTACCCAAGATTATGGCAGTAGACTGGTGAACATCACCCATAAGGAGGTGAGGTTAAAAAGGTGAACAGAGTAGATGAAGAGCCAATATTGGACCTACCTATGAGACTTCAGCGGGTAGGGAGCATGAAGAGAGGAGCAGAGATCTGGCAGGCAAAGGTTAGGCAAGACATAATTGGATGTTTACCACCAAAGAGAGGGAACTTAATATCACAATATATGTCACATGGGAAAGTAGATACCCTTAAAGGGAAAAGGTATAATCTTAGACAGTTCTAAAAACTAAGCATATAATCAAAATGCCCTAAAGTCACACAGGAAAATAAAATGTGATGGATGGATTTCTTGAATTAATCTCAGCAACTGGCAATTGCTTTAGGCTGCAATCTAGTCCATCTTTCTATACCTACCATGCCATCTCAGATAGGAACCAGCCATGTGCAAATCAGCCTGGATTCTTCTGTAGAGGGAACAGTTGAGCCTGAACTGCCTTTTCAATAGGGTGCAGCAGAGTCCTATGACACAGTGAGCATGAAAGCCATGCCTGGGGGCACTAATTGCACATAAGGCATCAAACTGACGAAAACAAAAAAAATATGGAAGAATTACTTGAATTAATTTATGCCCCGGGAATTACTCTGGCCCCAACCATGTTTACCATGTACATGAACGGGCTTATAAGTGACCTCTATGACTGTGGAGGCGCCCCGCCAAAATTGGGAGGCAAGTTAATACCCTCTCTGTTATTTGCAGATGATACGTTGCTCATTTCTAAAACCCCACAGGGCATTCAGAACCTGTTAACTAAATTCGGGACAACTTGCAAAGTTCGGGACCTCAAGATCAATTTAATCCCTATAAATCTACCAAGGGGAAAGTGAGGTTGGGTGCTCAATTACTATAACAGGTCAAGGCCTTTGATTACTTGGGTGTCAGAATTAGTGATAACCTGGCATGGACTCCCCAAATTCAGAAAAGCGTGCTGACTCTTCAGCATGTGGATTGTGCAATTATAAAGAGAGTCAAACGCTCAGCTTTTTGCCCAATTTCTCCCACTCTAGAAATACATCAGGCTAAAGGGTTGGGTGCGGCTCTTTATGGGGCCGAATTGTGGGGGCTGAAGCACATAAACTAGCTAGAAGTCACCGAAAACAAATTTCTAAGAGCACTCCTTAATCTCCCAAAGAATAAGCCTATATTACCTTTATGCCTTGATCTTGGCCTAAAGTCTATTACCCACTTTGCTGTTCTTAAGGTGCTTATGTTCTGGATAAGACTCTGGACTAACAATACCCAGATTCCAGTAAAGGATGCTGTGGAGAAATTACTAATTGACCAAAGAAAATCAGGGCATCTGGCCTGGTTTGAAAAAGTCAAGGAGTGGTTTTTTAAACTGGGGCTGGGGAATATGTGGGACGATCCGCAGTCTATCACAAAAAAATGGTACCACAGATCAAAATAAGGTACTGGAATCTTATTGATTCTTCCGGCACTGATACTAGGTCACTTGGCATTTTAACTACCAGATTTTTAAATGTTAAAAGTTGTTTTAAGCTTGATACCTATATGGATGACGTTGAACCACCCCAAGCACGAGCACTTTACATGCAATTTAGATTTGGGACTTACCCTTTGAATGTTATGAAAAGCAGTTGGGCGAATGCTACTGTAACCCCTATGTGTCCGTCCTGTAGCTCCGCCTTAGAAACTATTGAACACTTTGTCTTTTTTTGTCCTGCTTATGCCAACCTGAGAAAAACATGGATTATCCCTGTTTGTTGGTTATTGTCTTTCTCACGTCCATCAGATGCTCTACGTGTATTTATATCAGACATGAAAAGGTGGCTTGTTTTCACTTTATCTAGATATCTCCTTTATGCTTGGTGGCAGAGGTCCAAACTGGCAAAATAACGCTCTAATGCAGGACTCTAGGTACACGTAGGGAAAGTGTGTACCAAGGCCACTGACAGGGACTGTAGTGTAAATAACAACATACGATTGTCTTGCTAACTGCTGATTTCTTTTTAATGCTTCCCATAGCTCTTAAAAATAATTTTAATTTTCTAAATCAAGTCACAACTTTCAATCCTACTCTTGGATGCTGTATAGGACTATGAAGGTGGTGCTGTTTTTTATTCCTTCGCGTATTTTATTATTAATGAAATTTTGTATGTATTATGATTTTATGTTTCTGTGCATGATCATGCTATTGATCGAATAAACTTGACTTGACTTGACTACTCTGGCCACAATCCTATCCATCACTTTTCTCCAAACATTCCATCTTAGGCAGGAACCAGCCATATGTAAATCAGCCTTGGTCATCCTCCGATAGAATCAGTCCAGCCTAAACTGCCAAGCATGGTCTCCTCTGAATGAGCAGACAAGCAACCCACACTAGTTTCAGCCTATTTGGGCCGCTTCATTAAGGGAGGTTTGAGTCCTATAGTACAGTGAGCATGAGACTCACAACTGAATTAAAAAGCGCACAGGGGCAGTCTTAGAAAGTTAAATCAAATCCTCAAAAAAACATTTACTAAGTGAGATATTTGAAAGATGTGATACTGCGAGAAGCCAGGGGAAGAGAGTCAGATGCAGTGGTTGTGGCAGATCTGCTCTCAGCTTGTTTGTTTGTAAGGTATTGTAAAAACACAAAGAGTCTCTTGCACAACAAAAGTCTAACCCTGCAAAATGTTCTGATAATGAGCCGTTTGCTCTTTCTTGCACTGAAAAGACTTTTGAATCTTACCAGCCCTGTGAGTAAGGAGGCGAAGTAAGAATTAGAAATAATTTCTTAGCATACTTGGCTAAAGAAAAATCAGAGAGCAAAATGGGCATTCTTCATGGCATAACACTGATTTCTAATAAAATGCACTTTTGTTATTATAGTGTTACTTAAAATGAGGCCCACGAACTGGGTGCAGCTGTTTTAGAGCTGGTAAATCCAAACACCATGTTAAGAAAATGAACCCTAAAAAAGACAAAACAGTGAGCACGTAGATACATCTGCCTCCTCCGATACCGTTACGAGACCCAACAGAGACTTTAGAAATCAAGGCAAAGGAGACTACTAGAAAGGCAGATGTGGAAATTCCAGCAGCTGATGGCTGGATGGAAGAATTTATTAAATCTATCCATCAAGAAATCCTCAGCAAGTTTAAGAAGTCAGAGCATTAGCAGAAGGAAATCAAAACTGCTTCTAGCAACTTTCAAAAAAATCTTGAAGATCTTCAAATTAAGACTGCAGAGCTAGAAATTGCTTATAATGAATCCATTGAAAAATGTCAGTCTATCATTTCAGCCATTATTAGGCTCCAGACAAATGGACACTTCCTAGAAGAAAAGCCCAAAATGGTGGACAAGCGAGTTACGCATAGACATATATGCATTTATGGTCCCCGAGTCTTTTATGGTCCAGAACTCAGTGCTGAGTGACATTCTAAGGAAGCAAATTAATAAGTATATGCAAAGAGTACACTGGGATCTTTTCAGTAAGAATCTGGATAAGAGTAACCCAGGAACATTCTATCTATTTTTTCAAACTATAAGATGAATGTAAAAGCTTGGTTAGTTGCACTGATACCCAATGGAAAAAAGAAACTCTATTTGATTGGATCTCCAGGATTATAGAAGATAAAGATGGGAACTGGGCAAAAGGATGGATAATCTCAGAGCACAGGGTCCAACAGTTTAGTTACGATTTCTCGCAACCCATAAATGTCATGTTGAACAATAAAATGTATAATATTAAAAATAGAGAGGAATCAGGTGCGTTACTTTGTAAAATGTGGGAGGACGATGCTTACTGGTTCAACTGTAGTATAATGTAGCCTGTATGGCTTAAATAAGACACAGGTGTAGGATATATTGGTGTGATTTGAATAGATTGGGATAGCACTTAACAAATAGTTAATATTTATCTCAAAACAAGTAAAGATTTGGTGAGGTTAACTGATCTCTGTTGACACTTTTTCTTTTTTTTAAATATGTTATACTAAGGATAGGTCTTATTCTGAAAATTATAGACCTGAGAGGGGTGGGGTGAAGAAAGTATAAAATGTACTCGTATCATGCTAGCAAACACACTGTTAGAACCTGGAATGTTGGATTAAGACTTTAAAGAAAGAGAGAGAGGCTATTATAATATATGTTTTTGAAGAGGGCTAATCTGATCTGTCTACAAGAGACTCACTTAACTGCAAGAGAGGCTGCCAAAATGCCTAAATAAAAGATGGTTGTACAAGGGTACTGGAGATTCTGCTTGAATCTTACAAAGCTTCTTTGTTGACCAATAACACCTGAATATCAAAAGATAATGGTTCTTTTTAGTGCAGCCATAGGAACACGCTTGTGCATATAATCAAGGGATGCTTCCCATAAATTCACTCTTTCGGGTGCTGGCAAAATCTCCAGTCACATTTCATCCAGCTTTTCCATCTTTTATTCTTTAATTTCCACTAATATCCAGTACCATTTTGAGATCTCCTTCTTGATTGTTGGTTGTTGTTTCTAGTATCTTCCAACACTTAGTGCAGTGATAACATTTGAATCTAGTAAAATGAACTCCAACTAAGTTAATATAAAGATTTTATTGTGTATAGTTAATTAAAACCATTACAATGTTGTATTAAAAATCATCAGTTTTGTCATAACTTTCCTACTAAGTTAACAAAGTTATCCCAAGATCTAATTTGAGCAACATCGAGCAAATCTTCGATTATGCTTTGGTTTGCCAAAATCGGGGAGCACCAATGTGATCCTTTAAACACGGGGAGTGCATGGTGAGTTCCGTAATGGTTGATGTTAACAATAATATGGTATTTTTGAAAACTTCCTTGGATGCTATCTGCAAAATCTTTCTTTTCACCCATTGATACAATTTGGGATTAGAGAACTTCTATAAGAAATGTCTCCATGAGTTTATTTTTAACAATACACTAACAAATCTTTCTGGAGTTTCCCACTGAAATGGGATATATGCATTCTAAAGTGCTTTATTTTGAAGCCCCAGCAATAACCTTGAAATCAAGTGAGACCCATTGACCTTTCTTCTATAGGTGCATATGTTTCTTTCAGGCTATTCTGTGTCTTTAGCCTCCCCAAATACAGTAATACTCATAAACTGCACCCTCCTTGTTTCTCTTTTAATAAAACAAAGAAGGAAGGCCTCAACCATAAAACTGTACTTGGGTAAGATAATTTTTTATTAAGTAAATTCCGCTAACAAGGGTTATTGAAATTCCCCTCCATTTCCCAAGCATAGTTTAAGGTTGTCCGTAATAGTTTGGAAACTGCTGAAACAGTTTATATCTAATTTTCTGTTTAACTGTAAGAAGCTTTTAGCATGTATGTATGTGCTGGAAATGACCGTCATTTGCATGGTATTTCCCCAGATTTTTGCCTTCTATGTTTTTGTTGGCCATAGGACTCTGCCCACTTTACTCCAGAATTTCAAGGACTTATCTTAATAGTAGAATGGGGGTTGGGAGCACACTGCCTCACAGTCCCAGCATAGTTCGCCCCTTTGCATCCTGGTAAATGCAGTACACAGTTCAAACTTACTTCAAAAATAGCTTGAGTTTTTCACCAAAGTTGGTGCAGACATTGCTGTATATCTCTAGACACGTGTTTCTGGGTTGAGCCCGTCATCAGTAGAGAGCAGCAGTATTAGAGAGCAAAGAAAAATCATCTGGGGTTGCTGGAAATGCTGCCAAGTTTCTCTCAGGTCACAGTACCACTCACAGGCACACAGGTGCATCTCCAAAGCTCGTCAGCTTGCTGGCTCAAGGGAGCCTTTTAAACAGAATGGGGGTTGGGAGCACACTGCCTCACAGTCCCAGCACAGTTCGCCCCTTTGCATCCTGGTAAATGCAGTACACAGTTCAAACTTACTTCAAAAATAGCTTGAGTTTTTCACCAAAGTTGGTGCAGACATTGCTGTAATCTGCAGAGTTTCCCTAGTTTGGAAACTGCTGAAACAGTTTATATCTAATTTTCTGTTTAACTGTAAGAAGTTTTTAGCATGTATGTATGTGCTGGAAATGACCGTCATTTGCATGGTATTTCCCCAGATTTTTGCCTTCTAGGGGCCCGATTCACAGAACTAACTTAAGACAAAATCCTAAACTTACTACCATTTTGGTATTTACAGAAGGCACTTACTCATTTTGGTATTCACAGAAGGCACTTACTCATTTCGGTATTCACAGAAGTTAGGAGTCCTAACTTTAGGACTCCTAAATGCCTTCTGTGAATACCGAAAGTCTTAAAGTTAGGATTTTTCTCAGTTTAGGAGTAGTAAAGTTAGGACTCCTAACTTTAGGACTCCTAAATGCCTTCTGTGAATACCAAAAGTCTTAAAGTTAGGATTTTTCTCAGTTTAGGAGTAGTAAAGTTAGGAGGACATTTATTACTCCCAAACTACTAAATACTATGCATGAATTTTCAAATATATGCATTGGCAGATGGAAAATACCATAGATTTATTTATTTAAGCGACTTGTAAAGCGCACAAATACCCTTAGATGTCTCGGCGCTACGGACTGGGCAGAGGAAACGACCAGGGGCGGGTGGCTTATTGGTTAAAGAGCCATGTCTTTAATTGTTTGCGAAAGGTGAGCAGGGTGGGACTGGTCTTAATGTAAAGGGGGAGTGTGTTGCATAGTCTGGTTGTGGCCACAATGAATCTTCTATCGCCCCAAGAGGCTTTCTTGGTACGGGGAACAATCAGCAGGTTAGCTGTTGAGGAGCGCAAGGGTCTGCTGGGCGTATAAGAACAAAGAGTTTTTTTCAGAAATTCAGTTCCCGTGTTATGGGTTGCCTTATATGCAATGCAATGGCCTTAAACTTGGTTCTACTCCTGATGGGCAACCAATGGAGCTGTCGGATTACCTTGGAGATTGATTTAAACTTGGGGGTGGCTGACAGTATCCTGGCGGCTGCATTCTGCACCAGTTGTAACTTGTTTAGGATGATATTGCATAGTCACCTTTAACCCCCTACATGGGTCATGCAAACATATAAGTCCACTAGTTTGACCACAGGTTCAAGAGCAGTAACCTACATCAGATACATCAGTTTGCACATAAATGCAATCATTAATCAATAATAATCAAGGGTACATGAACTTATTAATGTTAACATAACATATTTACTGTGATCCACATTCACTGTCAGCATTATTATAGCAATAACACATTTTAAAATGAGCCAAACATGTGTGTGTGTTTTTTTAAACTTTCCAACCAATAAACTGCAACCATAAAAATAGCCTCTATAGAGCATCCCATTTGGATCAAATAACATGCAATCATGGACTTAGAACCTAGAGGGTGCTGCACAACATGTACCTTCTTTCACAGCTTTAGGCCACAATATATGCAACCATAGACTAAGCCCCTAGAGGGCCTTGCACTTCCAGCTGTAGAGCAGAAGATCCATTTATGAAAATCCCTGAAAGTTTCTGGATTCAATGACCCCACAGACTTCGTGTCATTACTTTAAACAAATCCTTACGGGGAGCTGCTGCTCTCCTGCAGCCCCCCATGCCTCCTTTGTCGTGTTGGTGATGCCCCGGCAATCTTGGGGTCCCATGCGTAAGGAAAGTTAGATAAATGCAAAGGCCCCACAGGGCATTATGGGGCGTGGATATGTAATGAGAGGCTCTCCTACTGCACCGCAGAGAGCCTCTGCCTTTTTTTTCTTTGCCGTGTGGCCTCGCACGATGCAGCTTTACCTTTTTGGGACTTTTTTTGTTGGGGTGCCTGGTCCCACCCAGGCACCCCCTTCCCTGTCCAATGTTGGCGGCAGTCGAGGGAGCCCACACTGCTCGACCCAGCCAGCTCCTACTTGGCCCACACCTCTGCATGCAGCACGGAGCAGGCAACTTCTCTTTCCCTGCCTGGATCTTTTCTGTTTGTGATGGTCGCCTGCTTCCCAAGAAATTGTCATGAGGAGCATGGCAGGCACACCACCACTGGGGGGGGGCACAACGGCACTCCCCCGGTTTCCTGGTGCGCTGGGTGCGGGGATGGGGTCATGGCCTCCTTCTTTCAAAATGCGGTGAAGGGGATGGGGTTTACAGGCTGCAGGATAGCCTGGGAAGGGGGCCCCATTCACATCCCCACCCTGGAGACATTTAAGGTAAGCATTTCATGACGATCCGTGAGTCCTGGCCCACCTCGGGGGTAAGTTTAAAAACAGTGGTGGAGTCCCACACGGTCCTTGGCAAAAAAGGTAGAAAGCTACCAGTATTCAAGATGCCATAACTCATACCCTGTTGGGCCGATCTGCATGATTCAGGGCTCATTTTACTCCTGGTGGCAAGCTTTAGCCCCAGGGGCAGTTTCAGCAGACTTCCTCACCTCCAAAGTAGCGCTATCTACAGAGAGCTGTTTCTCTTAGCTCCCTATGCCAGCCTTCCCCTTGATCTGTGTCTCTGGGCACAGAGCCCAAGGGCTTTACCCCAACTGATACTCAGGAGGTGCAAGGGGGCCAGCCTTACTGGCCCTTGGGAAGACCCGCTGGCCGTGGGGTCAACTGAGCAAAGTCCTTAGTCCTTTCTAAGCATCAGGGGGTTCTTCCTTTCAGTTGTCCATGGCAGCCCCATGGTCCAGCAGCAAAGTGTAGAGAAACACCACACGTTTTTAAAAGGGAGTGGAAGGTTCCAGAAGTCAGGCACCCCTGGCTAATCCTAGGGTGCCACGTCCCCTCTCCATCCCTGCCCCAACCCTCCTACACAGCATGCTGGGACAATTCAAGAAAGAATCATCCAGGAATCACTAGTCACATCTCCTCTGGGGGTCTCAACTCTACCCCTTACTGACATCACTGCCAGGGCCTTTCTCACCAAATTTTCCAACTGGAGCCCTATCCTGTTTTGCCTCCAGAGGTATTGGCTCCCTCCTTCGTTCAGTGGGCTTGTGCAGGCCTATCCCTAGTACAATGTGACAGGTGATTGATTGATGCAGATCCCTCAGCCCCTCCCCTTTCCACCCTCAGGAGCCGAGTGAAGCACTGTTAATTGCTCCCTTTGTAGTCCTAGCCCCTTGATATACCTCCGTAAAAAAATTGTTGTCTAGAGATTTTCATTTTTGATTTGTGTTCTTGTATCATTAGATAAGTAATTTAACTTGGGTAGGCATTGCTAATCTGGGCCAAATTTTTCTGGACAGCATTTTTAAAAATGACGAATGTGTTGCAGTGATTATGTAATATTTCAGGAACCATGAGACCAATATACTCCATTTTGGTATCAAAACATAGGTTTTGGGTGTCAAGTAGTCTCAGAGAGACAGAAAATAATTCATCAGAGCAACCCTTCCGCCATTTTCCAAAATGGTGGCTCTATAATGATGTGTTTTAGCCATCAATTTGGTAATTTATTTTAATATTGTTTTTGTTTCAGGTTTTCTGTAACATGACTGAAGCAGGTGGTAGCAGAGGATCTTTACCTCCATTACAAAATCTGAGGACTCCTTCAGCAAAGAAAAATGTGTCATGTGCCAACCTAGTCCAAAAGAAAAGCTAACATCAACTGCTGCTGGACAGAAGAGATTTCAACAAGTGCTACAAGTCGTATACAATGGCAAAAAAGCCCATAAAACCAGTGAATCACAACAAGAACCCAAGTCTTCTGAGAAAGTGACGACAACCAAACCCAATGCCCAAACACTTCGTTGATCAATGGCTACCCCTCATCCACCTCCAACAACTGATCAGAAAGCAGAGGATCATCAATGTGTTATCTGTGATTTAGCCAGAACAAGGGCCAAAGGGATTGATGAAAGTACAGAGTGTGTGAGTTTCAAAGGGCAAACATGTTTTTATCTGTAGCTAGTTTCTTTCGAGATGAACTTTTCAGCTGGGTAGCTGATCTAAACAGCGAGGTGAATGTATTTGCAGCAAATTTGTATGCCAATCCGAACTGCATGCGTGCATACATTCAAAAATATGAATGTACAATGAGCTCCCAGTAGCAAAGTAACTGCCAGCCTTCAGTTAAGTTTGTAGTCCTTGAAAAAGCAAATGAAGTTTTACAGCCACTCTTGAGTGCTGGTTATGGGTTCACACTCAGTGAGATCAGAGAAATAATGGTCAACATTGATGAAACTGCATTAATCCATAATGATGAAATTAAGATTTTTCTTCTGAGAATGACAGAATTTGTTTTTCTCAGTCTAACAAAAAGAATGAGCCACTTATGGTGTTCTCAGCTGAGTTGACTCCTGAAGTTCTTGCTGCCAAAATAAGATCACAGGATGCAGTAAAATGAGTAAAAACCATTTTAAGAAACATCCTAAAAGATTTTAATTTTGGACTTAATGACAAATTTTGTGATGCCCCTGAGCTCCACAAAATTAACATTTTTAAATCATTGTTTATTATAAGCAAAGCAAAACTGTTACAAACTAAAGTTCTTGAGTTTGGAACAGAAGCTGACAACATTGATGATGGCTTTGTCGATAAAAGCGAAGAAGTGGAAGACAATCCCATGAACTGACAGGCTTATGCTGTGCACATGTACTGTTTTTTCCAAATCATGTGAATTACATCACCACAAACAAAAAACACTGGTACACATGATAACTGCCCATGCAATCCATGACAAGTGCAATAGTAGAGAGCTAATCACTTCAATGAATATATATTAATGGCATAGTACGGGGAAGGAACTTGTTAGCAGCTCATGCTGTAAAATCTTGTGAATCCGACAGCACACCACATCCAAGTTACTTTACCAGGAAAAGATTTACAATTGCAGCTCTTGATAATTTAGATTTTGAAGACAGCTCTTCTTTGTCTGGAACATTCAGCACACATGATACTGCGATGGTGCTTTTTCAAAACTGTACCAATGAAGCAGCTGCTGGAAAACAAGCTGTGTCAGCTGTAGGCATAAACAAGAGTAGCTGCAGACCTATAACCCAACTGCCTTGCCAACGTGTACAAAATCACTACAAGCCATCAACATGTCTCAGTCTACCAGAAAGTTTCAAAGTGGCTGAGGACATGGATTGTCTTCTACCTGTTGCTGTGGTCTGCAAAGCTGATTTAACTGAAGTTATCATATTGCTTATTCAGTGCAGATTGAAGGATGAACAAAAGCCAATCCCTCTGTGGGATGTAATTCATGCTCTGATCTCCCAGAATATCATCCCACTGAAGAAGGTTGGGTGTTTACCAGTAATACCATCTCCAGTCACAAACTACGCAAAAGTATACACAGCTCTAAAGAATTTCCAAAATGTGCATGCTCAGCTTGAAGACCCGCCTATCCTGCAAATTTTCAGCGGTGAAGGTGTTTTCCGTATTGTAGCTGCCAGTAGAATTTGATGATCTTTATCCATTAATGGGCATTTCCTCATGACAAAAGTTGTTTTGTGGTATGCAGGAAGTTATCTCAGTGGTTGTGGCATAGACGATGCACTTACTGAGGCTGAAATCTTTGGAGGCAAAACTGTCCAATCAGTACTGAGCAGAGCTCTTTATGTTTGTTCATTACAAGGTATGCTCATCATATCTGGGGCTTTAGAAAGACTGGATTGGAATGCTTTCTGGAAAAATAATGACAAATTTGGTTTTGCATATTTTATCTCAGAAGCGAATAAGGCACTTCATTCAAAAGACATAAGGCAAAGCAAGGCAATGTTTAATACACTCAGTTCAAAATCAGAAAACCTGAAAACCAAGTTCGTAGAGCTTGTCAACTAATGTGAAAAAACATCAGAACTTTGCAAGTTCTGAGGAAATGTTTTACACACAATATCTCTAGTGAAAAACATGCTGATCAGGAAGTCAATTGGGAGCTACAAGTGAAGACTGTGTATTACTACGTTTTGTGAATTCATTGCATAAACTACCTGAGATATCAGTCCCAGTATTTGGAAAGAGTGAAGAAGCTAGAGTTGGAAAAAAAAATACCTTTACAGAAAATTAATCCAAAGACATTTTGTGTGTGGAAAAACAGGGAAGGAAGGTTCAAAGCGGTGGCTCCAGATATGAAACTGGAACAGACAATCCAGAGATCACAGAAAAGCACCAAGGGAATTGTTGATCAGACACGTAAAAGTGAATATGTTGCTCAATGGCAGCTAGTTCACCATGAAGTCCTTTCTATTTGCAATGTTTTCAGAGCGATAACAAATTCCAAATTAATGGACCATCGTCAAACTGTTCCTCACCACAAACTTGTGGGAAAGAGAGGGAAACTTTTTAATAAACATGTTTACAGCCTTCTTCGTTTCATTGAGCAGCAAAGAAACCCCTTTGAAATGACTTAGCCTGTGCAACTACACAACTTCGAGGCCAAACAATATGTGGATAACGATATAAAGACACGTCTGCTAGATGTCCTGGAACATGTATCGAAACTATACCCAAAACTGAAGCAGGAGAGATTTATACTGAAAGAGAAAAAGCTAGTTGACATAATCACTAAAGCTAAACTTCCACGCTTTAATTGCCATAGTAAGAGTTTTGTCCAACCAACCACTACAAAACAGGTTACAAAAAAACAACTTTTGCAAGCACATAGAGAGATGGATGTAACAAAACAAATGGGTGAATTTATCAAGGACATTCTGTCGCATGATTTCTTCCAACAAACGCATTATTTGATCTGTACAAGAGCTCAGAAAAAAACGTTCACCTGAAGAATTTCAATTCGAAAAGGGGTCCTCATTGGAAACTGCTGTTGTTTTGGACTCTATGTCACAATTTAAATGGTCAAGATTTCATCCATGCAAAACTTCGGAGAGGTCGTTCAGGCTGTTCTACAGATATCAAAGTCAATATGCACCTTGCAAAAACTGCACATTGTCTTTGGCAGTTATCTTGAACTATCTGTCAAAAATGTGAGAGAACAAGACAAATGTTTACAAGTGGAACAATTGACCTTGCCTGCATAAAAAATTCGACACCTATACCTGTGTATCTTGATAAATTCTGGTCATCAACATCAAACAAGGTGAACTTGGAGATGTTAACTCGCCAAAACATTGCTGATGCTTCAGTGAACACTGAATTTCCAATTATTGCAAGTGGAATGATTGTCAATGAGGAGTTGGTGCCTGCAGAGATATATTCAAAAGGTACGAGCCATATTGTTCAAGAACTTAACAACAAATTGGAGGAAGGTAGCTGGCCTTCGTGTTGTGCCACATGTGGAGTCGCTGTGGCTGTTCGAAATGGTTCCAATTGAGTCTTGTACTGTCAAATGACACAGATGTAATTATTGTGCTACCTAGATTTGTTACAATGTTCATAAGTCAAGGATTGTCAGATTTATGGCTACGTTATGGAACAGGTGAGAAAAGACACTTAGGGTCTTACTACGAGTTTGGCAGTCTGTGAACTGCTGTACCCGTGGTCCGACCGCTATATTACGAGATGGGAGGATTGCATTTGGCAAGGCTACAGCTGAACCGCCGACACCGCCAGCACACCACAGACAGCGGAGTCACGTCATGGAAAAGCAGCTGCCATAGGGCAGTACAGGGGAGTTTCACCGCCGTCCGTATTATCAGTTGGCTTTCCTAACAGCTGACCACGGCGGTGGGACCGCCAGCTTCAAGTCGGTATAAATGAAGGATTTGGGGTGCGTACTCATCCCTTTCCTGTTCTTTCAGTCAGAGTTGGATAAGGATCCCTTTCTTGAGGTTCCCCCTTCACAGAAGCATCTTCACCCCTAGGATTATGACCCTGTTTGTGGTGATATACAGGTGAGTGCTTTTTGTACCATATACCCATTGCCTGAACTTTCCACATGTGGGCCGGATTCCTGCAATGGGTAGGTGGTATTTTTCCACATGAATCAAGCATATGTGTTCATCCAACACTTGCAGTCAAAATGCTCACACAGACATCAACATATATGGAAAACTAATCACCACCACCGCAAGATCTCAACAGCCACACCGCGGGCACTGTGGTAAACTCGTAATATGGTGGTAGGAAAACCGCTGGCACTGTGATCTTCTAGAGACCGCGGCCATTGTGTTTGGGCGGTCAAACCACCAAACTCATAATCAGGCCTTTAATCCCGCTTCATATTCTGTACAAGAAACTTGACCCAGAGATGCCCAGTGTTCTTTTCAAGGTACATATTCTTATGGGTGATGACACTATGAGCAAAATTAAGCAAAGCTTGGAGCTTTAATTGCTGAATCTGTGAATTTTCTAAAAGGATTAGCTGAGACAGAAGAAGACTGTGACTTTAAAGACGTAGAAAAATACATTGTGTGTGTGTGGAAAACAAGTTCTGACTGTCAAACATTTGAACGATCTTCGGTACAGTGAGTTCAAGAGATCAGTCCCGCTAAGTGACCTTTCACCGACATCGTATTCTGTTCATGGACACATTAAAAGAACGTTTTACTTGATCAGAAGATGTGTAAATGGTTTGGATCATAGATTTGTAGAGAAATATCTGTGTGAATTTGGTTGGGTAGATATTGATGAGATACTAAAACCTACAACATTTCTAAAGCCTCTACCCACAGAACATACATGTAAATGTGCTTGCAAAACCTGTGCTACAAAAAGATGTCCCTGTTGATATGCTCTTCTCAAATGTTCAACGTTCTACAAATGTACCATTGGTGATTGCCGAAACAAATAAATAAAGTGATCTATAAAAATGTGTCTAAAACTGGAAAGATAAACATAATTTTTTTCATATTCAAATCATACACATTGTTTGGTGTAAACATAAAAGGATTAAAAAACGTTATTATTTGCTTCATTTTTACATATGTCTCTTCTTTTTCTATTATAGCCACCATTTTGGAAAATGGCGGAAGGGTTGCTCCGATGAGTTATTTTCTGTCTCTGTAAGACTACTTGACTTCCAACACCTATGTTTTGACACCAAAATGAAGTATATAGGTCTCATGGTTCCTGAAATATTTCATCATCACTGCAACACATCCGCCATTTTTAAAAATGTTGACCAGAAAAATTTGGCCGGATCAGAAATGTCTACCCAAGCTAAATGACTTCTCTAATCATCCAAAAACACAAGTCAAAAATGAAAATCTCTGGAAAACAATTGTTTATGGAGGTATATCAATGGGCTGGGATTATTGTGTGGGGAGGCCTTTGTTCCCTCTGCTGGAGAGAAATGTAAGTAACCTGGCACAGCATGGTGACAAAAGGCCTGGGAACTGATGCTGAAGTTAGCCAGAAAATACAACAAGTCTGAATGACCCATAAGTTGTACAGATATCTTTTGGTAACTTGCAGATTTGATTTTCTTGTACAGGCTACACCCCATTTCAAATACATCACTGGTCTCTGTAGGGCAAAGGGAGGCAAAACTGCACTTTAAGACAGTTTTCTCCCTACATGCATGGTAAAGTGTCGCTACAAACAAAACAGTAAATCACACTGACTTTCCCTATTAGTGTACACTAACATTATAAGGCCTACCTTCGGGCTATATCAAATCCTTCAAAGTTCCCTCTGCACCAGACTACCTGTGCACAGTTACAAAGCTTTGCACGACAGTAGTCTCACACGCAGAGCCGACACATGTGGGCACATGTGTTCACTTGTAACCATCCAAGTGCATCTTACCCTAGCTTGACGAATCAACCCGAAACTTTCAAGACAGGAGCTGACCGGAGCGCCCCATTAGTTTTGAAATTTTGCAAAGATTCGTCAAACGGCGCCAAAGATATTGCCAAACCAAAAACGCTTTTCCTATGGAAAATAGGTCCTAACTATAACTACCTTAACTACCTACTGGTATAGTTATATATTTACTCTAGACCATGTCAAAATCAAAAGTTAAGGCCAAAAGCGATGGAAAGCTGGGTGGATACAGGGACCAGATTTGTCCCAGTGAAAACTTTACTGGACTTAGAACCATTCATGGAGAAAAAGTGGTCATCGACGAGTCATCAGCGAGTAAAGCCGCAAGCTAAATCAAAATGGGGCTCGACAATGGCGGGTTGCTGAAGTGTGGGGCTCTAGGGAAATCGTTGATGAAGGCAGTGCTTAATTTGTAGAAGAATGAGTGCTAGTGCAAAAAGCTCCGCTCCGAAGCCCACGGTCAGAGCTATGAAATGTTGCCACACCATTTAAAATGGCTGCATAGCTTTAAATCTGCCTTATGCTTCTTTGATCCTTTGCTAAACACTCTCTGCCCCTTTTTTCTCACTCTTGCAGGTTCCTGCTTTCTCCCTTTGTTACAGGTTTTCCTTCTTTCTCTCCTTTGTGTTTTTTCCCTCTCTCGTTCTTAATCAATGACCAATAAAAAAAATAATGGCCAGGTCCTGGGCGCTGGGGTCCCCGGGGCCAAAATCGGCCTGGGGAGAGGGGCAGCGCGGCCCCCCTCCTCAAATAAAAATATTTAAAAGAATGGCCAAGCCCTGGGGGATGGGGTCCCCTGGGCCAATAGTGGCCCCCCTTCCCTGTAAATATTTAAAAAAGAAGAGGCCATGCCCGGGGGTGGGTCCCCGGGGCCAAAAGTGGCCCAGGGAAGGGGGCCACGCGGCCTCCCTTCCCTACAAATATATTTTTTAAAAGGAGGCCATGCCCCGGGGATGGGGTCCCCGGGGCCGCAATCGGCCTCAGGAGGGGGTCACGTGGCCCCTTCCTGTTTTTAAATGAAGGTCAGGCCCTGGTGGATGGGGTCCCCAGGGCCCCAAAAATACTAAAATAAGGGGGGCCACACAGCCCCCCTTCTAAAAATATGTAAAAAAAAAAAAAGCTGGCATCTCACCGTAGTCCCCGCCCCCTTCCTGCAGCACTCTGCAAACGCACCCCCTGGCACATTCTAAGTTGGGGAATTAAGTCCCCTTGAATACTGAGGGTCCCTGTGGGCCAACTAGCCCACCAGGTACCTCCAGCTGGATTGAAGAGTGGTGGTCTGAGGCCATGCCCCTTTTTACACCACTCTGCAAATGCGCCTCTTAGCGCACTGCTGGTGGGGCGATGAGGTCCTCTTGTGTCCTGAGGACCTCAGGACACAAGAGGACCTCATCCCCTGAGCAGCAATGCACCAGGGGCCGCGTTTGCAGAGAGGTGTAAAAAGAGGGCGTAGCCTCGGACCACTCTCAGCAATCCAACTGTGTGGGGCTTACTGGAGGTACCTAGTGGGCTAGTTGGCCCCCAGGGACCCTCATGAAGAAAGGGGACTTCATCCCCCAACCAAGAGCCCACCAGGAGGTGCGTTTGCAGAGTGGTGGAGAAAGGGGACATGGCCTGTGTCTACCTCTCAACAATCCCACTGTGTGGGGCTTATTGGAGGTATGAGGTAGGCTAGTTGGCCCCTAAGAACCCCCAGCAGTGAAGGGGACTTCAATCCACATCCAAGAGCGTGCCAGGGAGCGTGTTTGCAGAGTGGTGAGCAAAGGGGGCATGGCCTGCTATGAGAACTTAGCAATCCTGCTGTGTGGTACTTACTGGAGGTAATAGGAGGGGTAATTGGCCCCCAAGGATGTCCTTGGGGGCCAACTACCCCTCTTGCTACCTCCAGTAAGTCCCACACAGTAGGATTGCTAAGACGTCTTCGGAGGCCACGCCCCCTTTCTCCACCACTCTGAAAACGTGCCTCATGGCAGACTACGGGATGGACGATGAAGTCCACTTTACTCCTGAGTGACTTTGGGGGCCAAGAAGCCCTCCTGGTACCTCCTGTAAGTCCTACGCAGCGGAATTCCTGAGCGCTGGTCGGAGGCCGAGCACAATTTCTCTACCACTCTGCAAACGTGACTACTACTTATATAAGCATCTTTCTGCACCTCTGACTTACAGGTAGTTTTAATCCCCCTGACCTATTATGTACTAGGGCCTTACAGAGGAGGTCATGCCAATCACAGGGGTACCCCAACGCATAGTGTTTCCTAGTGTATGTAGGTGTTTTCACTGTATTCTAAGTGTCTTTTAGCATAGCACTGGCTCTAGGCCTGGTTAGTCAGAGTCAGTTACCACCAGTACCAGTCAGCAAAAAGTTGGGGGCACAGGATGACTTTGCAACAAGGCCTCTTTCTGCGCCTCTGCCGGTTCTTTCTGCATATCTCTTGCTTCTTTCTGCACTTTTCTTCGTCTTTCTGGACTTCTGTTGCCTCTTTCTGCATGTCTCTTGCTTCTTTCTGCACCTTTCTTTGTCTTTCTGGACTTCTGTTGCCTCTTTCTGCATAGAAATTCCCCCGTTATAGTTAGTTCAGCTAACTATAACTCGCGCGCCCGCAATGCACTGCTGATGACGTCACATATTACATCACTCATGACATGGTCAGTGACATCACTCATGCCATCACTGATGACATCTCAAATGACATCACTGATGACATCATCCTTGTGATAGAGTGGCAGACCTCCTCTCACCCTAATATAACCTTTGATACACACACTCAAAAATACAAACTAACATTTTCAAAACAATGGACATACCAATACCAGTTACAACACACCTATTCAGTAATTCCAAGATCTACACACACATCCACTCATTCACCAACAGTCCCTATACAGTCACTCATACATGTACTCACTCATCGTATGTACTCATACACCTATACATCCTGTTACACACCGCCACTCATCCATAGAGTTACTCACACACATAGGCACACATGCAAAAAAAGTATCAAACATCCATTTACTTGCATATACAGTTATACACACACTACCACACTTACTTCTACAGAAACTTACACATACTTACTCTCTTAAACAATCACTTATAGAAACACCTACTTATTTGTACAGGAACTCTTCCAATCTCTCACTCTCACATATACTCACTTATATACACCAATACTCACATATACTAGTTTAAAACATATGTAGTTACTCATAAAGACACTATTGAGACAGTCATTCACTCACTAACACACCCATACACATACTCATCCACCTATACAGTCCTGCACACATGCTGTCTTCAACACATACAAACAGTGAGTCACTCATTCATGCATCTATGCACTAAGTAATACCCCCACCGAACCATACAGACACTCAGACACTCATACTGATACTCAAAAACCAACTAATAACCCATATAGACACTCATGTAGCTACTCACCAACCCATGCAGCCACTTATACACAAAGTGAGAGACTGATACAGATATTTTCATATTTAAACATTACTCACTAACCCATGTATTCACTAAGATACACTTAGTCAGTTATACAATCAATTTGACAAAAAAAATCATCCATTTAGACACTTATATACCCATTTATTCTTCCATCGACCTTGAGATATACATATATAAAACATATTTAATTTTCAGAAAAACACACATTCACTGGATGATGTCATCAGTGATGTCATCAGTGATGTCATTTGAGATGTCATCAGTGATGTCATGAGTGATGTCACTGACCATGTCATGAGTGATGTAATATGTGACGTCATCAGCAGTGCATTGCGGGCGCGCAAGTTATATTTAGCTGAACTAACTATAACGGGGGAATTTCTATGGTTTTGTATGAGTGAAATGTCCAACTAACTATAACGCTCCTGAAACCTATGGTTTTTTCAGTGAATTTCTAAGGTTTTTTAAATGCTAATTTCTAACTATAACGTGCCTGAAACCAATGGTTTTTTCAGTGAATTTCTAAGGTTTTTTAAATGCTAATTTCTAACTATAACGTGCCTGAAATCTATGGTTTTTTCAGTGAATATATATATATTTATTATACTATGTATACATGTGAAAATGTCTCGGTCCCCTGTTTGCCTTGGTGGCACGGAAAAAATGGGTGGAACTGACATCAGCACGCCGACGAGGTCCTCTTATGGCTCCGATGATGTCATACGGTGTCGCGAGCGGAGCCGTGCTCGTTGACGTGGGAGAGCTAGGAAAGAATTTCCGTGGAATGCTGGTGCAGGGGATATTCACCTAAGTGTTCAGGCTAGTCCTTTGGGAGCAACTGTTTATGTTGCCACTCCAGAAACCGAAACCAGTGATCCGAGGGCAGAGGCCCTGCAGATGGCACATGAGGTGGGGTGCCCAGTCGTGTGCACCGGCGGGGCAGCGAAGTGACAAGCACCACAACCCACAAAAAAGGTAACGAGGGCACTGAATAACACAGGATCTTCTCTTTGTATCTGGCAGGACCAACGAAGTTAAAATGCCCTAGTACCAAAATGTAGAATTAGTGCTACAACGGTCTTCAAGAGGACCTGCGATGCCGCTTCTGCCTCCCGTACCCTGGAGGTGGCACATGGGTCATGCGGTACGGTCAAACTGCGGTGGGACGCACACTCGTTGACCTCTCATGGCACTGCTCCACACTTCAGGGAGGACGCTTTCCATTAGCTATGTTTTCTGATGACATGTCGCGCCGGCCCTGTCCAACAACAGAACTCCTTTAGATCCAAACAGACTCTTCCACTCTCTCACCGGAAGTGAAACCAGGCCACGCGGACACTTTCAGAATACAACAGCCAGGAATGCACTTTTCGGTAAAAAAACCACATTCCTTCCTCCTAATTAATCAAACAAATGTCTCACTGAAGAACAGTGGCCAGCTTCGATCAGTAAACAGCCGTTACAAAGACTTTTTTACTTTGCAATACCATTACAACGCATGCATTACCATGCATGCGTTGTACATCACAAAGTCATAACTACGCATTTTTTTAGAACGCATGGTCATTTACCACGCATGCCTTTACAACGAATTTTGTTGTAAAGGTATGTATGGTAAATGACCATGCGTTCTAAAAAACATGTAGACGATGCATGTCGTTGTAAGGAAACAGAGGCTGTTCCATTTCCTCACAACGACGTGCACCGCCCCTCAGAGATGACGTGAAGCAGGAACCACGAGGAGAGAGGAACCATGAGGAGTGAGAGGTAAGGGGGATTGGGCATGGGGTGGGGGTTTCTTTTCTAGGGTTTAGGGTAGTGCAGTGGTGTTTGGGTGGTGTAGGGGGTCGTGCTGGGGGTAGTGTTTTAGGGTTTAGGGTAGTGCAGTGGTGTTTGGGTAGTGTAGGGGGTCGTGCTGGGGGTAGTGTTTTAGGGTTTAGGGTAGTGCAGTAGTGTAGGGGGTCGTGCTGGGGGTAGTGTTTTAGGGTTTAGGGTAGTGCAGTGGTGTATGGGTAGAGTAGGGGGTCGTGCTGGGGTAGTGTTTTATGGTTTAGGGTAGTGCAGTGGTGTTTGGGTAGTGTAGGGAGTCATGCTGGGGGTAGTGTTTTAGGGATTAGGGTAGTGCAGTGGTGTTTGTGTAGTGTAGGGGGTTGTGCTGGGGGTAGTGTTTTAGGGTTTATGTTAGTGCAGTGGTGTTTGGGTAGTGTAGGGGGCAGTGCTGCGGTAGTGTTTTAGGGTTTAGGGCAGTGCAGTGGTGTTTGTGTAGTGAAGGGGGTCATGCTGTGGGTAGTGTTTTAGGGTTTAGGGTAGTGCAGTCGTGTTTGTGTAGTGTAGGGGGTCATGTTTTAGGGTATAGGGTAGTGCAGTGGTGTTTGGGTAGTGTAGGGGGTCATGCTGGGGTTAGTGTTTTAGGGTTTAGGGTAGTGCAGTGGTGTTTGGGTAGTGTAGGGGGTAGCGCTGGGGGTAGTGTTTTAGGGTTTAGGGTAGTGCAGTGGTGTTTGTGTAGTGTGGGAGGTCATGCTGGGGGTATATTTAGGGTTTAGTGTAGTGCAGTGGTGTTTGGGTAGTGTAGGGAGTCGTGCTGGGGGTAGTGTTATAGGGTTTAGGGTAGTGCAGTGGTGTTTGGGTAGTGTAGGGAGTCGTGCTGGTGGTAGTGTTTTAGGGTTTAGGGTAGTGCAGTTATGTTTGGGTAGTGTAGGGTGTCGTGTTGGGGGTAGTGTTTTAGGGTTTAGGGTAGTGCAGTGGTGTTTGGGTAGTGGAGGGGTAGTGTTTTAGGGTTTAGGGTAGTGCGCCCAACCAGCCACAATATCCGTGGACAAAGGGGATCCTGACTCTTTGGAACGCTCCGTCAATTGAATAATTTGGGTCAAGGGCCCTACCACTTCCAAGACCTATCAATTCCTTTCTTGGGATCCCTCATATACTTGGAGAAAAAGGTACATAGTTTCTCATCAATTTCAGGCGTGTGTGCCACCTTCCCCTTCAGTGAGGGCCTGGGGCATTCTCCCCTCATCCTATTCCTGACCTCCCTTTGAAGGGGTTGATGGATTTTCCCCACCACATAATTTGCCACTTTGGCGTCAAGTGTCCACTCTGCCGACCTAGGATGGTAAATTTTGGGTAAGCTCGAACATATCCGAGTGGACCCCGTCTCCAACCGGGGACTGAGAGGAGTGGGACTCTGGACGCCAGGGACGCCCCGAGTCCTTATCCTCATCGGAGGAGAAATCGTCCTCCGATACACCCTCTCCCTCTAAGGGAAACCCTCAGTCAGGGTCTACAATAGTGGTGACAGTGTCGCAATTTTCTCCGGGCCCTTCCTCCTCCCGGCAGGGTGCATGTTTTAGCGTTCGCGCACTCTTGAGGAAGTTCTCCGTAAGTTTATCAAATCCTTCCAAGTGCCCCGCGTTATGCTTAACGGCCCTTTTATTCCCCATCTGGGAGCTACTTGGACCCACCACCACCAGATCTGGGTCACTGAACACCCCAGGGATGCTTTTCGCCAGCTTATCAACCTGATCCCTAAGAGGAGCCAGAGCCCTAGAAATAGCCAGAGAGAGGGCTTGGTCCACTGCTGGAGGGAGAAGTTGGGGTGCCATTCCTCCTCCACTTCCTGGTAGGAGGAGTAAAAATGGTCTTCTGGAAAAGACATGATAGCAGAGGGTGTGAGCACAGAACAAATGCCCTTAAAATCCTTAAGACAGCCCCCTCGCCGGTGCTCCAACAGCTGGGCTTTCCCCGAAGCTGTAATAAGAATAGACTGAGGCACAATACCAATTACCACCACCAGGTGGCGCTGGTCACTACTGTGGCCGTGTGGGGAAATCACCGCGTAGCGGTGTCAAAATTAGGCGAGGGTTGGTCGGGAATCAAGCGCACACTAAAGGAGTGACCGGATTCCCAAACGCGCGTAAAGACCAGCGGGAGCGCTCGACGGAGCTGCCTCGCTCGGACCAGACGCGCCTGAGAGGATCGCACCGTGCGCAGAGCACACAGCGGGAGAAACTGCGAGGGGGAGAACGCGCTCGGGCAAGAGCCTGCTGCACAGGGAATATGAAACAATACCAAGGCAATAATGCTAATAACGTGCACAAGAAACCGCTATACAAACAGCAACAACGTCAGATTAAGCCAAGAATGTAAGGAATGCACTTAACTGACGAGCAGTGAAGAAAGAGGAAGCGGAAGGGATGTCACGATATTATATACGATGGACTGTGATATGATTGGACTATAGTTGCCTTGGAGACTACCCCCTAATGGTTCATGGGTTGTGTAGTCTTTTGTTTAATGATTGTTGTGTTACGTTTTCTTTGAACTGCTATGCAAATAAAGTGAGGAAAGATATGCATAATCCTCGCCTCCGTCCTGCCATAGAATTCATTAAACTTTATTTGATCTGATTTAGAAACATAGATCATAAAAGTGTACATAAAACAGTAAATCCTCTTTCCTAATACAATACAGTGAGAATTAATTAAAACCAGTAGGTAAAAACGGGTGTTACAAAGCCCGGTTCAGAGCAACTTCAGGTTAACAGAATCGTAAAGTTCAATGTTTCGCAAGATCAATCTCATTTACTTCGTGCAAAATACGCAATAAGGGGTCCAAGTAAGATGTAACGCTCCAATACCTGACCAGTTTGCACTATATAAAACTGCAAAAAAACTAAAACTAAAAAGTGTTTTGCACACTTCTGTCATTGGGCTATATGTGGGCTACATCTGGGTGATATTTGTGCTACATTTGGGCTCTTTTTTCTCTGGTGGCCATCTTGGGAGACTTATTTATTATGAACTTTCCTAATTTCGTCATTTACTGCAGTCTCCTCAGTAGGAAATGCTTTCAGTTTTTTACTTTGATTCCATCAAGAAGGCATTCAGATGTGTCACACATTTGCCATAAAATCAGAATGTTAGCACTCCAGTTGTTCATTAGATCACTGTAGTAAAGCTACTGCTCACCAGGGAGTTAACTGGAAGTCTACTGCTGGTATTGAAAGTGATTGTTTCAGTCTGCATGTCAGAATTTTCTAATGAAATAGAAGAGGATTTGAGATCTCACTTAAAACATGCCCTAAATTTTCTTTCTGCAGCACTAACCATAATTTCCATGGCAAAATTAACCCCCTCATTTTGTTCCTTTTTAAATTAAATGTTTTAAGTGTTACCAGTTTATTCCAATCAAGATGGCTTCAGGTGTGCCATACTTTTGTCATAAGTAAGACTGTTAGCGCAACACAAAGGCATCAACTGACAGGCTGCTCCTGTTGAAATATAACAGGAAGATATTTGAGATTTCACTTAAAACATGTCCTAATTTTTCTTTCTACAGCACTAACCATAATTTCTATGACAAAATGAACCCCCTCATTTAGTTCCTTTTTAAATTAAATGTTTTAAGAGTTACCAGTTTATTCCAATCAAGATGGCTTCAGGTGTGCCATAATTTTGTCATAAGAAAGGCTGTTAGCACTCTAGTTGTTCTTTAGAACACTCTGGGAAGCTGCAGTAGAACACAAAGGCATCAACTGACAGGCTGCTCCTTTTGAAATATAACAGGAAGATATTTGAGATCTCACTTAAAACATGTCCTAATTTTTCTTTCTACAGCACTAACCATAATTTCTATGGCAAAATGAACCCCCTCATTTTGTTCCTTTTTAAATTAAATGTTTTAAGTGTTACCAGTTTATTCCAATCAAGATGGCTTCAGGTATGCCATACTTTGTCATAAGTAAGACTGTTAGCTCTCTAGTTGTTCTTTAGAACACTCTGGGAAGCTGCAGTAGAACACAAAGGCATCAACTGACAGGCTGCTCCTGTTGAAATATAACAGGAAGATATTTGAGATCTCACTTAAAACATGTCCTAATTTTTCTTTCTACAGCACTAACCATAATTTCTAAGACAAAATGAACCCCCTCATTTTGTTCCTTTTTAAATTAAATGTTTTAAGAGTTACCAGTTTATTCCAATCAAGATGGCTTCAGGTGTGCCATAATTTTGTCATAAGTAAGACTGTTAGCGCTCTAGTTGTTCTTTAGAACACTCTGGGAAGCTGCAGTAGAACACAAAGGCATCAACTGACAGGCTGCTCCTGTTGAAATATAACAGGAAGATATTTGAGATCACACTTGAAACATGTCCTAATTTTTCTTTCTACAGCACTAACCATAATTTCTATGACAAAATGAACCCCATCATTTTGTTCATTTTTAAATTAAAAATGTTAAGTGTTACCAGTTTGTTCCAATCAAGATGGCTTCAGGTGTGCCATACTTTTGTCATAAGTAAGGCTGTTAGCACTCTAGTTGTTCTTTAGAACCCTCTGGGAAGCTGCAGTAGAACACAAAGGAATCAACTGACAGTCTCTGCCCTTGTTGGATGTACATGTTTTACTGAGAATGTCAGACTTCATTCTCACATGACTGAGAAAGATAATGTGAATTTACAGAAAATATGCTCTCATGTTAGCTTCTGGAGCACCTTCCAAAACTGTATGGGACAAGCATGTGAAAATAGTTTTCTCTCAAACATGATTCATGATATCCCAGCAGAAGGTTTTTCACAGGGTAAAATCACCTTAGAACACACCACAATTCCTGAAATTGGTATGGTACCATCAACAAATGAATTCTAATGTAACTAAAGTCTGTTATCACCCTTTATAGTTCTCCTTTTGGTAACCCTCAAAATCTTCGATTCACTACAATGCATTTCAATGGGGTAATATCATTTATATTGGGCCCAAGATGGCTGACAGCAATTCCAGGATGAAGTGCTGACAGCCAATCAGATCTCACGATGACATGTGTGGTTAGGCTCCGCCCAGATATATATGTGTTTTCTTTTTCAAATTTCTCAGGAACTACTGAACGGATTTACACCATTTAACCAAAAGGCACGACTCTGAACCAAGGGCTACCTTTTTGCCAAATTTGGTGTAATTCCGTTCAGCAGTTCAGGCTGTAGCTGCGATGAAATGTTCCTATGGAAAATTGCATGGGGAAAACATGTTTTGGGACCCCCCTTTTTTCTCATCCCCCACTTGACGAATCACCCCGAGACTTTCAAGATAGGAGCGGACCAGAGCGGGCCATAAGTTTTGAAACTTTCGCGAAGATTCGTCAACCGGCGCCAAAGTTATTTCAAATAGACTGTTGTGGATTTCCTATGGAAAAGAGGTCCTAACTATAACTATCTACTGGCGACCGCCAGTAGATAATATATATATATATATATATACATATATATATATATATATATATATATATATATATATATATATATATATATATATATATATATATATATATATATATATATATATATATATATATATATATATATATATATATATGTATTATCTACTGGCGATAGTTATAGTTAGGACCTATTTTCCATAGGAAATCCACGACATTCTATTTGAAATAACTCTGCGTCGGTTGACGAATCTGCGCGAAATTTTCAAACTTTATGGCCCGCTCCAGTCCGCTCCTACCCTGAAAGTCTCAGGGTGATTCGTCAAGCGGGCCGAGAAAAAGGGGGTCCCAAAACGTGTTTTCCCCATTCATTTTCCCATAGGAAACTTTAGACACGGCTACAGCCCGAACTGCTGAACGGAA
This sequence comes from Calotriton arnoldi, assembly GCA_963921515.1. Classification (NCBI taxonomy): domain Eukaryota; kingdom Metazoa; phylum Chordata; class Amphibia; order Caudata; family Salamandridae; genus Calotriton; species Calotriton arnoldi. The sequence continues at coordinate 731,581 of CAWUFW010007535.1, forward strand.
TTACACCAAATTTGGCAAAGAGGTAGTTCTTGGTTCAGAAAGAACCCTTTTGTTAAATGGTGTAAATCCGTTCAGTAGTTGATGAGAAAATCAAAAGTAAAAGTACATATATATCTATGGCCGCGTCGGATTCGCGCACCCTCCCGATCACGAGCTGTCTGCTAATTGGCTGTCAACACTCCAAACCAGGAAGTGTTGGCAGCCATCTTGTTCCTCGGTAGAACCGAGGAACAAGAAAGCAGTAAAAAAGTGCGCAAAACGCACAAAGGGGGCAGGGTAGAAACACCCTGACCCCCTAGGTCTGCTCAGGGGTCCCACAAGGACCCCCTGGGCAGAAAAAGCATTTTTTTTAAATCGGCAGGATGTGCTCAGGGAGCGCGAATCCTGCCGAAAAAAAAAAATCGAAGGGCGGTCTTTTTAGTTTTTCCTGTGTGGGGGCTCGAGCCCCCCACACGCCCGAGGACCGCCACCTCCCGGGGCACTAACAAATTAAAACGGGGTCCGTTTGGACCTCCGAAGCCCCGGGGACCACCACCTCCCCGGGGCTTTGCTGATGTGGGGAGGAGGGCCGCGCGGCCCCCCTCCTGGAGCCTGTGGTGGCCCTGGGGACCGCCACCCCCCAGGGCCAGCTCCTGCAGTGTCCCGGGGTGCCTACCCCCGGGACACTGCTGTTTGCAATGACAGGACGGGAGCCTCGCGGCTCCCGTCCTGTCATTGCAACTGCTTTGGATATTGGAAGAGAGCAGGAAACCTGCTCTCGCTTCCAATATCCAAAGACAATTACTTTTCCACACGGGGAGCAGCATGTTAGCTGCTCCCAATGTGTAAGCAATGCCGGCTCCCGTAGGACACGGGGAGCCGGCGGGACTGTGGGGGTTTGGGGACCCCCCACAGTCCCCAACCAGAGGCCATGCCCCGGGGGATGGGGTCCCCGGGGCAGTTTTCGACCAGGGGAGGGGGCCACGCGGCCCCCTTCCAGTTTAATTTTAATTAAAAAAAAAAGGGGTAAGGCCCTGGGGGATGGGGTCCCCAGGGCCCAAAAATAAGAAAAAGGAAGGGGGCTACACAGCCCCCTTCAGGAGAAAAAAAAAAAAAAAACGATTGGGCCGCAGGCCCCGCCCCTTCCTTCACCACTCTGCAAATGCGCCCCTGGCGCGTTTGCAGATGGGAAGTAATCCCCTTGAATACTGGGGGTCCCTGGGGACCAACTAGCCCACCAGGAACCTCCAGTATGCGCCAGGGGCTGCGTTGCAGAGAGGTGTACAGAGGCCACGCCCCTTTATACACCTCTCTGCAACGCAGCTCTGTGGCGCTTTTGGAGGTACATGGTGGGCTAGTTGGCCCCCAGGAACCCTCAGGATTCAAGGGACTTAATCCCCCAACTTAAAACGCGCCACGGGGCACGTTTGCACAGTGGTGAAGGGAGGGGCGGGGCTTCAGGTGACATGTGTGCAAACAGGCCCCGTGGCACGTTTTAAGATGGGAATTAAATCCCCTTCAATCCTGAGGGTCCCTGGGGGCCAACTAGCCCAACAGGTACATCCAGAAAGCGCCACAGAGCTGCGTTGCAGAGAGGTGTAAAAGGGGTGTGGCCTCTCTAAACGTCTCTGCAACGCAGCCCCTGGCGCATACTGGAGGTTCCTGGTGGGCTAGTTGGCCCTAGGAACCCTCATGATTCAAGGGGACTTAATCCCCCAACTTAAAACGCGCCACGGGGCGCGTTTGCACAGATGTCACCTCAGGCCCCGCCCCTACCTTCACCATTGTGCAAATATTCCTCTAAAATCTGCCGAACTACGAATTCGGATTTACTCACCTGTTATCAGGAGAGACCTCAGTGCTGCATCTTTCAGCCCAGTACTAATCCTGAAAAGTAATTTTAACCGTACTTACCAGTAACTTGAATTTCCTTCCATAGGATATCATTGCCTGCTTTTTGCTGAAAAAGTTTCTAAGTGTTGATTTTTGAAACATACAAATATTCCTCGAAAATCAGCCGAAATACGAATTCCGATTTACTCACCTGTTATCAGGAGAGACCTCAGTGCTGTATCTTTCAGCCCAGTACTGGTCCTGAAAAGTAATTTTAACCGTACTTACCAGTAACTTGAATTTCCTTCCATAGGCTAACATTGACTGGTTTCACTTGGAAATTCTTCTAAGTGTGGAGTTTTGGAACTTTAAAATATTCCTCTAAAATCAGCCGAAATACGAATTCCGATTTACTCACCTGTTATCAGGAGAGACCTCAGTGCTGCATCTTTCAGCCCAGTACTGATCCTCAAAAGTAATTTTAACCGTACTTACCAGTAACTTGAATTTCCTTCCATAGGATATCATTGCCTGCATTTTGCTGAAAAAGTTTCTAAGTGTTGATTTTTGAAACATACAAATATTCCTCGAAAATCAGCCGAAATACGAATTCCGATTTACTCACCTGTTATCAGGAGAGACCTCAGTGCTGTATCTTTCAGCCCAGTACTGGTCCTGAAAAGTAATTTTAACCGTACTTACCAGTAACTTGAATTTCCTTCCATAGGCTAACATTGACTGGTTTCACTTGGAAATTCTTCTAAGTGTGGAGTTTTGGAACTTTAAAATATTCCTCTAAAATCAGCCGAAATACGAATTCCGATTTACTCACCTGTTATCAGGAGAGACCTCAGTGCTGTATCTTTCAGCCCAGTACTGGTCCTGAAAAGTAATTTTAACCGTACTTACCAGTAACTTGAATTTCCTTCCATAGGCTAACATTGACTGGTTTCACTTGGAAATTCTTCTAAGTGTGGAGTTTTGGAACTTTAAAATATTCCTCTAAAATCAGCCGAAATACGAATTCCGATTTACTCACCTGTTATCAGGAGAGACCTCAGTGCTGCATCTTTCAGCCCAGTACTGATCCTCAAAAGTAATTTTAACCGTACTTACCAGTAACTTGAATTTCCTTCCATAGGCTAACATTGACTGGTTTCACTTGGAAATTCTTCTAAGTGTGGAGTTTTGGAACTTTAAAATATTCCTCTAAAATCAGTCGAAATACGAATTCCGATTTACTCACCTGTTATCAGGAGAGACCTCAGTGCTGCATCTTTTAGCCCAGCACTGACCCTGAAAAGTAATTTTAACCGTACTTACCAGTAACTTATATTTTCTTCCATAGGAATCCATTGTCTGGTTTTCAGCTGAAAAGTTTCAGTGTCGATTTTCACAAACTACAAATATTCCTTAAAAATCGCCTGTATGACTTAAACGCATTCTTTCAACTGTTTACAGGAGATGCACCAGTGCTGGATCCAGGATCCAACACTGAGTAAGAAAAAGTAACGATAACAGTTTTTACCTGCTAAGTGAATTTCCTTCCATAGGATAACATTGGTGATTCTATGAGAAAAAGTTTCTAAGTGTCAACTTTTAAAATACAATAATATTCCTTAAAAATCACTACTGTAACCAAAACGCTTTTACTCAACTGTTTACAGGAGATGTCCCAGGACTGAATCTAGGATCCAGTCCTGTGGTTAGAAAAGTAATCCATAAAGTAACTAATTGCATTTAACTAGAAATTCACATTGAGCTGAATGTTGCATTGTGTTTGAAAATGTGTTGCCCATTGCAACAACTGTAACTACTGTACTTAAAAGTCTATTGCCTATGTGCAAAGTATTTAAACTAAAGTAATTCATTCTGAGAAAGTATTTTTTGTAATGTATAATGTAATTACAATGTAATTTAAAAAATAAAATATGTAAAAAAAAAATGTTTCTAAAAATGTAGTAAATCAGTATGAAAAAAATAAATATAACAATTAATACATTTAAAAATTGTCATTTACAAAACCTTTGAAATTCACTGAAAACACCGTAGGTTTCAGACATGTTATAGTTAGAAATTAGCATTTAAAAAACCTTTGAAATTCACTGAAAAAACCATAGGTTTCAGGCACGTTATAGTTAGAAATTTGCATTTAAAAAACCTTAGAAATTCACTGAAAAAACCATAAGGTTTTAGGGACAGTTATAGTTAGTTGGACATTGCACTCGTACAAAACCCGTGAAATTCCCCGTTATAGTTAGTTCAGGTAACTATAACTCGCGCCCCCGCAATGCACTGCTGATGACGTCACATATTACATCACTCATGACATGGTCAGTGACATCACTGATGACATCACTGATGACATCTCAAATGACATCACCGATGACATCACTGATGACATCATCCATGTGAGAATTTAATGCATCTTCTCACACCCTAATATAAGTTTTGAAACACCCACTCTAAATTACAGACTGCCATTCTCAAAACCATACACACTCCAATACCAATAAGTACATACCCACTCACTGATTCTTAGGTCTACACACCCACATCTACTCACTCACCCGTACAGTCACTCATACTTACAGTCACTCAGTACAGGACTATCATATGCACTCATACACCTATATAAACACTCACACAATGCAACTCATCCATAGAGGTACTCACACACCTAGTCAGTCATGCAAATAATTAATCACACTCCAATTTACTCACCTATACAGTTATACACACCAGCTCACTTACTCATAAAAATACTAGCACATTCTTACGCTCCTATGCAATCACTGATGCAAGCACACACTCATCCATATAGCCACTCTCACAATCACACACTCTCACTTATAGCCATTTATATACTCCAACACACATATATACTGCCTTTCACATATGTAGTTACTCACACATGTACCACTGAGATATACATTCAATCACTAACACACCCATACACACACTCACCCACCCATACAGTCCATCACAGACGCACTCTTGAAACCATGCACCCAGTGAATCACCCACTCACACATCTATGCACAGAGTCACACTCACCCCACCCACACAAACACTGAGGCACCCATACAGATACTCAGAGAACCAATCCATAACCCATATAGACACTCATTTAGCTAGTCAGAAACCCATGCAGCTGCTTACACAACAACAGACAGACGGATACAGACATTCACACAGTTTAGTCACTCACCCATGCATCCAGTAAGATACGTTTAATCACTCACTTATAGACTCAGTCACGCACCTACTAAATCATCCATTCAGACACTTATACACCCACTCATTCTTCAATACGCCTTTCCCTATATATATTAAACATATTTAAACTTTACACAAACACACAGTCACTGGATGATGTCATCAGTGATGTCATCAATGATGTCATTTGAGATGTCATCAGTGATGTCATCAGTGATGTCATCAGTGATGTCACTGACCATGTCATGAGTGATGTAATATGTGACGTCATCAGCAGTGCATTGCGGGGGCGCGAGTTATAGTTACCTGAACTAACTATAACGGGGGAATTTCACGGGTTTTGTACGAGTGCAATGTCCAACTAACTATAACTGTCCCTAAAACCTTATGGTTTTTTCAGTGCATTTCTAAGGTTTTTTAAATGCAAATTTCTAACTATAACGTGCCTGAAACCTATGGTTTTTTCAGTGAATATATATATATATATATATATATATATATATATATATATATATATATATATATATATATCCACACAAAAAGTCTCCAAGCACAAGGAGCCCCCGAACCTTCAGGGTGGCCTCATTAACAATGGGCATGGAGCAGCCCACTAAACGAAAATCCAAACAGATGAGGCCCATTTCAGAAAGCAAAGCATTTATTCAGAAGGCAGCAGCACATATTTCCATGTCCTTACGCGTTTCAGCCTTCGCCTTGATCACAGGTGGAAATACTTAAAATTGCAAAGTGCGTCGTGCATGCTATTTATACGTGAAGTCACATGACTAATACATTTGAAATACAAGTTCCACAATGCATTGTACTGTCACTGGTTAATTTCTGCATGGAATCTCGATAGATTCTCTTCGGCTTTGGTGTTCGCAATGCTTTCTCTGTACCTGCATTGTTGTAGTGAAGTTATTAATCACGTTGCCATGTGCTTTTCAAATCCTGCAAGTGCTCATGTTGAACGTTAGCCTCCGTAAATGCTTTTTTTTCTGAATGGTCGAAAGCGGGATGTCACCCTTTCCGACTCCCTTCCACACAGACACCTCTTTTCACCGCCGTGGCATTTCCTCAGTAGGCTGGGTGACTGTAGTGGGCCATGCTCCCGATTTAATCCACACAAAAAGACTCCAAGGGGCTCTGCTTGATTTCCCCACACGGCGACGTTAGTGACCAGTGCCACCTGGTGGTGGTAATTGGTATTGCGCCTCAGTCTGTTCTTATAACACCTTCGGGGAAAGCCCAGCTGTTGGAGCACCGGCGAGGGGGCTGTCTTAAGGATTTTAAGGGCATTTGTTCTGTGCTCCCACCCTCTGCTATCATGTCTTCTCCAGAAGACCATTTTTACTCCTCCTACCAGGAAGTGGAGGAGGAATGGCCCTCCAACTTCTCCCTCCAGCAGTGGACCAAGCCCTCTCTCTGGCTATTTCTAGGGCGCTGGCTCCTCTTAGGGATCAGGTTGATAAGCTGGCGAAAAGCATCCCTGGGGTGTTCAGTGACCCAGATCTGGTGGTGGCGGGTTCAAGTAGCTCCCAGATGGGGAATAAAAGGGCCGTTAAGCATAACGCGGGGCACTTGGAAGGATTTGATAAACTTACGGAGACCTTCCTCAAGAGTGCGCGAACGCTAAAACATGCACCCTGCCGGGAGGAGGAGGGGCCCGGAGAAAATTGCGACACTGTCACCACTATTGTAGACCCCGACGGCGGGTTTCCCTTAGAGGGAGAGGGTGTATCAGAGGACGATTTCTCCTCCGATGAGGATAAGGACTCGGGGCGTCCCTGGCGTCCAGAGTCCCAATCCTCTCAGTCCCCGGTTGGGGACAGGGTCCACTCAGACATGTTCGAGCCTACCCAAATTTACCATCCTAGGTCGGCAGAGTGGACACCTGACGCCAAAGTGGCAGAGTATGTGGTGGGGAAAATCCATCAACCCCTTGAAAGGGAGGTCAGGAATAGGATGAGGGGAGAATGCCCCAGGCCCTCGCTGAAGGGGAAGGTGGCACACACGCCTGAAATTGATGAGAAATTATGTACCTTTTTCTCCAAGTATATGAGGGATCCCAAGAAAGGAATTGATAGGTCTTGGACGTGGTAGGGCCCTTGACCCAAATTATTCAATTGACGGAGCGTTCCAAAGAGTCAGGATCCCCTTTGTCCACGGATATTGTGGCTGGTTGGGCGCACTACCCTAAACCCTAAAACACTACCCCCTCCACTACCCAAACACCACTGCACTACCCTAAACGCTAAAACACTACCCTCAGCACGACACCCTACACTACCCAAACATAACTGCACTACCCTAAACCCTAAAACACTACCACCAGCACGACTCCCTACACTACCCAAACACTACTGCACTACCCTAAACCCTAAAACACTACCCCCAGCACGACTCCCTACACTACCCAAACACCACTGCACTACACTAAACCCTAAATATACCCTCAGCATGACCTCCCACACTACACAAACACCACTGCACTACCCTAAACCCTAAAACACTACCCCCAGCATGGCCCCCTACACTACCCAAACACCACTGCACTACCCTAAACCCTAAAACACTAACCCCAGTATGACCCCCTACACTACCCAAACACAACTGCACTACCCTATACCCTAAAATACGACCCCATACACTACACAAACACGACTGCACTACCCTAAACCCTAAAACACTACCCACAGCATGACCCCCTTCACTACACAAACACCACTGCCCTAAACCCTAAAACACTACCCCAGCACTACCCCCTACACTACCCAAACACCACTGCACTAACATAAACCCTAAAACACTACCCCCAGCACAACCCCCTACACTACACAAACACCACTGCACTACACTAAACCCTAAAACACTACCCCCAGCACGACTCCCTACACTACCCAAACACCACTGCACTACCCTAAACCCTAAATCTACCCCCAGAATGACCCCCTACACTACACAAACACCACTGCACTACCCTAAATACTAAAACACTAACACAAGCATGACCCCCTACACTACTCAAACACCACTGCACTACCCTAAACCCTAAAACACTACCCCAGCACGACCCCCTACACTACCCATACACCACTGCACTACCCTAAACCCTAAAACACTACCCCCAGCACGACCCCCTACACTACTGCACTACCCTAAACCCTAAAACACTACCCCCAGCACGCCCCCTACACTACCCAAACACCACTGCACTACCCTAAACCCTAAAACACTACCCCCAGCACAACCCCCTATACCACCCAAACACCACTGCACTACCCTAAACCCTAGAAAGAAACCCCCACTCCATGCCCAATCCCCCTTACCTCTCACTCCTCATGGTTCCTCTCTCCTTGTAGTTCCTGCTTCACGTCATCTCTGAGGGCGGTGCACGTCGTTGTGAGGAAACGGAACAGCCTCTGTTTCCTTACAACGACATGGATCGTCTACATGTTTTTAGAACGCATTGTCATTTACCATACATACCTTTACAACAAAATTCGTTGTAAAGGCATGCGTGGTAAATGACCATGCGTTCTAAAAATGCGTAGTAATGACTTCTTGATGTACAACGCATGCGTGGTAATGCATGCGTTGTAATGGTATCGCAAAGTAAAAAAGTCGTTGTAACGGCTGTTTACCGATCGAAGCTGGCCCCTGTTCTTCAGTGAGACGTTTATTTGATTAATTAGGAGGAAGGAATGTGTTTTTTTTACCGAAAAGTGCATTCCCGGCTGTTGTATTGTGAAAGTGTTCGCGTGGCCTGGTTTCACTTCCGGTGAGAGAGTGGAAGAGTCTGTTTGGATCTAAAGGAGTTCTGTTGTTGGACGGGGCCGGCGCGACATGTTATCAGAGAACATAGCTAATGGAAAGCGTCCTCCCTGAAGTGTGGATCAGTGCCATGAGAGGTCAACAAGTGTGCGTCCCACCGCAGTATGACCGTACCGCGTGACCGATGTGCCGCCTCCAGGGTACGGGAGGCAGAAGCGGCATCGCAGGTCCTCTTGAAGACCCTTGTAGCACTAATTCTACATTTTGGTACTAGGGCATTTTAACTTCGTTGTTCCTGCCAGATACAAAGAGAAGATCCTGTGTTATTCAGTGCCCTCATTCCCTTTTTTGCGGGTTGTGGTGCTTGTCACTTCGCTGCCCGGCCGGTGCACACGACTGGGCACCCCACCTCGTGTGCCATCTGCAGGGCCTCTGCCCTCGGATCACTGGTTTCGGTTTCTGGAGTGGCAACATAAACATTTGCTCCCAAAGGACTAGCCTGAACACTTAGGTGAATATCCCCTGCACCAGCATTCCACGGAAATTCTTTCCTAGCTCTCCCACGTCAACGAGCACAGCTCCGCTCGCGACACCGTATGACGTCATCGGAGCCATAAGAGGACCTCGTCGGCGTGCTGACGTCAGTTCCACCTATTTTTTCCGTGCCACCGAGGCAAGCAGGGGACCGAGACATTTTCACATGTATACATAGTATAATAAATATATATATATTCACTGAAAAAACCATAGGTTTCAGGCACGTTATAGTTAGAAATTAGCATTTAAAAAACCTTTGAAATTCACTGAAAAAACCATAGGTTTCAGGGGCGTTATAGTTAGTTGGACATTTCACTCGTACAAAACCATAGAAATTCCCCCGTTATAGTTAGTTCAGCTAACTATAACTCATGCGCCCGCAATGCACTGCTGATGACGTCATATATTACATCACTCATGACATGGTCAGTGACATCACTCATGACATCACTGATGACATCTCAAATGACATCACTGATGACATCATCCAGTGAATGTGTGTTTTTCTGAAAATTAAATATGTTTTATATATGTATATCTCAAGGTCGATGGAAGAATAAATGGGTATATAAGTGTCTAAATGGATGATTTTTTTTTGTAAAATTGATTGTATAACTGACTAAGTGTATCTTAGTGAATACATGGGTTAGTGAGTAATGTTTAAATATGAAAATATCTGTATCAGTCTCTCACTTTGTGTATAAGTGGCTGCATGTGTTGGTGAGTAGCTACATGAGTGTCTATATGGGTTATTAGTTGGTTTTTTGAGTATCAGTATGAGTGTCTGAGTGTCTGTATGGTTCGGTAGGGGGTATTACTTAGTGCAGAGTTGCATGAATGAGTGACTCACTGTTTGTATGTGTTGAAGACAGCATGTGTGCAGGACTGTATAGGTGGATGAGTATGTGTATGGGTGTGTTAGTGAGTGAATGACTGTCTCAATAGTGTCTTTATGAGTAACTACATATGTTTTAAACTCATATATGTGAGTATTGGTGTATATAAGTGAGTATATGTGAGAGTGAGAGATTGGAAGAGTTCCTATACAAATAAGTAGGTGTTTCTATAAGTGATTGTTTAAGAGAGTAAGTATGTGTAAGTTTCTGTAGAAGTAAGTGTGGTAGTGTGTGTATAACTGTATATGCAAGTAAATGGATGTTTGATACTTTGTTTGCATGTGTGACTATGTGTGTGAGTAACTCTATGGATGAGTGGCGGTGTGTAACAGGATGTATAGGTGTATGAGTACATATGATGAGTGAGTACATGTATGAGTGACTGTATAGGGTCTGTTGGTGAATGAGTGGATGTGTGTGTAGATCTTGGAATTACTGAATAGGTGTGTTGTAACTGGTATTGGTATGTCCATTGTTTTGAAAATGTTGGTTTGTATTTTTGAGTGTGTGTATCAAAGGTTATATTAGGGTGAGAGGAGGTCTGCCACTCTATCACAAAGATGATGTCATCAGTGATGTCATGAGTGATGTCATGAGTGATGTCACTGACCATGTCATGAGTGATGTAATATGTGACGTCATCAGCAGTGCATTGCGGGCGCGCGAGTTATAGTTAGCTGAACTAACTATAACGGGGGAATTTCTATGGTTTTGTACGAGTGAAATGTCCAACTAACTATAACGCCCCTGAAACCTATGGTTTTTTCAGTGAATATATATATATATATATACAATCCTTCTTATTGGATTTATGTTGTTTTGGTGTCATTTAAGTTACTAAAATCTTGTGTTGTGCTTTACCTTTATTACTGTTTGAGTGCTGCATAAATAATTTACACATTGCCTCTAAGTTAAGTCTGACTACTGTGTGCCCAGCTACCAGGTGGTTAAGCACAGGTTTCCTTATTGACTTTTGTGGTCCACCCTGACAAGGATTGTGATTATTATGTGTGGTGGATTCTCACCCCCCTATACTAATGCTCCAATTTCTTACAAAAAGTATGTATGTACGCATGTATGTAAGTATCTATGGGTTATTACTAGAGATTGCACCTAACCAAAAGGCAACAGAGCATTGTACAAGGTGAAATACAAGCATATATAGTAATGAATGATAAGAGAGGTAGTTGGTTTGTGTACTGTTAATGCATTGGGATGTAGTGTTATTTAAAGAAGGTACATCTGCAACTGTTTCCTAAATTGGAGTAGCATTGTGGTGGTAAATTGTCCTAAATATGGCATAGAAGATGCTGACAACATCTGTATGGTCCCTTGGTGCAATATGCTTCACTCATTTCAGTAGGATGTAAGATCATTAATAAAATCTTTCAGAGAAGAATCAAGGTTTTGAATCAAAGTTTATGAGTACGTGGCACTGATCTAAAGGATGACTGTGTTTGGTAAACAGTTTACAATATATATGAAGGTATGAAAATGTATTTTGGTTGGGTTAACGGGATACAATTCTACAAAGTCCACTGATTGCATGTCATCGCCAGATCTAACCGGGTTAGCTTGACACAGTTGTATTCTGTACACACTGACAGGATTGTAAATGGGTGTGAGACAGTGCTCTAATATTTATTCTGGAGAATATGAGGACAAAAAATAAGTTGCAGAAGTAGTTGTTGCGGTGGTTTTGTTAGGCTTGAAAATCCCATTTCTGCTGTGCACTCGTATCATGCTACATTAGGTTAGCAATGTGTGGCAAAATAGATGCCATTTGTATTCACGTTATGCAACCCACTGAGTTATCCTTGCAACGTGCAAGCTTTAGTTAGCAAGTGTGACTCCATTTTATATTTCGTAATCCCTATTAGGCTGTGTCTGAACTAGGCCTCATTATTCGTATTGCTTGCCTCAGCAGAACACTGTATTTAGTTATTATTTTTCTTCCCTGTTCAAGGCTGCTTCCCAACTTACTAATGAATAGGCCATTCTGCCCTCGCATGCCTATCCGAGTGTGTAGTTCTGCTCCCACGTTAGGAGACGCTGAGACTCAGCGCGGTAACCTTGAGTTGCCGATAGCATGTACCCATCTGGCAGGTGGTAGCCCATCCTTCTGTGCATTCTTTGTTCATGTTCGGCCCAGGCTGGTAACTTTCCACTGTGGGCGTGGTTGGGGGGTTCTTGGAGGAATGATCATGCATAGCAGACCATTGGAGAGCCAGTCCCTCGGCAGACATCTACGGGTGCAGGTCAGATTGGTCTCCTCTGCAGAGTATTGCTAATAAATGCTTGTTTGTATTCTCTACTGTCTGACCGACTCTTCATTTCTTGGGAAGGCATAGCAGGTGGTTGTAAGTAACCCGAGTGGCCGCTAAGGGCCACTTCCTTCAGTTGGCGCAAGGTGATCCAGCTCGCCCGTAATCGGGTTGCAGGGTCAGGGTTGCGTCTGGTCGGTCGGGCGGATCGGGGTACCCCACACGATCGAGCTTGGTTCTCGCAGCTGCCCCGCCCGTCTGATCGGGTGACTCCTCGTCTAGTGGTCACTGGCTGGGATCCTGAGAAGACAAAACCTTGGAGTTGACCATTTGGTCCGAAGAGTCGGCAGTGGAGAATAACTTGACTCGACCTGCGTGCACCAGGTGAGTGATTTGATTCTTGGAAAATGGTGCCTTGCTTGAACGGCACGAGCCTATGGGCTGTGTCTTGGTACAGTCTCCGAACTGTCTTGGAGCAGTATTCGGACTGCCTTGCTTGAATGGCACGAGCCAACAGGCACGGTCCTCGGGCCGTTTTTGTTTGAACTTGGTGGGTTTCCAGACCCTTTTAAAGACACAGAGTGTTTGTGAACAGCCTACCAGGCCAACTGGTGATTTGGCCCATACTTGAAAAGGTCTGGAACTGTTTGTGAACAATCTGCCAGGCCAACTGGAAATTTGGTCAATGCATGAAAAGGTCTGGGGCTAGAGCCTGTCTTCATGAACTTGGTACAGTCTCCGGACTGTAGGGAGCGACCCTCAGACCATTTTTTTGGTTTGGTTCTTGAACAATATTTGTATTCTTTATTTTTTTCCCTTTTATTATTTTGTTTGTTGGTGTTATATTTGTCCGTTGGGGACAGCGCATGTGTCTTATATTAAGATGCCTTGTCTAAGAAAACTGGGTGTTTTGGATGTCGGTGTTGTTCTACTGAGGCTTGATTGGAAAAGAGCCAGCCTGCGCCTCCGGAGGGTACCCCAAATTTTGATGTATACGTCAAGCACGGTATTGGCCCTATTATGTTTAGCACATTGTGGAATAAATATACGAGGGACAATGCTGAGTTACAATGGCCACTTACTGGCTCGTTTGATGAGCAAAAATTGAATTTCTTGCAGGACAAATTGTTCGCCAAAAAGAGCAGGCAGTCGATGTTTGATTCTCTAAGAGTATGGCAGAAGGAAGCAAAGCAGCGGCGTATGAGAGCAGAGAAAGAGGCCCGGAAGAGACAGACGCAAACTATAATGCAGAAAGCAGTGGCCTATGAAAGGGAAAAGATAGAGAAAGGCATAGAGTGTGCAGATAGAAAGTTTCGATTGCAGACAGATAAATGCTATGTTACTAGAGAGGAAGGTGATGTTTTCATTGAAGAGCTATTGGATTCTCGCCCTCCTCCACCTTATGCTCCTGAGCGGGTATACCCAAGAGTTCCGACATCTCAGTCCCCGGCCTCTGGTTCCGCTCTTCCTAGTATTTCTGCCTCTAGTCAAACTGCTTCGGCCCCAGTCTCGCCTGCTTCCTCTCTGCTCACGCCAGTAACAGGGGCGGGAGCCGTTAGCTCTCCTGCTCCGTCTACTGACTCTGTATCTACTGCTACACCCCCTTTCACTCCTACAACACTGTCTCCTTTCATGATGATACCTGTCTCCTCATGTGCTCTTTCTCCCTCAAGTATGACACCCGAAGCGCGGTCGAATGGCGAGACCCCTGTACGTGGGATACATGAAGGGAATTGGGCGGCAGCACGAGACCGTATGGACAAAGTGTTTATGCGTTCTGCTGTGGGTGATGAGGAGAAGCAAATGGTGGCGAATCAGGCGGCTCAGTGGGCTCGGAGCCCGATCTATAGTGTGAAGATGTGTGGAGTATGATGAAAGATTATGAGCCCTTCATACAGCAGCATGCCCTTAAGCACATGTCGGCCATGCTAATAGGACAGTGGGAGCAGTGTTTTCAGGGTGTTGCACCACAGATCATCTATGACATACGGGACAGGGTATATTCTGCAGGTATGGCTCCTAATGAGGTTTTTAGCAATGTAATGACATTGGTGGGTTATCGGGGCAGATTGCTCCAAAAGGTTCCGACGATGGTGACCCAGTGCCCCATGAGGGAGGTCCAGCCCATTTATCATCCTGAAATACCAGAACTGCGCAACTCCATGAATGCTCTAATTAGGCCATGAGTCGATGCTCGGTTCCAGGAACAGTGGATCTATACTCCTAGGAAGAGGAGTGAGGTAATATCCCTTAAAGCTCAGTTGCCGGACCCTCGGAAAAACCCGACTGCGTACTACAAAGAGTTGACAGAGGCGGCCTCCTCCACGGTGATGACGTTAGCAGATATTGAGTTGTTCTTTGGCTTGTTGGTACCGGTGGATATATGGAGGCAAGTGCATACACAGGATCATGTGGTGGAATTGGGAGGAACATGGGATCAGATCAGGGCGTGGGATAACGACCGCAAGCCCGGTGACAAGCCGAAGGCGGAGATATTGGCTTTACCGGGTCGCATTATCACCTATATGCATTCCCTTATCCCGCCGAGATGGGTGGATTGGGACAAGTTGACTGCATGTCGTTAGAAGAAGGATGAGAGTGTGTCTGATTTCTTTACTAGGTTTGAAGGGGTGTTTCTCGACTTTAGTGGCCAGGACCTGTCGTTGGAAGGTGTTGTCCGGTTGTTTGTTAGCAGGTTCATTAACAACTTGCTTCCTGAGATTGTGACTAGGTTGCAGGTTTCAGAAAGCACTTGGAGCACCTCTTCCCCGTCGGTAATATTGAGTATGGCACAGTACTACAAGCATAGAGAGAATGAAGATAAGGAGAAAGTGGAGAAAAAGTCAAAAGAATTGAATATGAGGGTGTTGATGCAGCAAGTTGGGTGGTTTCTCGAGCGCACCTATTGGGCTCACTCAATGTGCATATTGCAAGCGAGAGGGACATTGGCGGAATGAGTGCCCAGAGTTATCGCAGAGAGGTGAGGCCCCGAGAGGCCGGGGGTTTGGAGGACGTGGAAGAGGAGGAGGAGGCCGGGGGGAGAAGCGATCAGAGTATGCATCATCTGATGGACAGAGCGGGAACTATTTTGACGACCCCCGAGGGAGACAGTACTATCATGATGACTATGAAATGGATGAAGTGACAGGGATGTCTCACATGCAAGGGTAGCCAGGGACAGGGCAAGGGACCAGTTCCGGTGCCTGTAGATCAGCGCGGACCCTATGTCACTGCAGATTTACACGGTACGACCGAGAAATTCTTAGTTGATACAGGGGCTATGAATAGCTCTGTTTCCCATTCACTGGTCCCGGGGGCGGCTCTGTCTGGCAAAAACAATGATTTGTTGGGTTTCTCAGGTGTGCCGGTTGTCAGCCCCATTTCCAAACCTCTTGCTTTGACTATTGGCCCCTTCACGGTTGACTCACCATTTCTATTAACGTCGAATTGTGGGGAGAATTTGTTAGGGCTGGATTTGTTAAAAAGGTTGCATGCGACAATTTTTTGTTCTCCAGACGGTGTTTACATGACTATTGGACCGAAAGTGGCCCATGCCACACAATGTTTCGCAAAGGATGCCCCCCTCCCCACTGATTTTAAAAATGTGCCACGCACACTGTGGGCTACAGGAGACACAGATGTGGGGTTACTCCAGATCCCACCGGTCTCTATACAAATTAAGGACAACGCTGTATGGCCACGTATCCCCCAGTATAAGATATCCCAGGCAGGAGAAAAGGCCTCATTGCAAATAATACAGGATTTGATTAAGTCTGGTGTGGTTGAGGAGACAGCGCAAATGTGTGTAACAGCCCTATTCTTCCTATTCTTAAAAAGGCACCCTTGGATTCTTCTGATGCTCACCCTGACGTTTACCGCTTCGTAATTGACCTTAGAGAGGTGAACAAAATAGTGGTTCCCCAGTATCCTGTAGTCCCAGACATTGCCACGATCTTGACAATGATTCCCCCGTCTGCACAATTCTTCTCTGTGATAGATTTGAAGAATGCTTTCTTCAGCATTCCAATCCATACGGATAGCAGATATCTGTTTGGATTTGCAATAGCCGGAAGGAGCTGTAGGTTCTGTCGTGCTCTACAAGGCTATACAGAGAGTCCTAGTATCTATAGCCAAGCTTTGAAAGCTCAATTGGATTCTTTGGAACTTCCCCCTGGTAATGTGCTGTTGCAGTACTTTGACGACCTCCTTGTGGCTTCAGACACTGAAGATGGTTGTAAAGAGGCCACAGTTAAATTGCTGTTAAATTTGGCACACCATGGACACAAGGTGTCACTTTCGAAATTTCAATATTGTCGACAGGAGGTCACCTATTTAGGTCACCTACTGTCGAAGGAGAAGTACGTAAACTAACACCTGAACGCATAGCTGCTATTACTAATATGCCTGTTCCTAAGACCCAACGCGAGGTACGTGCTTTCATTGGTATAACTTCGTATTGTCGTCATTGGATCCCTAACTATTCCTTACTAATGAAACCCCTCCTTTACCTGACCACTAAAGACGTACATGAACCCTTACCTTGGACATATGCATGCCAGCAAGCTTTCGAGCAATTACAGGTTACGCTTTGTTCTGCTCCTGTGCTTGGTACTCCTGATTACCAGAAGCCTTTTGTGCTCTATGTACATGAGGCGGACGGTTGCGCGCTTTCTGTTCTAACACAGGGTTTTGGTGGTAAGCAGAGACCCTGCGCGTATTTTTCTGCTATTCTTGATAACGTCGTCAGAGCTCTCCCGAGCTTCCTGATGGCTGCCGCGGCGGTGGCAGTTTCTATCAGGCAATCGGCAGGGCTTGTCCTTGACACGGATCTCACAGTCATGGTACCTCATGCTGTGGACACACTGTTGAATAAGACAAAGACACAGCACCTTACTAGTGCGCGTCTGACTGGATATGAATTAACTTTGTTTGCTCCGCACATTACCATCAAACGATGTGCTACTCTGAACCCAGCCACGTTACTACCCCTTCCTTCGGAAGAAAAGGACAATGAGGTCCATGATTGTTTATTTCGGACTGAGGAAGAAACGAAGGGACGGGTATATCTGACTGATGTTCCCTTATCTGACCCCCAAGGGGAACTATATGTCGATGGCTCATGTTTCAAACTACCAGATGGCACTACCACTGCATCCTATGCAATCACAACGTTACACACTGTAGTCAAGACATCCCGTATCCCATACCAATCGGCCCAGGCTGCAGAGTTGGTTGCCCTCCATAGGGCTTGCGAGTTGATTAAGGGACTGACTGTCAATGTCTACACCAACAGCCAGTACGCCTTTGGGGTGGCCCATAATTTCGGGTGCCTCTGGGCGGAGAGAGGGTTCTTGACCTCGCATGGGTTGTGAATACAGCATGGTCCATTGATACATAGACTGTTGTCAGCACTGACACTTCCTGATAAGTTGCAATACTAAAATGTAGCGCTCACAAAGCAGTAACAGACGATGTTGGAAGGGGAAATACTTTTGCAGATCAGACAGCTAAGGAGACAGCTAGATTGAAGATGAAAAAGATGTTTGTTGCAGGCCCCGCTAGGTGGGTTCCAGATAATGGAATGTTCGAGGACACATTAGAAAATGTCAGGGAAATACAGAGCGAGGCGACAGTAGATGAACTGGCAGTATGGGAGGAGAAGACAGGGCATTTGAACGAGGATGGGTGTTGTACTGACTTGTCTGGGAAACAAAGATGGTTGCTGCCTAACGCCTATGTGCTCCCTGTTGTTACTATGGCCCACGGCCCAGCACACATTAGTGCCAAAGGAAAATGTAAGCTACTGGACCCAGTATGGCGAAACGATAATATCCCTAAGGTAGCCACACACCTAGTGAAACACTGCATCATTTGTCTGAAACATAATCCTGGGAAAGGTACTCCTACACCCACAGGTAATTTTTAACCCTGGGCAAAGCACTATGCTACGCTCGCATAGTTTGCGCTACTTCACACTACGCGAATTGCACGTAGCACAGTGCAAACACGCGTAGCGTAGTGTAGTGCAGCAGTCATTTTTTGCTTGCTCGCGGTCCTCAACGTCAAGTTGGCGACCGCGAGCAAGCAAATGACATCCCAGTGAGACTTTTTCCTCGTTCGCGATCAGCAACATCAAGTTGCCGATCGCGAGCGTGGAAAATAAACCTCCCGCGAGATTCTCAACGCGGGGCGGTCAGGTTTCTCATTGCGAGTGGTCGCGTATGCTCGCGACCGCTCGCGATGAGAAACTACCAGTCCGCGTTGAGAAAGCTGCCTCTCGAGTAAAAATCTACTCAAGCGGCAGTAAAAGACAGCTCGCACTGTGCAAGATGCCGTTTTCAATGATTGCACAGTGCGGACAAGCATCCGGCACTGTGCAATCATCGCGAACAGCGCACTACGCAGTTCGCGTAGTGCTACGCGTAGCTCGCGAAGTGCACTTCGCGTAGCGCTACTTCGCGAACTACGCCCAGGGTTAGTAATTTTGCACCGCCTTCCTTCCCTTTCGAGGTTCTCCAGATGGATTTCATCAAAATGGAACGAGTTAACAATCTGAAGTATGTGCTGGTAGTGATTTGTGCATTCAGTAAATGGATTGAAGTTTATCCCACTAAGGAGAATACGGCTAAGGACACGGTGAAGGCTCTCTTAAAAGAGTTCTTTCCGCGCTATGGATTGCCACGTGTGATCTGGAGTGACAACGGAAGTCACTTCAATTCAAAAGTCATTGAATTGGTGTGTAAAGGCTTGCATATTTGACAGAAGTTTCATGCAGCAAACCACTCCCAGTCAGCAGGCTTGGTTGAGAAGTACAATGGTACTCTCAAATTGAAGTTAGCGAAGATTCAAGAAAGCACAGGATTGCGATGGCCCGATGCTCTACCTTTGGCTTTGTTATCTACCAGAGCGACAGCCCATTCTAGAACAGGGTTGTCCCTGTACGAGGTGGTCTTTGGGTGCCCCGCCAATGTCTGGGGCATCCCAAGACCCAAGCGCTTTTCCGAGATAGAGTACCCCCTACTTGTGGACTGTCTGTATGAGTTAACTAAAGATCTTTGTTCTGTCCACCAACAGATTCACGCCACGCTGCAACCAGTACCAGAGGGGCCCGGGCATCAGCTACAGCCCGGGGATTTCGTGTTCGTGAAGTTTTTTCAGCGAAAGAGCTGCCTGGAGCCTCGGTGGAAAGGGCCACTCCTTGTCCTGCTCGCCACCCGCACCGCAGTAAAGCTTGAAGGCCGGAAGCACTGGGTACACGGATCACACGTCAAGAAGATCCCTCTCCCACTTCCGTATGACCAGTGGGTCCTCGACGGCATTGCTGACCAGGAAGGGGAGTGAGTGCCCCATTTCGCTCCCTTCTCTGATGCCCGACTGAGGTGGGCACAGACAGACGAAGAGAGCGACGAGGTCTTACTTGAAGCGGTCCCCCCAGAGATAAGGGCGGCCCCAGATGCTCCTGCTTCTGGTGCACAGACATCTGAGTCTCAATTCCCTGCTGAGCCTGAATTTCTTCCCCTTTTTGTTGATGAAGAAGTGCCTGGGGTTGCCAGGTACAACCTACGGCCCCGACGGAAGGACAGTGCGCTAGAAGGGCAGTCCAGGAGTTAGGGAAGGACTCAAACTTAGGGCGTAGGTGCTATGCCTAAGGTGCCTGCTTTAGATTAGAGTGAGCTACGCTGGTGCACTGCCCTGGACACTGGACAAGATTAGCTGAGGGTGTCTTCCAAGGAGGGAGGGTGCCCTATCCTGAAAGAAGAGGATTTGTTTTCCAGCAATGGCTGCGATCGCTTCATAGCACCGTCATTGATGAACAATAGGAGTCTACCAGTGAGGCTCTGAAGGACACTGGGTGATTTGTACCACTCTGGTCGGTTGTATTTTTGTGGCTCCAATTCCTAAGTTTCTTTCTATGTACCCATTTGGCCGTGCAATTATGAAGGAGGAACAGCCTCTGGTGGCCCCACCATTACAGCAGAATGGTCCTGTGTGGTCTAGTTGGTCTATTGGGAGTAGGGTGGTAGTGGTAGTGGTCCTTCTCATCGTAATGATAACACTATTCGGGGTGGTGTGGTATTTAGAAGAACAGCATCCTGTGCACACATTGATAGGGACTACCCTGGCTCCACCTGAGCCTTCGTTTGTTAATCTGGCCCCGCATAAAGAGAGACATAGACAGACCTATGTCGAGAATGCGTTTCTGCAGATGCCACATCAGGTACACAGTACAACTAATGCCACGAATTGTTGGGTGTGTGGGTTACTTCCCTCAGTTATGCACAGGAACGATCTACTGGTGTCATTGCCCCTGTCATATTTGGGTAGCTGTGAGGCATGGTTCCAATTGCTTTCTATGGTGTACATGCACTATCATGCTGACGCAATGAATATGGTACAGTCTGATTACGAAGCAGTGTTGGAGTATAGAGTGGTACATCCAGGATATACACCTGGGGCAGATGGAAAGGAGGGTACCCTACATCCAGAAGCTTGTATGAATATTTTTGAGGATAATAAGAATGTCACTTGGTTACAAAACGAAATGCTGGATTTTCAAGGATTTAATGTTACTGAATATTTTAAATGTTTCCAGGAACGAAATATAACTGAAGACAAAGCCATGCCCGTCCCTGTGATCAATACAACAGCTAGTTTCTGTGTTGAAGGTACAGGGAACATTCCAGTAGGTCAGAGCAGTTGTAACTATACATACCGATTGAACACTACTAGTAGCCCACCTTTGCTCACACCTCCCAATGTGTACTTTGTTTGTGGGGAACAGGCTTATACATGGCTTCCCAGGGGATGGTCTGGCCAGTGTTATGTCTCTATTCTTTTGCCCTCTGTTTATATTGCACCATCTAGTTATCACAAAGATCATAGACTACAGCGTAGGGATCTACATTTGCATCGGGCCAAGAGAGTTGTCAATCCAGAAGATATAGATCAAACAGATACTTCCCTACAGCAATTTACTGACATCATGAAGGGCATTTTGCCATTCTGGGGCCCCATGTTCAATAGCCGTAATATTCGTCGCCCTGCTAGAGTAGTTGAGGGAGTTATTAACACTACTGCAGGTATACTGACTAATATTACAGTTGAACTTCAGGCTACGAGACTTGTTGCTCTTAAAAACCGGATGGTTTTAGACGTCATCCTTGCTGATAAGGGCGGAGCCTGCCGCGTCATTGGCAGCAGTTGTTGTGTTTACATTCCTGATAACGCCCCTAATGTATACTCCGCCATACAGAAATTACACAGGCTTGCTTCAGATATCCATCAGGATAATGGATCATGGTCCCTCACAGGGTGGTTTTGGGGTCTGCTGACATCATGGGGTTGGAAGATACTACTTGCCCTCATAGTTATCACAGGTGTCATCTTCACATGTTGCCTATGTATTAATTGCCTTCCAGCATGTTGCACCTATTGTGTGAGCAAGCTCACCCCTACCCCTAAATTGCTAGGACGTGATACTAAGGTCTCTACTATGATGATGCAGGATATTCAGGATATGATGCTTATTGACGAAGGTATTTTTGAATACTAAGTAGATTTTGATACTCATGTGCCGCTTTATTCTCCCTTGTACCTTGACTGACTATGCATTTTCTTCCTTCCCACTTAGAATTGTAAAGACCCTGCCGGATAGCCTCAATAAAGCATTTAGCCACCCATGCTAAAAGGAGGGTCTGTTAGGTTTGAAAATCCCATTTCTGCTGTGCACTCGTATCATGCTACATTAGGTTAGCAATGTGTGGCTAAATAGATGCCATTTGTATTAACGTTATGCAACCCACTGAGTTATCCCTGCAACGTGCAAGCTTTAGTTAGCAAGTGTGACTCCAGTTTGTATTTCGTAATCCCTATTAGGCTGTGTCTGAACTAGGCCTCATTATTCGTATTGCTTGCCTCAGCAGAACACTGTATTTAGTTATTATTTTTCTTTCCTGTTCAAGGCTGCTTCCCGACTTACTAATGAATAGGCCATTTTGCCCTCGCATGCCTATCCGAGTGTGTAGTTCTGCTCCCACGTTAGGAGACGCTGAGACTCAGCGCGGTAACCTTGAGTTGCCGATAACATGTACCCATCTGGCAGGTGGTAGCCCATCCTTCTGTGCCTTCTTTGTTCATGTTCGGCCCAGGCCGGTAACTTTCCACTGTGGGCGTGGTTGGGGGGGTTCTTGGAGGAATGATCATACATAGCAGGCCATTGGGGAGCCAGTCCCTCTTCAGACATCTACGGGTGCAGGTCAGATTGTACTCCTCTGCAGAGTATTGCTAATAAATGCTTGTTTGTATTCTCTACTGTCTGACCAACTCTTCATTTCTTGGGAAGGCATAGCAGGTGGTTGTAAGTAACCCGAGTGGCCCCTAAGGGCCACTTCCTTCAGTTTGTAAACAAGTGCGTATTCCAAGTTTGTTTTGCAGACGTTGGCTCTGTCTGGGTGTAAAGATTCAAGTGACACACAGCATCTGGCTTGACATTGATGAAGGCAGTATGTGTGGATCTTACCACTACTGGGACTGATGCTCGCTTTTGCTTGTCATGCACATTTATTTTCATGGTCTACACCGGTGCTTAGTAGACTTGTTTGCATGGTGTTTGGTAGGCTTTGTCTAGTTTGTCGTGCTATGGCTTTTCCCTTCATACACATATAAGTTTTATCAAGGTATATTTTTACATATCTATGAGTGGATTTTCATGCTGAATTTCAGTCCACTAATGCCATGGGCAATGGCTATGCCCATTATTGCCAACAAGAAAGAAGCACATGGGTGGAATTAAACTGAATTAGGGGACTTCTCCTAGTTCTAACATTTCTATGTGATGCTGACCTTGATGACCCATTTTGTATTCTGTCTGTATTCTGAAAGATCATCAAAATGTTTTGCAGCTATCACAGAAATGTGCTGTATTGCTGTCATGCAAACGCATGGGCAAATGACTGTTCAATATTACTTCATATAATATACTAAATGGAGAATAATGGTTTCAGTATACATCAGGGATCTACTGTAGCTTCATTGTTGAACCAGCCATTATATAGTGAACCAAAACACGTTAGTTTCCCGAATTTTAGGGCAATCTCAATTTGGTCTTTCAATTCTATTCCCCAAAAATGTGAACCAAAAACTGCACAAAATGAAAATTTACTGCACAATTCACGATGCAGATTTTTGCATGTGCATCTGTAAATCTTCGTTATTGTGATCTGGGCATTATGATTCCAAAATGCATGGGATGTAGTAGGTGTAGTGCCGTTAGACTATGTGTGCTAGGACTCTTGCGGTTCTGGGCTGACTCATCAGATGAAGTACGTAACTGGCTGGGAGGTGTTAAGGTGTGGTTTTTAATGGTTATGACGAAATCAGAGAACAGTGTGTGATTGTATGCCTAGGAGTAAAGATGTGCAATCCAGAGCTCTGTGTGTAGCGTATTCATTTGCATGCTCCCGGGCTGGGGAGGGCACTGCAAATGGTGACAAGTGCAGGATCTGTACCCCGAAGAAACAAGACTGTCCTCCCTGAAAGTTTGCAATGTTACAGCAAATTCCTTGTGTGTGCCACATGCACCCAATTTGAGGAAAAGCAGTTCGAAGGTGGCGTGTGTGGAATCGAAACCCCCGCTCCAGCCCATATACATCTCTCGAAGAAATTGAAGGCCGTGCTGAGGAGCACTTTCAAAAAGACCGCCAGAAACCAGCTGGTAAGGCCAAAAGAAGAGATGCTGTGCCACAGCATAACACAGTGCCATTATCGATACAAAGCAAAACGCTAAAGACAGCCACAACCAGGTACGATGCAAAAAGTCAAAACAGAGATAAACAAGTCCAAGAGACGAAACTGTTACGTACCGTCAAGAAAGAAGATGGGGCCTTACGACCTCCGATCGAGCACGACAACCCAAGTACAAGGGCAGTGCTTGCAGAAGGTACCATCCCAAACAAACAGCTCCTGTTGTCCGAACAGCATATACTCTCTGCGGCAGTAAAAAAGAGTACAAACTACGATGCCACTGTGTTTCTGAAACCACCACCAGAACTCAACATGACAAAGAAGCAGAATATCGGCGCCAGGTGAACTGCATGGATCCAGACGTTCGATGATTTCATACATGCCCTAGAAGAAGTAGATGATAAGAAAATCATTATGTTTTTTAAGAACCTTGCCGGTGATGGAGTTAAAGAAGTGCTGAAGAGACTATCTCAAGTTGTTGCAATATCGACTATGAAAGTTACATTTTCAATCAAGCATGACAGCAAGCTGGTGAAACGATGGATGAGTTTGTTGAAAGACTTGATGTGCTTATCAAACGCTGCAAGTTTAGTGAATGATGAAGAGGCCATACGTCTCCTAGTCATAGATGGCTGTCTCTCAGACACTTTCGGGTGACACATGTTGAGAAAGACACTCAGCTTAGAGAAAGTGCTAATAGCTCCAAGGGCCAAAGTGCAAATCTACAAATTGATGACATGGAAGCTGGAACAGCGGAAAAATGAATCAGCGTTGATCATAAAAATCAAGCACGCAGTGGATTCAGGCAAGTCGATGTCTCCAAAGAAGATAAAATTGTATTTCCGTTGTGGGTTTTCATTTCCACATGAAGGCCAATGTACAGCCATAGGACAAACATGCAAAGGTTGCGGTAAAGAGAACCACTTCATAACGGTTTGCAAAGCTAAAGGAAAACTAGCTGTCACAGCGAGAAGAGATTATGGATGCCAGAAGGTTCCAGAAGCATTCTCGCCATGTCCTCTATGACAAGTTGAAATCAGACAAAGTTGATCGCTGTCAAGTTCATACTACAAAGGCTCTTCAACCTCATTGTTGAGCGCCAGTGAAAAAGATGGATGTGCCCTGATGGAATCAACCAAGGAACATCAGGCACGTGTAGGTTTTGCTGCTTGCATGGCAGAACAAATGACAATAACAAACTACCTAACAAAACAACGGAATTCATTTGGACATTGCCTCAAGATCACAATAAAGGTTAATGGTTACTGCATAACCTTTATTATATATAGTGTTGCGTTGATTATCATCATGCCTGTTAAAAATGTCAACAGCCTATCTCCTGTGGCATGCCTTAACCCTTCAAACATGAAAGTATACAAGTGCTTCTAAACCATTGCAGGAGTCAAGGGTCATTCACTGCCACATTGAAACATAAAGCAGTATCTGTGCAAGTGACAATTCTTGTTCTTCAATGAGCTTCGTCCAGAGCTTGCCTATTCAGTTTTGCCACCGCTGACGGCATGGGACTGATGTCTATGACTTCCAACCTCCATACTCAATCTGAAGTTTTGAGCAAGTTCCCGTCGTTATTTCACAGCCTAGGCAGGTTCAAGACTATGAAAGTGCGACTTCATATCAATGAGGACATTCACCCTGTTGCCCAGAAGCACCGCAGAGTCACTTTCCACTTGCAAGAAGCTGTTGAGAAAGAACTAGAAATGCTATTGAAACATAACATAATTTAGTGCTCCACTGGTCCTACGCCATGGGTGTTGCCCATAGTGGTGGTGCTAAAAAAGGATAGTGAGGGTGCAGTGCATAACAGCATTGTTGTGCGCCACGGCAACAAAGCGATCGAGAGAGAAAGACATCCTAGTCCACACATAGTGGACATGATCATGCAGCTGAATGGTGCCAAAGTCATCTCCCTTCTTGAACAGAACAAGGGATACCATCAGCTCGAGTTGGAAGAGAATTTCATGTACAGCACTACTTTTTCGGCTCATGTTGGTTTGCTCAGATACAAAAGGTTGAGTTTTGTAGTTTCGTCAGCTGCAGAAATATTTCAGGATGTCATGAGTTGGTTAATACAACCTGTCCTGAATGCAATTAAACTAGAGTGATGATATACTGGTATTTGGAGCAACGGAAAAGGAGCATGACAAGGCTCTTACACAAGTGTGTCAGTTACTTGCCGATGCAGGTCTCACTCTGAACGCAGAAAAATGTGAGTTTAACAAGACCAAACTTAAACTATTTGGACACATATTTTCTGACAGGGGAATGACTCCTGACCCTGATAAAGTGAAAGCACTATCATCTACTTGCCCCCCACAAGATGTCACTAGACTGTGATCATTCTTAGGTATGGCCAGTTATTCTTCAAGATACCTTCATGATTTTGATACTGTGAGTGCTCTATTGAGAGAATTGACAAAACAAAATGTCCCATTCAAATGGCCTGATGAATGTGATCAAAACGTCAAAAGAATAAAACATGCAATTGAGAATGTAACTGAGATGGCCTACTTTGACCCCAAACTACAGGCTTAGATCACAGTCGATGCACGCCTGTTGGGGTTGGGGGCAATTATTGCTCAACATCCGAATGCCCAGAAATACATTGTGGCCTATGCAGGTCAAAGCTTGTCTGACATAAAACGTGCTAAGTCTCAGCCGGAGAAGGAGAGCCTGGCTCTAGTGTGGACCTGTGAACATTTTCATGTGTTTCTATACTGAAAGCGTTTTGCTATCATCAGAGACCATCAAGCGTTGCCCACCATTTTTGGAAATACAAAAGCCAAGATGCCCCCTCGCATCTAGAGGCAAGGTTTAAGACTGCAAAAGTATGACTATGCAATTGTACACAAGCCGGGTAAAGACCAGAACCTTGCTGATTATTTTTCATGAGTACCTCTAAATCATCACAGTTCAACATACAAAAAAGATGAGGAGTATATTAACTTCGTTCTGAAGTCCAGTGTGCCAGCAGCCCTATCCATTGAACAGATTATTGCTGCCACCAATGCTGACGAGAGCATATTTATCCTCACAGACATCATTTCAACTCAATCCTGGAAAAGGAGTGTTCGACCTCTTGCTGACAATGTTGAATTTCAAAAATTCTAAAATGTATAAGATGAACTGTCCGTGACCAAGGAAGATGTTGTATTGAGAGGTTCGAGGTTTGTTATACCTGAGAGCCTAAGACAACAGGTCATTGAACTAGCCCATTAAAGACATCGTAGCATTGTAGCTACCAAAAGAGCCCTAGAGACAGAGTGAGATTCCTGCACTTAAATGAGTGAGTTCAGTGGGAACTAAAGGAGTGCCATCTTTGCAACTGCCTTTCCCCCAAAGTTTTGATAAGTTACCCCTCCGACTCCTTTTTGCGGGTGGTTCATTGTTAGTTACTAGTAATGGCCTTAAGGGCTCGCCTCTCACACACTTCTTCGACCTAGTTATAACCTCACTTCCAACACTATTACGAGCCACTAGCAAAGCTGCGGGTACGGGGGGCCCAGTGATACTAAGTGCTCCGGGGGTGTAGCAGATGTCGAAGGGAGTGCTTCCATTGGTAATAAAATATCATATTCCTTCTGGACCAGATCAGAATTAGTTTCAATTGGTTCCTCTATAAATGTATGGACAGTGTCTGAACTAGAAGATATACTAGCTGGACGGGGGTCTGATCTCCTCCCAGTCCCTACCCCTACCATGTTAGTGGTGTTAGCAAGCTGATGTTCAATTCTCAAATGAACAGGTGATTTAACTAAACAGATGCCTCCTAACGAGGAGCGCTTCTGATTTCAAAGGAATCCAGGGAGAGACGTTTTTCTGTTAGCTCGATTTCTCTCACTAGAACCGACTCTGCCCTTATCAAGAAGGCATCTAATGTCCCAGCTATACCTCCTCCTCCTCCTCCACCTCCCACGGGCGCGCATGTTTCTTTCCGCTTGCCCATCCCTCCTTATGCCTCCTTATGCCTCAAAAACTCGGGGAACAAGAATGTATGACACAGTACCACAAGATGTCCGAGATGTCCCAGAACCAGTCTCTTGAACCACACAACAGAGGGTACGCCCAGCCCAGCCTCTTCTGGTGCGCTTTTAAAGCGCCTCCTGGCGCCTCCCTGATGACGCTGGAAGCACTGCGGCCGATGGAGTGCTGGACGCTGTAGTCCCCCTCAGTGGAAGACCATCAGATGCAGGTACAGGTGAGAATTCAACAAAAGCGGGTCCCGCGCTGCGGGAGCCCGCTGCCGCTTTTAAAGCTCCTCCTGGCGCTTCCCTGATGACGCTGGAAGCACTGCGGCTGATGGAGTGCTGGACACTGTAGTCCCCCTCAGTGGAAGACCATCAGATGAAGGTACAGGTACAGGTGAGAATTCAACAAAAGCGTATATCCTCAGCCGTCAATTCTTTGTATTCTGGCCAGGTTTCAGGCACAATAGACTCAACCTGCCCCCCCCCCACGGGACTCAGTGGCAGGGTCGACAAGAGACACCACAATTCACAGCCCCCTCGCTCGTTCAGGGTCGCAATCTTAGAGACAGGGGGGAGAGTGTTCCAGCTCGTGTACCCCGCTGGACTAGGCCGCAGGCTGCCGACACCCCCAGCAGGCGTGTAGGGCATGCAGGGTAGGGGCGCAAGGGAAGCGGTGGAAACTCACTGGTGCTTCCGTCTCCCAGCCTCAGCCCACGAGCACAGCAGGCGTTTCGGCCAGGCTCGCAGCGGACCGCTCCGCTCCTCCCCTCAGGCCTGAGGCAGGATCACCGCGTCAGCCATCATTTCGCCCGCCTCTGTTCTCAGGCCAGTTCGGCTCACAAGCGACCGATTGCCGCAACACGGTCCAGGGCACAGGGAAGAAGCACCGCAGATCAACAGCTCCGCTCAACCCCAGTCGGGGGAGCCGCAACGAGGTTCTGTCTCCAACAGGCGTCTCTCACAGACCCGATCAACGCCACCTGAGCTCCTCCACTCTTTATACTCTTCTGGCAATGGCCTTTTGCTGGAGCGCTGGAGCAAGCAGGGCACACGAGGGCGCCGCAAGCCGCACCCGACCTAGTCGGGCCGCCTCTGCGGTCCCCCCCTCGGGCTCGCACTTCGCGGCCGCTCCTAATGGCGGCCGCGCTCGCTCCCTACTTGCCGCCGGGGGTCTGGGTCTGCCGGCGCTCAGACTCCCACCTGATTTTCGGTGAGTTGCGGTGCCTTGCGGTGGTGTTGTCTGCAGTAGTGGCTCCCTGTCTCTGTCCCTGCACTCCGCCGCACACCGCCGCACCGCGCTGCCTCTCAGCTCCGCTCCGGGATCTGGACTGGGGACTGCCTGACTTCCGCCTCACACGCCTGACTTCCTGCTGCACTCGTTCCGACACGCTAAATCCCCCAAAGTGATGCAACATCCATTGACAATGTCTGACCTTCCAACACAGGCCTAGGAAAGAGTTGCAGTTAATTTCTTTGGGCCTCTAGTTGAAGAGACCTCATCTCATTGTAGTCATTGATGAGTATTCCTGTTTCCTGTTATTAGAGGTATTATCATCAACAACACATGAGCGGCTGGATAACATCTGTGCAGCATGAGGTATCCTCACCATTCTTAAATTTAACAATTGTCCGCCATTCAACAGCATAGAATTTAGAGAGTTTCTGGTCAGAATGAATATCAAGCAAGAAAAGAGTACACCTTTGTGGCCCCAAGCAAATGGTGTTGTGGAACGAATCATGGGTACCCTTTAAAGGGTAATTCAGCGAACATCAATGGAGGGGATTGAGTAAAAGCAAGCCCTGTGTCAAGCCCTCTGTGCCTATAGTTCAACTACTCACTCCACAATGGGTGAAAGTCCCACCACCTTGCTATTTGGGAGATCCATCAGAACCAAACTGCCACAACAGACAGTAGATCACTTCATGAGTCCTGATAAGATTTGTGTCACTAACACTTCTCAAAAGCGCAAAATGAAGACGTACACTGATCCGCGTCTGAGAGCCCAAGACACAGTCTTTAATGAAGGTGACTTAGTTCTGGTCAAGCAGAAGTGAAAGTGGAAAACAGACACTCCTTTATTGTCCTCTGAGGGTTGTGATGTCCAAAGGACACATAGTATAGTATATTGTTTATTGTTCGATTACTTAAAATCATGACAATTTAGTATAAAACAGACAAAAAAAAGTTTCATCTTAAATGCAACAAGAAGGAGTTAAAATTGTTAAAAAGATACAGTGGTGTGATATATATATATTTTTTAAAAGCAAGAAGCAGCTAAAATATGTTTAAAAACATAATGACCTTGTTGATGAGTGTGAAACCCACCCCTAGCTTTCAGTAAAACATGCAAAGGCTCCACCAGTAAGAGTCTTGAGGTTTGATAGGGAACGCGGGGTCCCAGATCGGTCATAGATTTAAAGATTGTGGCAATTGTTCCTGCAAACCTACGGAGTTAAGTTTTTTTGCAGTTTGAAATACAAATTTCGTAAACTTAACATTGAGCATCGTGTTGTTGGGGTTCATTGCTGATATAATGGCTTGCCGGCATGATCGAACGCCGTGCTTGATCCATTCACCTCGCAACAACCGCCTTCTATCCTTGAGAAATGCAGGGCAAACACACACCACGTGCTCAATTGTTTCTGAGTGGTGACCGCAGCCCCTACAATTGATGTCCTCATTTGAGCGACGCCATACTGGCAAATGTTTTAAAAAGGGCCATTCGCCCATCCTCAGTGCCATAAATCTTTTCTTCCAGACAGCTGCATAAGTGCTCGAAAGATATGGGGCCTCTGATCTGGGTTTGAGCTCAGTGATTATAGACCAGGCGTGTTTTCTTTTAGACAATTGTGCCCTGTCCCGATGGAAAGACCAGAGGCGAGCACTTCTTTTAATGGACAGTTTTAGTGCCTGCTGGGGCGGATTAGTTCCCCAGTAGTCCACAACATCGAGCAGTTTCAAGGAGTGTTCAAGGAAACGTCGATGTTTTTGACTGGATTGACCTGCTGATATTTCTTGCCACAACTTGGCCTCCAGGCTTCCTTCCCTTGAGTTACGTAGTCTGTGACACAGCTTGATGAATGCACCTGCTCCGACACCCTCATGGTTCAGAAGGCCAAACTCGAGCCTGATCTGAGCCGGAGATGCCGATTTCGGAAGGTGCCAGGCTCGTTTGTAGATTCTAGTTGTTGTTTTATTCAGCATTGACGAATTGCTCCCCAACATTATTTCTTGACCGTAGGTTAAACAGTTTGTAACCTTTGCCTTCATGACTGTCAGGAGGGGGGATAAGCTTGAGCCAAGTAGCTGTGCCGAAAGTTTCATTGTTGCTGCTTCGAGGGACAATGCTTTTGCTTTGACCGCTTCTTTCTGTTTTACAAAGGAGCCCTTGGAGTCCATGTGAATGCCCAGATATTTGTATGATGTCACAGTTTCAATTTTTTTGCCATCAAAGAACCACCCACCGGTTTGCTGCTTCCGATTCCCGAAGGTGATAGCTTTCGTTTTTGAAAGATTTAATTCCAGAGCGTTACTTAATGTGAAAGAAAGCAGCTGGTCAAGAAGTCTCTGTAAACCAACTCTCGTGTGGCTGAATAAAACAAGATCGTCGGCGTAAAGCAAATTACTAATTCGGGATCCACCAAGTGAAGGGGGATGAGAGTTGACCTTGTCCAATTGATGGGATAAATCAGAGATGAAAAGATTGAATAAAAGAGGGGCCAACACACACCCTTGTTTGACCCCCCAGAAAGTCTGTATTTTTCTTGAAACATGTGACCCGTCGCCCAACTTGATGCGAATCCAGTTGTTTGAATAAAGTTGGATTATTGATTTTAACAGGTCACTCGGGATTCCCCATTTTTGTAATTTGTG
The DNA here is from genome assembly GCA_963921515.1 of Calotriton arnoldi. Taxonomy (NCBI): domain Eukaryota; kingdom Metazoa; phylum Chordata; class Amphibia; order Caudata; family Salamandridae; genus Calotriton; species Calotriton arnoldi. The sequence continues at coordinate 763,685 of CAWUFW010007535.1, forward strand.
CCATAACAGGTCCCTAGGCACCCGGTCGAAGGCCGCTTTAAAGTCAACAAAGCAGCAGTGTAATGACATTTTTAAGGATGCTGCTTTCTCCGTAAGTACGGATAGGGCCAGTAGGTTGCTAGTAGTACCTGATTTGGCCACAAAGCCAGTCTGATTAAATGGCAGCCGCTGAGTTTTTAGCGCCCAGGATGACAGATCTTCCAACAGGAGGTTGGCGTAATATTTGGAGTCTACATCTAGAAGTGCTATCATCCTGTAGTTTTTGGGATCGGCTCTACTGCCTCCTTTAAAAATTGGGTGAATTATTGCTCCTTTCCACGAATCTGGTATATCATAAGTGTGTCGGCAGTGCAAAAATAGTGGGACCAGATGTTCGGACCAAAGCATGGGGTCAGCTTTAAACAACGCCTGCGGGAGCCCGTTAGGGCCTGGGGCCCCGTCCGACCGGGCGTTGCTGATACAGCGAGTAATATTTTGTCTCATGCCTTCATAGGAGAGCCAAAAGTTTGAAAGTAAAGGGTCTTGCTGAAACTTGGTTTCCATGGTATTAATAAATAAAGTAGAAGCATTGGGTTTATCATGTGTGGTTAATGTGTCATTTCGCATTGTTTTCCATGGTGAAGTGATGTTCAATTGATCCCTTCCTTTGTTTTGATCTTGGAAGTGCTCTGTTAGAAAAAGGGCCCATTCAGCTTCGCTTATGTTGGCGCTGCATAGGCCAGTTGCGCCCAGTGTCCTCCTGTTCACCAGTGACCAAAAGGGTTTAGGATTGGTGTTTTTACTGGCGTGGACTAATTTCAACCAGAACTGGTCAGCTGCTTTATGTTTGTCCCTGTTAATGGATATTCTCAATGCTTTCTGAGCTTGCTTGTAGATGGCGAATGCATGAACATCTCCCTGACGTTTCCTGGCGAGGCGTAATGCAGAATTGCGTTTGGTCTTTAATGTTTTTGTCTCTGCTGTAATGGGGGGTTGTACAGGGTTTGAAAATTTACGTACTGAAGGCGGAAATTGGCTCAGCAATTGATGGACGAGGAGCTCCCATATTTTAATTGGGACAGTCTCTCCTGTGCTCCATTCTCCAAGGAGAGATCTGCATTTGTCCATTATTGCGGGGATTAGATGATCCGTCCATTTCAATCTTTTAAGGTTCTCTGTGCATATGCCAGTTGTAGTATGAGCTGTTGCCGAGTGATGAACAACATTGAGGGATAGACCTATTATTTGAGGGCGATGGTCACTGACGCCCGGTGGTGCAATATAAAAGTTCTCTATTAAAGGGAGCATTTCGAAGTTTCCAAGCGTGTAATCAAGAAATGAGTGGGAGAGGCCGTTTGTTCGAGTCCAGGCTGGTGGAGAATCCATAGAAAATCTCCCATTCAATATAGTGAAACCCAGGCTGTTAAGTTGTAAAACAGCATATTCACCCAGCTTGCTTGGCCTAATGCCTGATGGTTTGAGAGGGGGCACTAGGTACGACGGTGCGGCAGGGAGTATTTCATTATATTCCTCTGGAGTGCTTGAGTATAAATTGGTATTAAAATCTCCAGAGATTAAGCATGGGACTGCACCATGGTCTTTTATCAGGTTGGACATGATGTCAATCAGTCGGTCGAATTTGGCCTTTTTCTTGCTGGAATGAGGTGCAACATAAATGTTAAGCAAAAAAGTTGTCTGGCTGGGTTTGAACTGCTAATTCTGATGCCAATAATCCAGTCTTCATTAAATTCCAACGCATTGATATTCAAGGATAATTTACAGGCGACGTAGATCGAAAGGCCGCCTCGTGGCCGGCCATGCTTGTGCACTCTTATTGCTGGTAACCTAAATTCAAGATAACCTTCGATAGGGCAACTTGTTACAGACCAGGTTTCCTGGAGAAGTATGATGTTATTTTTTTTCAGGAATTCCAGACTGTCGAGGGATTGAAGTTTCGTATCAAGGCCATTAATGTTCCAGGAACATATTGACAAACTAGAGCGAATAATATTTCAATCTTTATGGCCTCGAAACAGGGCCCCTGGCAGCCAGGCCCAATCGGGCATTACAATAGATTGGCTCTCTGTGGCTGGCTCGCCACACTCTGTTAGAGAGCTGCTTCGAGCTGATCTTAATATCGAAAATGGTGAATTTACTGATTGGATAGCAGGAACCGAGGCGCTAGTTAAAATTGAGGGGTACCGAAGATAGGTAGGTGTTACTAGATTTATACCCCAGCTGTTAAATTGCTCTGTCTGTGCTAGTACCAGGTCCTTTATTGCTTCGGTTGCCAAGGTTATCAAGGTTGTTTCAATTGATCGGTTGCTGTTACTGGGTTTGAATCCAATAGATATTATGTCGCTAGATTCCAATTTGCTTAATTCTGGAATTGATTTAAAAAGTCTGAGAATGTTCCCACGATTCAAAATGTTGTGTGGGCCTTGGGAAATATACTCCGGGACTAACAACAGTTTGGTCTGGGTCCCTTCTTTGCACAGCTGGCTCTCTATGGGGGCGATGGTGAGTACTGGAGATTTTACGGTGTTGTCTGGTCCCCATTGGTTTCCAAAAGATCTTTGCAGGGAGCCTGTCTTATCGCTGGAAAGGTTTGGAGACACTTTGTTAGAGATGGTTTTACTGCTAAAAGAATTAAGACTTGCTTTGTTAAGAGTGATTTTACACTTGGTGGCAGGACCCTGGGTCGTAGTTGGAATTAGTCGACGCCTTTCCTCTACGGCATGGCTGGAATTACCTGCGGCGTGTGCTAGACCCTCTGAGTTCTTCCCTGGTCTCGTCTTGCCTGCTGTCAGCAGGATAGATGTCCTAGCACCGGGGGTAGCCATTAAGTTGTCGTTTGTGGGTGGTGGGCGGGCCTGATCTGTTTCGGGCTCCTCATTGGGTGGAGGAAGGCCTCCTTTTGGTGATGTTTGGAGAGTAGGGTTAAGAACTTCAATTTGCTCAGACCAAGTGTTTGATGCAAGTTGTGGGTTTGTTGATGTAGTTTTTTTATACAAAGTTGATTGTTAGGCCGAGGACTGGCTTGTAATGGTACTAGTTGTGCTGGACGAGCCCGGTGATAAGGTAGAGGTGTTTTTTGAAAGTAGTGATTTATTGTGTTTCGACTTTCCGTTACTTGTCTGTTGCGGTTTTTCCGAAGTCTTTTTTTTTCTCGCTTGCTCATCTTGTGGATGTGAGCCACGCTCACTTCTTTGCCGGCAGCCGAGCCGGAGCTCTCGGGAGCCATGTTGCCGATTGAACATATACTATTTAAAGGAGTCACTTGATTTAATTTTAAGGAGGTCAAGTTAGCTGTTGGGGATTGGCGGATTATGCGGTTTGTTATGTCCACGTTTTGAGATTCAAAAATGGGATTGGAAATGCCAGGAGTTGTTAGTTTGACAGTTCTCAAGCTTTCTAATAAGGTTTTATTGTTATTGAGGCCTTGATTCCTGTTGTTTGATTTCTGAACAACTGGGTCGGATACCACGGGAGAACAATAATCCTGAGATGGAATACGGGTCTGCCCTGATAACGGGAGTTTCTTGACTTCAGTTAAAACTGACACAAGGAACTCAGGTAACGAAGAGGGGCTGTCGATTATTGGTGAACAACAACATACCGCCTGCACCAAGTGGGCTTTAGATTGTGCTTTTGTGATCAGAGTGTTAAGGCCCTCTAGCTTTTGGTTAATCCCGTCTGTGAACACGGCAAGTGTGTTTAAGAGTTCCACCTGCAGATCCAATTTATCGGAATGATAGTTTAAAGCTGAAACTGTTGATTGGAGTGTTTGCAAGAGTTGAGACCAAAGAATGTTCTCGTTATTCGAGTAGCAGCTCTCGGTGACAGGAGGCTTGTTGTGATCGTCGTTGAAAAAAGACAAGTCAAATGAGTTTTTAATGATCGGGCTACCTGTTGAGGGGCCCGTGTGGTTGCACTGGTCAGATGGCTCCGGTATGAATTTTGTGGGTGACAAAAGGTCCTCGCTTAAAGTAGGCCCTGTTTGTAGTTCCCTTTGGGCGATTAATGCTGGTTTACTCCCAGCTTGCTCATCCGTAGCCGTGATCGTGGTCTGTGCATTTGGTGTTAACGGTGGTGGCGAGCTTGTATTAATAAAAAGCTGGTCGTCCTCCCTTAGAAGGGTATTTTGAGGCGAGACTAGAGTTGGCTTTACATTATCTGATGGCTGATCATGTTGGAACACGTTAAATCCCTGTAGAGGCGGTAGTAAGCAGCTCTCTGTAACATTTGGAGCCGAATATTCGTCCTTCGTTGGAATTCTTGAGGAGGATGTGGTTTGAGGAAGACTGAGGCCTAACTTGTGGGGGCCATCGTGAATCATAGCCTCTACTTGGTTTAAGTTCCGGTCTGAGGACTGAGGGGCGACTGTAGTTTCCAGCGCAGTGCTGTACGAAGTATTTGAGGTTAGGCCTGGCTTTTTTGTTGCTGCGGCATTTTTAATGAAATCCCTCAATGTCGCCCGTTTGGGGGAAGTGGCCACACGGACTGTCATACCTAGTTTTGTATCTGAAGGTTTGGAGCTGACAAAGGGTGATGGCCCCGACAGTGTGGGTGGAGAAAAAGTGCCGGGGGGGATCGAAAGATGAGTTGATGGTGACTGAACATGTCCATGTGCCACACTGGGCTGAAGTATGTCCAAGGATGGTGCGTCCGCCATGTCTGAGTTATCACTTAGGGACTCTTGCCTTATAGCTTTGGGTAGGTGTTTGGATTGCAATTTCCTGGTTTTCCCTGACCTCATTGCAGGGTTGTAGTGAGGTGGTGAGGTAGTATCCAGCAGTGCCCCTGTAATGCCTCAGTGCCTCAGTGCCTCAATGCCCCAATACCTCAGTGGTACCTCCCGTACCTGGGGCAGTTAGAGCAACTGGGGCAGGCTGTGATGTTGGGCACACACACACACTCACTCACGGGAAACTTAAAGCTTTAATCAGCTTGTGTTGCAGCGGGTGCTGTCAATGATGAAAATGGTAGAAATCACTGAGCTGGCTGGGGGCCGTCCTCAACGCGACCACCGGGTTGCAGGAAAGCAGGAATGCAGACGGGAGGCAGGAGCCAGGGGAGCCGGGGGCCAATATAGCTACCAGGCAAGTAGAGGCACCTGAGAAGACCTGGAAAATACTGGAAACACACTCGGTCTGGCTGCGCCTCCGTGGCTGCCCCACTACCACTGCCGAGCCTGCCTGGTGTACCTGGCGTGCCTAGCGTGTGCGTAGATTGCAGGAAACACGCACTGCTGGCACACCGAGTTTTCCGGCCGAGCCCCAAGCTCCGGGTCCTTAATTTCCACTGCTCAGCTCGGCTCGAGCTCTGTGCCCCCACCTCCGGTTCGGCGCTGGGGAACCGAGAGACGGGCACCGCGACTGCCTCCACCTGCCTCCACCTGGAACTCTTCGGGAGACAGTCGGGGCCGGGATCCACCGTAGCTGCAGCCGCTATCAGCATTTGCCTGAAGTACTGTGGCGAGCGTGCGTGCGGGGAGGTTCCGGAGTACCGGGGGCACCGGTGCAGATGGAAGTCTGATCTCGCCGCCGGAGCCGAGCCAGAATTCACCGCGGCCGCTGGCTCGGCCGGAGAGCGGGAAGCGAGAGCCTGGAAAGCCTGGAAAACCTGGAATCTGGAAGTCTATGGGGAGGGGAGGTTGCGGTGACGGCCCATCGTCCTGGACAGTCCATCAAACAAGGCTCGGCACATTTTAAGCACCTACCTCTGCGATCGTCAGATCCTGCACTTACAAATGAGGCCGTACTGCCTGACAGTCCAGATCAAGCATCAGAACCTATACCATTGATGCATGAACAGAGTGCATCTCAGCCACTTCTTGCTGCTCGATCTGGACAACTAGTGCGAGCGCCTCGACGACTTATCGATGAAATATAATGTAACTGTTGTTTTTTCTTTTTATTTAATAAGGGGGTGATATAGTGTTGTGAGACTATGCGTGCTAGGACACTTGTGGTTCTGGGCAGACTCAACAGAGGAAGTATGTAACTGGCTGGGAGGTGTTAAGGTGTGGTTATTAATGGTTGTGACATAATCAGAGAACCTTGAGTGATTGTATGCGGAGGAATAAAGACTTACAATCCAGAGCTCTGTGTGTGGCGTATTCATTTGCATGCTGCCGGGCTGGGGAGGATGCTACAGTGAGGGAGTGGGTGGGTTGTACGCCACTATTGCCCTTCATTCCCGATTGAGATGCAAGATTTTGGCACATGTTGAACTTTAGCCAGCAGGGCCAGTTTCGCTTTTTATCCCATCGGCATTTCCCTTGGGGGTTGGAACCAACGTTCGCTGGTTATGAAGGTGGAAAGCCTTTCCTCTGACTCCAACTCCCACAGGGTTTATAGAAGAAGACAGGGCATAGGCAAAAACGGGTGAGAGGATAGAGAGAGAGAAAAAATAATGTATGGAAAGAGCAAGGAACGGAGCAGGGCTAGTTTGAACACCTTTTCTAGGGCTGCTTTTGATTCTCGTTTCGACCCGACTTGTCAAATGAATGACGACTTCAGCAGCGGTCTGTGCAGGTAAGCGAGGTGGGCGGGAGGGGATATGCCGACAGACGACGGAATAGGAATTATTTATTTATTTGATTTTCCCTATTCTGTCATCTGCCCCCCCCACTGCGCTTACTTGCACGGACTGCCACTGGATGACTTGGTCACCCAAATTGTGTTAGAAGAATGCTTGTCTTTAAATGTGCAAGTTGTGTTGGTGAATTCGGGAGACTGCATACAAATAACTTTATTTATTTATTTGTATTTTATTTTTGCAGTTTTATATGGTGCAAACTTAGCCCAAGGGCAATAGAGCACTTTATATGAGCACCATATTAGATTACACAAGTTCAGACTAATTTTTTTAGTTATTTATTTAGCCACAGGGAGATAAATGATTTGACCTGAATCACAGGATGTTAAGCCGACACTGGGACCTAAAAGTGGTTTCCCAGTTCTAATGCAGGCAGTTTTGGCCGTTACATTTTAACGTTTTAACACTCCTCAGCAAACTTTTGCGATTTTTGCCCATTTTTATTTACTGCATGAATCCTCTGAAATTATATGTTTCAACCATGCATACTTCAAAGCGGTCATCTTTACAAAATTCAGAGTCATCCGAACTAGAGAGAATGGAAGCAATGTAGTCTGCGAAGACACTGTTTTTATCTGAGCAATGTTTCTATAAATAGTTCCATCTGCCTACACCATGTCGTTAAAGGCGTTAAGCAAGGACACGTGGCTTGAGGAGGCAGTTTCTGTGCCGTTAACTGGTTTATGGTGTTGGGGGAAGCAAGCTGGGATAGGTTTTCAATGCGAACATGCTACAATTCTCTTTTATTATGTATTAAACCACATTATTAATGACAGAAAATAAAGAAAACATGATACCTGCCATCTCGACGTATGTAGGACTGTGCCTTGAAGATATAAATGAACCACCTTGTAAAATGAATATGGTGTTCTCATAAAACAGCTATGCAGCATTCCATAGAGACCAGTTGGGCCGAAGAGAGAAGTTTCAAAGCTGACCCCGCAGCTCCCTCGAGCTTTAAGAGGATTGACACCAGAGATGTAGCTCATAAATCAGTGGGATGTTTTAATATTCTGGCTCCTAAAAACGAAGCATTTATGACCTAAGCTAACTTTTGGAAAATAATATCTCTCTTCAGTATTGCATATTGAACAGTGGTATGAGAAGTTCATTTTTATGACTCTTGGCAAATCTTTAAAAGAAATGCTATATAACTGGCTTTGAAGAAACCCATTGGATTAGAAATATATTAAGAAATGAAATTAAGATCACTTTGTTTGATCGTTTGATAACACAGTCGTTAGTTACCCTTTCTTTGTATTTGAAACTCTTTGTTAGACAATTCATTCTTTTTAGCTGTTGACTTGCTGCTCCCTTTCCAGCTCTCAGATTACGCTTGTTACATCCTTGCTGTGAATATGTGTCCTTGTATAAAAAGTACTTGAGCACATAGCCATACATCGATCCCAAGCTGACTCAACGTGGAAAGAAGTTCAAAGCACAAGTAATCGGAGAGGGTTGGCCTTTAAATCAGAGGGGCATATTTACGTTCCCTGGCGCATCCCTGCATATCAGCAGGGATGCGCCAGGGAAAATGCGTCACGCAAGTTTACCCTCGCGCCACGTCCGATGCGCCGCATTTACAATGCGGCGCATCGTGGCGCACAGGATAAGCAGATGCGTGACGCATCTGCCGGCGGAAGGTTGGCGCAGTGCTGAAGTCGTGTCGCAAGCGCGACGCAACTCCAGCACTGTTCCAGCCTTCCCTATCCCTAACATGGTGCGTCAATCCTTACGCCTGCTTAAAGCAGGCGTAAGGATTTGGCGCACCAGCGTCGGAAAAGTGACTGCGTGAAATCTTGTAGATTTCACTACGTCACTTTTCGAGCGTACCTGCGCCGGAACGCCCCCTGCGCCGGTACGCCCACATGAAACCTGACGCAGGTTTCATGTGGCGCAGGGGTTTACTACGTGACGCATCTCCCTAGATGCGTCACGTTGTAAATATAGCGCAACCCGGCGCATGGTTTGCATCGCCGCTGTGTCACTTGCGTGACGCAACGGCGGCGCAAAAGTGGCGCAAGGGGCTTGTAAATATGCCCCAGAGTGCTTATATCCCAGGAAGCAATAAAGTCCCAGAGAACTGTCCCTTAAATTAAATTCAAGAGCAAAACCCACACTTGCTACGCGGTGAATAGTAACAATCAGAATATATTATTCATCCTATAATAGGAAGCTAAAGTCAACTATTGGGAAAATGAAGGATTAAATAATTAGGAGACTCCAGACACTCGGTAATTATTTAAATCCCCAAACAGAAGCCAGTAAAAACAAAAAGGGGCACTGAAGATTAAAATCTGCAACTGGTTGTCAGGGAAGTCAATATGAGAACGCTCTGATGTTTTTGAGGAGGATATATATTTTAAATTGCTTTAATTTCTTTTGATCCATCCCCCAAGAGTGCGTGGCTATATCTATCATTAGAAAGCATGTCAACTTTTATCATTTTTCCTCTACTAATCACTTTGATCTAGCACCTGAAACAAAACAACAACATTAACCTACTCAGCTAACTTTTAGTAATAAGGATATTCTATATGATGAATGGATGCAAATCTAATTGTTTACTTTTTTTCAAAAAGTTTGTTTATTTGAAAAATCATAGAGAAACAGCGAATAATAATCACAAATGTCAAAAAACTAAAACAAAGCAGGAGTTATAAATATAAGGCATTAACAAAAAATATTTGATGTAAAACTGAATAGAAATGTAAAAAGATATGAAAAGCTATGATGTATACAACTGTATAGCAAAACCTGGAAAGATAAGGGAGGAAGAGGGAGGGAAGAGAGGGGAGAGACATATGTAACTTGTTATATCAAAGAAGGAAGTGTAACAATATCTAATACACTGAAGAGATCAAAGCAAAAAGAAAAAGATAAATAGCACCTTTTGTCTATTGTATTACTTTGAAAAATAAATTTATAATTTTTGATATAAAGGCAGAGTCAAAACAAATTTCAAGGTGGTTTCCGTACTTCATCTGATACAGAGATAACAAAGTAATAAATACTTGGTTAGTGGAAGCCATAAAAGATCTCTTTTAATTGCCAGAGAAATAGGAGTTATGTCATTTGTATCTAATCTATGATTAAAACAAATGGCATTCCACCAAGACCTGAAAATAACGTTATGAGCTTGTTTCCAATTTGAGGTAATTAAATTAAATGAAACAGCCAGTGATTAAAACCTGGAATTGAATGAGGCCATTGAGGAGCCAAACTACCTAAGAAAATATTAGTGAGAGAGAAATGGATATCAACATTAAAAATCTTATTAATTTGAGACCAGACCAATTTCCAAAAATGATACGTAGCAGGGCATTCAAATAACATGCCCTCAATATCTGCGATGGGACATGAGCAAGACCAGCATGATGAAGTACCATCTAGTGAAAAGGATTTTAGGGTAACAGGAGTAGGAAGTAAGCAGCAGTAAACAATGTAAAGGGTTTGAGTAGTGTTCGCTGCTCATGTAGTTTTGTGGATCTTAAGCTAAATCTTATCCCAAAAAATGGTAGGTCAGCATCCCCCCACATTATTTTCCCAAGCCAACTCAATTTTTGATTTGGGTCTATCCAGAGTAAGTTGTAATGACTTATAAAATCAGATGCTAATGGGTTGGTACTAAGCAAGGGAAAGAGTATGGTAGATGCTGAAGAAGGAAGGATAGCGGACAGCAATGTGGTAATATATTGGTTAAGGGAATTACATAAAAGTGTATTGTTCTTTGAAGGAAGTTGGTAAAGGAAATTGTGATTGAAGCTCAGAAGAGGACAGAAGTTGATCAACTGAAAAAAGTTGTGATATCCAACGTAACTCTTGGAATGCCAAATTTTCCAATAAAATGGACAATTGTTAACCCCTTGGCCGCGGCGGTAATTCCGCCGCGGCGCTGGGGGGTTGGTGGGTGAGCGCGGCGCCGCCATGCTCATGACGGAACCACGCCGTCATGAGTCACGGGCGAGCTGTGCTCATGACGGCGTGGTTCCATCACGACCCCGCCCACTCACTAATTCGCCCGCACAGGCGGGGAATCAGTCCCGCGTGGGCGGAGCGGCCGCAGCATGACGGAACCACGCCGTCATGAGCACATGCCGCCCGTGGCTCATGACGGCGTGGTTCCGTCATGCGCAGGGAAGGGGTTAATACGTAATGCTTTATTATGCCAAATGGGTAGTTGTTGATAGTTGGGAAGTGCGGGATATGTGGTAGGTAAGATAGGTTTCAAAGTTTTATGGGAATGAAAAATAACAGGAGAGCGTAACTGAGCTATAGGTGTAGTGAAAGCGAGAATCTATTTAAAATCAAAGGTGGCAATGAGGGATTTTTCCAATTGCAGCCGCAGAGGAGGATGTAGAGGGATATCAGAAGAAATCCATCGAATAGTTTGTTTCAAGGAAAAAGTATGGTGATACTTTTTAAAACCTGGAAATTTAAGGCTACCATTAGATCTATCTATTTGTTAATGAGGATATAGCTATACGAGAGGGTTTACATTTCCATAAAAATGTTAATAAAAGGGAATCTATTTTTTCATAACAAAAATTAGGGATCGATATAGGAATCATTGCAATAAGATATAAAATGAGGGAATTGAACATCATTTTGATAGAGTCCATTCTACCCCATCAAGACAAGAAAAGTGGATGCCATCGGGCATCGGGCAGTGCTATCACTTAGTGACTTGATAATAGAATAAAAATTTAGCTTTAAAGTATCTTTAATGGTCTGCAAGAAACCTACCCCATGAGGTATTTTATCTTGGTGAGTTGCCAGGTAAACCCTGGGTGTGCAAAAAATTGCTTATTGCACAAGACATTCAAGGGAAGCACTTCACACTTATCAGCATTGAGCCGACACCCTGATAATTGAGAGAAAGTATGCACTTGCTGAAGAACAGGGGGCAGAGAAGTTGCAGGGTCAGCACAATAAAAAGAATATTATCAGCATGTGCCGACATCTTAATTTGTTGTGTTCCAGTTGAAAAACCCGAAATGAGTCCATCCTGTCTAACTTTGGTTAAAAAGGATTTGAGTGCTTTAATAAACAAAAAAGGGGATAGAGGACACCCTTGACGAACCCCTCTGTACAAGGGAAAATAATCTGAAAGCGTACCAGAAATGGCAGCTTTAGGGTCTGTATAAAGCAAGGGTATCAAAGCAATCAACTTGGGTGGAAGACCAATCCATTTTAATGCTTGGAACATAAAGTCCCAACAGAGTTGATCAAAAGCCTATTCCGCATCCAAAGCAATAGCGGCAAAAGGATGATCCTGCATAGAGGTTTTGCTAAGGATGTTAAAAAGAATCCGAGCGTTATCTGAAGCCAAGCGACCATTAACGAAGCCAGATTGTTCAAGCCCTATTAAATCAGGTAGAATAGGGTCAATACGTAAAGCTAAAATCTTCGCAAAAGTTTTGTAATCAGTATTGACTAATGAGATGGGGCGGTAATTTTTGCATTGTGTGGGATCCTTATTATCCTTAGGATTAAATAGATCATGGCATCCTGAAAAGACCCACGAGAAACCCCTGCAGTGATAAAAAAAAGTTATATAAGAGTAAGAGATTGGGGAGAAGAAATTAAGCAAAATGGCTATAAAATTCAAGGGGGAAGCCATCGGGGCCAGGAGATTTTCCTCTACATAGGACGGAAACTGCATGAGATATCTCTGTGAGTGAAATATCGATCTCTAAGGAATCAAAATCAATATGTTGAGAAGAAGGCGAGGTAATAGATTGAAAATATTTAGCCAAATCTGACTTTAAGGGTTGGGTTTCTTACGAATTTAAAGTGGTATAAAAAGTAACAAATTCATGTAAAATATCTTTATCTTTAAAAAGAGCATTCCCAACACTATTTTGTAGGGATTCAACTTTAGTTTTGTCTTTTCTAATTGTTAAGTAATTTGCAAGCACTTTCCTCATTTTATTTTGACCACCATAATAACGTGCATTATTTTTCAACAAGAAATTGGAAGCAGCATTTATAGTTAATCTATTACAATTAATTTTAGCTTCCATTAATTGTTTTAAAGAGATCTCATTCTTAGGGCCCGATTCCGATGTCGTGCGGAACGCGGAAAGCATCCTGACCGAATCAGATTGGGAATGCTTTCCGTGCGACACGACTGCGAGCCCTCTGTGCGACGGAGTACGATGCATCCCATGTAAAACACAACCGAATCGTATGGAACGCTATCATTCTGAATGACGGCTCCGTAAACTGCACCGATGCGACCGACACGTTTGTAAACATTCAAGAATCGCATGCCGGTCACGATTCCGACTCGTATCAATATGCGATGAGATGATGTTGCAGGAGAATCGGTTACGGAACCGTGTCGGGACGTGTATTAAATGTCAATGGGGGGAGTCAAAAACAGTCAAAAAAAGCATTTGCAACTCCCCCAAAAAAACAAATTAACCACACCCACAAATCCACCTATATAAAGGGCCAACACCATGACCATGATCCTTTGCCACAACTGCCAATACTCCCAAGGAGCTTCCACCAGACATTCCCTGCTCTCTGCCTCACATACTCACACACCACACACCCTGCACAGATTTCATTTCATACGAAAACAAATAAACACACACCCTTTTTCAGATTCACACTCACATCCACACTCACCCTCACCTTCACACTCACCCTCACCATGTCCAAAAGGAAGCATCCACGTTTTACAGAGAATGAGTTGGAAGTGCTTGTAGATGAGATAGTCAGAGTAGAGCCACAGTTATTTGGGAACCTAGTCCAACAGACCCCCCTTGCCCAGAGAATTAGGATGTGGGAGAGGATAGTTAACAAGGTGAATGCTCAAGCACCTTGCCTGCGCACAATGAAAGATATCAGGACCAGGTACTATGATGTGCGAAGGAGGGTCAAGAAGCTGATGGCCAGGGAACATTTCCAAAGCCAGGAGACTGGCAGTGGCCCTCCTGCACAACCTGTCCACTTCACCTCCTGGGAGGAGAAGGTGCGTGACATCCTTCCGCCGGAGGGCATCTATGGAATCCCAGGATCACAAGAGTCTGGTGAGTAGACAATCCACATTCAAATAAAGTTATTAATCACACCCCTAGAGACATCACTGTAAAGGATACAGTTAAACAAAGGCCAGTATAAATATATAAAATGTAGTAGATTCTAAGAGCATGTGATGTGTGTGTTAGATTGTTAACAAAAATACCTCAAATTATATTGAAAATGCAACAAACTATAACCATGTACATACTTCTCACAAATTCACAGATAGGACTTCTGCTCCAAAACAACTTGCACCAGTGTCAGACATCTTGGCCCAGTATTTTTCCACTCACTCACAGGAAAGCACAGTCACAGGTGGGCTGTTTGGGATGGCTGGGAAGGTGGGTGTGGGCACAGGCACCATGGGACTTGTAGTCACTGCAAACACTCCTCCCCACACACAGCCCACACAGACATACTGGGACTATGCGAGCCTCTCAGTCAGTGGAAAAGTACCAGCAAGATGGCTGACACTGCTGTATGGTGTCTGGAGCACAAGGCCTGAGGGGAGTTGTAGTCAAGTCAAACAACAGGCACCAGTGTCAGACATCTTGGCCCAGTACTTTTCCACTCACTCACAGGAAAGCACAGTCACAAGTAGGCTGTTTGGGATGTCTGGGAAGGTGGGTCTGGCCACAGGCACCATGGGACTTGTAGTCACTGCAAACAATCCTCCCCACACACAGACCACACATACATACTGGGACTATGCAAGCCTCTCAGTCAGTGGAAAGGTACCAGCAAGATGGCTGACACTGCTGCATGGTGTCTGGAGCACAAGGCCTGAGGAGAGTTGTAGTCAAGTCAAACAACAGGCACCAGCGTCAGACAACTCGATAGTAGACTTCCATTCACTGTCAGGTATTCATAGGCCCAGATGACCTGGTTGGGTAGTGTGGGAGGAGGAGTGTTTGCACTGCCAACATCTCCTATAATGCTCTATCCCACACACACACCTTCCCACACAGCCCAACCAGGCCACCAGGAAGAGTGGGGTCCTGACAATGAGTGGAAGTGTACTTGCAGGATCTCTGACACTTGTGCATGGTGTCTGAGTTGAACACAAAGCCCATCATAGCCTTGTGCTCCTCACAAAAGTCCCCAGTGTCAGACATCCTGATAGTACATTTCCATTCACCATCAGGGATAGCATAGTTCCTGGTCTGCTATCTGTGCTGGCTGGGAAGGTGTGTGTAGGACAGGGCATGATGGGAGTTGAAGTCAGTACAAACACTCATCCTCACACACAGACCAACAAGACCACATACAATTGAGCTTCCCTGTCAGTCAATGAGAATGTACTGGCAAGATGACTGGCCCTGCGGACTGCCTTTTGGAGCTCAAGGCACTGTTGGAGAGTAGTGGACAAATCATACATCAGTCACCAGTGTCAGACATCTCTGAAGCACATTACCACTCACTGTCAGGAAAGTAGAGTCATAGGTAAGATATTTAAGATGGGTAGGAAGGTGTGTGGAGGATGGAGCCTGATGGGAGATGGAGTCAGGCCAAACACTCCTCCTCCCAAACAGCACAAACAGACCACCAAGAATCATGCTTACCTGATAGTGACTGGAAATCTACTGATGAAATGGCTGACACTGGGGACTTCAGTCTGAACAACTACGCCCTGCTTGTGGACAAATGGCACCAGTCATCAGTGTCAGACAACTTGCAAGTACATTCACAGTCACTGTCAGGGAAGCTGAGTTACAAGTAGGCTTTTGCTGATGGGTGGGAAGGAGTGTGGGGCAAGGCCTGATGTGACTTGTAGCCATTGTCAATACACATCCACACACCGAGCCATGCTAACTCCTCTGGGCCAATGCTTACCTCACAGTGAGGAGAAGTGTACTGGCATGGTGGCTGACACTGCTGCATGGTGTAGATCTTGAAACCAACTCCCATCAAGGCCCTATGCACAAAACATCATGCAACTGTATCAGCCATCTTGTCAGTACACTTACATTCACTGTCAGGTAGCCATTGCCACAGATGAGCTGGTTGTGTAGGAGTGTCTGCCATAACTACATCTACCATCAGGCTCTGGCCTCCACACACCATCCTACCTAGCCCAAATAGCTGATATGGGACTCTGCTTACCTGACAATGAGAGGAAATGTGCAGCCAAGATGGCTGACATTGCTGCATGGTATCTGAAGCAGAAGGCCTTGATGGGTGTTGCAGTGAAGTCAAACAACAGGCACCAGTGTCAGGTATCGAGCTGGGACATTTTGTATCACAGTGAGGTAAGCATAGTAAATGCTGGGCTGTTTGAGTTGGGTGAAAAGGTGTACATAGGACAGGGCCTCATGCAACTTATAGCCATTGCAAAGACTCCTCCTCCCATCCAGACTAGGTAACTCCACTTGGTCTAAGCCACACTCACAGTGAGGGGAAGTGGACTAGAAGTATGGATGGCACTGTTGCATGGTGTTTGGAGTACAGGTCCCTGGTGTGAGTTGCATTCATGTTCAAAACCATGCACCAGTGCCAGCCACCTTGCCAGTACATTTACCTGCACTGTGAGGTAAATATAGGCACAGAGGAGTCAGCAGGTCTGGGTGGGAGGAGGTGTATTTGCAATGGCTATAACTCACATTAGGTCTTGTCATACACACACTCTTCCCACCCAGACCAACTAGCCAAACAGAAAGTCTGCTTACTTGACAGTGAGTAGCAATGTACAGACAAGATGTTTGACAATGTGGACTGGTGTTTGGACCACAAGGCCCTGTTGTGACTTGTGGAAAAATCAGACACTAGGCACAAGTGTCACACATCTTCATAATCTCTGTCTGCAAACCTTCTGCCATGTGGTCTGTATTCTCTGGTTGGGAAGAGTGTGTAAAGGACAGAGGCTGGTGTGAGTCGGAGTAATGTTAAACAATTCTACACCCACTATGAACAACCACTTGAACAGTGCCAATGCCTACCTGACAGTGAATGGAAGTGCAACAGCAAGATCCCTGACACTGGTGCATAGTGTTTTGGGCACAAGGCCTTTGTTGGGATTTGGATTCACATTTAACACCATGCACCAGTCTCTGCATCCTTGTCAGAACGCTTACCATCACTGCCAGTTATTCATAGTCTCAGAGGACTTAGCTGGGCTGCTGGGAGGAGGAGTATTTTAAAATCCTAAAAATCACATCATGCATTGGACAACATACACCTTCACTAACATCACAAACAGACCTACAGGAACTAAGCGTGCACACAGTGATTTAGAATTTACTAGCAGGATGCATTACACTGGGCACTGGTGTCTGACTTTACAACAAATACTAACAGTGACTTGTGCTCAAAACACCAGGCACCAGTGTCAGCCAGCTTTGTCAGTACACATCCACCCACTGGCAGGAAAGCATACTTCCAGGGGTGCTGCATTTGCATGCAGGAAAGAGTGTACGTAGTACAAGGCCTGATGGGATGTCTGGCCATTGTAAACACTCATCCACAGAAACAGACATACAAGACCACTAAGAACCGTGATTACCTGACAGTGAGTGGACATCCAAATATGAAATGGCAGAGACTGGGGCATGCAGTGTGGTGCACAAGGCCATGAGGCAAGTTGTCTCCAAGTCAGAAACCAGTTCCCTGTGCCAGGCAGCTGGCCATGACATTCTGACACACTGTGAGCTAAGATCATGTCCTGTTGGCCTGTTATGACTGGGCACGAAGGTGTATGTAGGACTGGCCCTGATGGGACTTGGAAGAACAGCAAACACTTCTACTCACACAGCACAACCAATTCATCGTGAGCTATGTCTATCTCACAGTGAGTCCATGTGTACTAGCAAGATGGCAGACACTGGGGAATGTTGTGTGAACCTATCACAACTGACACATTTGCCCATGTGCCACAAAGACCAGCCAACATAGATAAATATCTCTCAAATACCCTTACAAACATTGGCTGGACAACACTCTTCCGTGTGGCCTGGTGGTGCTGGGTGGGAGGAGGGGTGTAAGTCTCACAAATAGAGAACAAGCACTCAAAGATCAGTTTATCATATTTCTTTGCCACAAAATGACACAAAGCTAAGTTTGTGAAATCATTTGACCATGCAGTCAATGTACAAAGTACATTATCTGAGTAGCCACAAAGTTAATCAGTCACACAATCTTTCTACTCACAGACATTCACATGTGTAGAATGAGATGAAAACTAGAAGCACCTCAATCACTCCATTCCCACAAATTCAAGGCTAAGTTAATAGAATGTGAGTGTGTAGCCAACCACACCAATGTGATTGCTAAAGACATGCACTAAGACCAGTAGACAGGCCCAAAAAAGTACCCACAAAGGGAGAGAAGGTGCATGTATCTCACTGTGAAAGTAAAGATGTGGACAACCTAAACACACCTGTGTCATTCATAGGGTGTCAATAACCAGTCAATTTCTTCGACATGTAATGTGAACTAAACACAACAGGCCCATCAATGCACATACCTGCACATGTCCATCAATCCCCCTCTTGTCCCAAAAACATAGTCACCACAAAAAATTGGTCTGCATCATGGATGAAGGAGTCTAATCTATTTACAGTAGCTCATCATGATCTTCGGTAGCCTATGTAATGTGTATGATTTGAGGGGCAGTGGACATTCACAGCAGTCATTGTGTTATGTTTGTACCTACAGGTCCAGCTGAGGACACCACTGGGACCATCCAGGACACCCAAACCCAGACTCCGGTCGAACAGGAGCCCTCCGGCGTTGATGACTCTCGTCATTCATCAGACGACGACAGCAGACCTGGCCCTTCTGATATGGGTCACCCCACAGCACCAGTGGTGGGAACATCTGGATCCTCTGCGACCACTCCTGCCTTGGCTGCCAACACCCAGCTGACCCCTATTCCTCACAGACACAGCATCCCAGGAGACCACCCACAGCACAGCAACACGGGACACTCTGGAGTTGCCCAACAACACCAATGCCAATGATGAAGGAGGCTCTGTGTCGACTGTGCCAGCAACAACTGGTCCTGATTGTGTGGGTAGGGGTGGTGGGAGGTGTCGTAGGGATCGTCAACATCATGCAGCTGGTGCTGATTATGTGGAGATCCAAAACCTCTCCAGAATCCTCAATGCATATGAGGATTCACAAGGAGAGATGGGCAAGGTCATAGGGGTCTTCAGGACTATGCAACAGCAGCAGGCAGCCCAAAATGAAAACCTGGACAGGTTTATGTAAAAAATGGATGAACAGACTGCGATGTACAGGGACATTATCCCCTCCCTCCGCCAGATTGCCACCAACACATCCACACCTCCCTGTGTGCCTACCACATCCACTGCAACAACATCTGCAACAGCCGCAGGGAGGGATGTGGACTCTGGAAAAGAGCCTCCTGCACTGCAGCTGCCTGCGCCTGAGGGTCCCCCAGAAAAATGTGGAGTCGGTCGTCCAAAGAAGCAACGGTGAGATACAGATGTCTAAGCATCACCCCCAGGAAGTGACTACCTGGCCCTGATATCCTCCATTGTGTGCCAAACATTCACTTTGTTGACTGTCACAGAACTCTCTCACATTGGCTAGAGGGTCTAAGTTCTTCACATTTTGCACTAAAATAATTCCCTCTGCACACAAAAAGTGGGCATGTTGTTACTTTGAATAACAAATGTATTAACTGTAATGATGTTGAAAAAGTCAAAGAAGGAAGTGTGCACAACATTGGTAACACATCATTTTGAAGGAGTACATTACTGGCTTGTGAGTATATGTGCATTGTCACAACATGATAGATAGACACAACCAGGTTATGGCCCAACCCGTAAGACATGTTACAGATGCAATGCAAATACATTGCTTAAAATACTAGCATTATTTTCAAACACAATAAACAAGCATTTTTAGCAAACCAGTGCATCATGGAGTATGTCCAGTTCAAAAATAACCTTGGGATGTGTAAAAAATCACAAGACACGAATCATTGTGTATCCTAGGTTTATTTCCCTGACACAACCTGGCGCATTAACCCAATTTCAATGGACAGCACACAGTAAGAAAATGCTGTAAAGTGAAGAAAAATGTCCATCAGTCCAAAAGGAAGTGCGTACCATGGATTTACAAACAAGTCCAATGGTGGAATAGGTCACAGCCTCAGGTGTCTGGTGAGGTCACAACTTGCATGGTTGACACAGCAAAGTACCCTGGTAAGGAGAAACATATAACAGAGTTAGGCACACAGGACTAAGCCTCCACAATTTTGACAACAATGTCAGCTGATGCACAAGATTTTCAGTGTGGACACTACATATGATTCACAGTAACACTAAACATCTCAACTTTTCCATCTCACAAACACTTATCAAACAACAAACATCATGTCAATTTTCATACACTCACAAACATACATATACATTGTGCACCAGCAACACAACAACAAACACTTGGGGCTAGTTCCCTACTTTCATTGCATTCCTACACTCATGTGAAGAAGTTGTTGATAAGCTGTCGTCTCAAATCCACGCCATCATCATCATCCCCACGGTCGTCATGTCCCAGACCAGGATCCTCCCTCGCTGGCGGATGCTGGTCTCCATCGTCCTGGATAAGTGGAATTTCCCTCTGTATAGCCAAGTTGTGGAGCATGCAGCAAGCAGTGATAATGTTGCACACCTTCAATGGTGCATATTGTAGGGCTCCTGCCGTCTGATTGAGACAGCGGAATCTTGTCTTCAGGAGGCCAAAACACCGCTCAATGACTCTCCGGCTCCTACCATGGGCCTCATTATACCGCATTTCGGCAGGTGTGACTGGGTTACGGAGTGGTGTCAGCAACCAAGGTTAGTTGGGGTACCCAGAGTCTCCTACATTGAAAAGAGAAAAATAGATTCAGTTGTTGGTTGAAAGAGCATTATCTGACATACAATCTACACAAAACACAGCACACACATTTAACATCACCTACCAACAAGCCAGGCACAGTCAGGTTGTGGCTGTGACATCATACAGGGGATGGCACTGTTCCTCATGATGTACGCGTCATGTGCAGATCCAGGGAAACGTGCACAGACATGCGAGATGGACATGTCCGCCAAACATACCACCTGGACATTAATTGAGTGGTAATGTTTGCGGTTGTGATACACTACCTCATTAGCCTGTGGTGGCACCAATTCAACTTGGGTCCCGTCAATGGAGCCAATTATATGGGGTATCCATCCCAATGCATAAAATTCACCCTTGATGTCTGCAAATTCTCCAGGTGTTGGGAACTTAATGTATTGGCACAGGTAACGCAGCAATGCCCCCAAAACATCTCACAGAACCCGGCTAAACATGGTTTGTGACATCCCACCAGATGTTGCCATTGTGTATTGAAATGTACCAGTGGCAAAAAAATGTAAAGCTGCCATAACCTTCACTTTGGGCATCAGCGCAGTTGGATATGGCCGACCTGGCTGCAGATAAGGTGACAACTGCACAGTCAAGTTTTCAATCATTGCCCTTGTGAAGCGGTACTTCCTGATGGTGTCACGTTCTTCCATGGTTGCCAGGTCTGGAAAGGGCCTGTGGACTGCAGGTCGTCTGCGATACCTATGTGTAGAGTGTAAACACAGATGGTGTCAGGTGACAATGTATCAAGCAACATGCTCAGAAACAAACAGAACATGAAATGTGAACACAACTGAAGCTACAGATGATTTCAAATCCAGATTTCAATTATAAAATATGCCCTTAGATTATCAGTACCCTACACAGACATGTCATCAAGGTATGGTAACACAGCAATTATAGTGGGGTAATGTAAAACTTACTAGTGTCTGACATCATGAATGCCTGCAAACAGCACATATTCCAGGGATCCACAGTAAAAATATGGGGGCAGATTTACAAGGACCTTGCGCCACTTTTGCGTCACTTTTAACATGGGAAAAGTGACGCAAAAGTAGCGTAAGGAGCTTGTAAATCTGCCCCATGTACTTTAATGTTTCTGAAAACAATTACATATGCAATAGGTAGACAGAATAGGAACATGTAATGCAAGAGATGTGTTACACCTGATATACACATCATCTCACATACTCAGTCATGCCCACCACTGTCACAGGTTGGACACTGTCATTCATTTATGTCTACATTACACATACAATAACATATACAGACTATTTTCAATGTTGTGGATTTTGAAATATGTAACAATACCATACACTGCAGTCTGGGGCACACAGATAGACTAGTAATTCTCATTGCACAAACAAGATGAAGATGCATAATTATTTCACTGTCCACTCATCCAATGGTAAAAGCCCTAGCCATTACTTATACAACAGACATCTACATTCTGAAATTATAAAAATTGTACAACGGGTCATACAGTACACAAATGCAATGACAAGACAAGAATGCACACGTACATCCACACATAAATTGCACTGTGACCAATACAATGCAGATAACAGGATTTCAAATCCTGACATGCTTTACATGCCAATTATACAGTGTGTCATGTGCCCCTTAAGGTTAGCTCCTCATGGGAGTGTGTCTTATTCATGTAAAGGTCACTTTCATCATTTATAAAGTGCCTCCACACATGTACTGTACAAAAATACATCATTCACCGCAGTGTGTGCTCTGACGACTGATTATTCAAAGGACGCGGTATCTGCATTCGAAACGATTCGGTGACAGCCATTGGTTGTCATGGTGAAAAACGCGGGTGAGTATTCAAATGATGCGTTCTCCGCATCCGAAACGATTCGGTGACAGCCATTGGTTGTCATGGTGAAAGACGCGTGTCAGTATTCAAAGGATGCATTCTTCGCATCCGAAACAATTCAGTGACAGCCATTGGCTGTTAGTTGCTATGGTGAGCAATGCGTGTTTGGACTCATGTCTTCAGCACATGGAAAACGACTCGATTACCTCCCATAACCAATGTATCAATTTCAACCGAGATCACATGAAGAGTGTTTGAACGTCACGCTAGGTGTGTCATTTGCAAGCAAAGTTATGCATTGGACCGATTCGTACAATGCGACTGACGCGATCCTATCACTTTTGATGCATGGATTTGAGACCGCCTCTGCTGTTTACGTATAAGTTTGTCTGTTCCCTAGAGACTTCACTTGCCTGCGCTACCAGCTTCATTCCTGCACCTCCCCATCTCTCTGCTGCTGTGATAACATCCTCTAGTAGCCACAATTAAGCCTGGGCGTAGTTCGCGAAGTAGCGCTACGCGAAGCTACGCAAAGTGCAGTTCGCACTAAGTGAGCTACGCGTAGCACTACGCGAACTGCGTAGTGCACTGTTCGCAATGATTGCACAGTGCCGGATGCTTGTCCGCACTGTGCAATCATTGAAAACGGCATCTTGCACAGTGCGAGCTGTCTTTTACTGCCGCTCGAGTAGATTTTTACTCGGCGGCAGCTTTCTCAACGCGGACTGGTAGTTTCTCATTGCGAGCGGTCGCGAGCATACGCGACCACTCGCAATGAGAAACCTGACCTCCCCGCGTTGAGAATCTCGCCGGGAGGTTTATTTTCCACGCTCGCGATCGGCAACTTGATGTTGCTGATCGCGAGCAGAAAAAGTCTCGCTGGGATGTCATTTTGCTTGCTCGCGGTCGCCAACTTGACGTTGAGGACCGCGAGCAAGCAAATGTACCGCTGCACTACGCTACGCTACGCGTGTTTGCACTGTGCTACGTGCAATTCGGGTTGTGCGAAGTAGCGCAAACTTCGCAAACTACGCGAGCGTAGCGTAGTGCTTTGCCCAGGGTTAGCCACAATGGCAATGACACACCCCAGAGCCCCCGCCTTCAGTGAGGAGGAGAACCAGGCCCTGCTGGACACACTCCTGCCACTACACAGCCAGATGTAAGGCAAACCAGAGGAGAAGGTGATTGAGAATAACAGTGCATTGCCTTTGGACATGAGTGATAACTGTGCATTACTGGCAGTGGCAATCTCTATCATAGTTATTCCTTTATGTTTTTTGCAAGTTTCACTGGGTGTATGGAACTGATTTGGCCATGCAGACTGCTGTAGAAGTGTGTGTACTGGGGCAAACATGTCATCACTGTTCAAAATGGAACAGAGATTAGATTGAACACAAGACTGATGGACATGATGCCACATGCATTACCCTTAGTTATTTGTGAAAACATGACCATGAGCTATGTATAGTAGTGTATGATTCAGACACATGACGCATGTAAACTAAGGGACTATCACCATGTCATCCTTACAGGTCAACCCCCATGAGAAGGCAAGAATGTGGTTGACCATCGCCTAGAAGGTGTGTGACGTGGGGGTCGCATATTATCGGGTCCGTCATTGCCGCAAGAGGTGGCAGTACCTTCGTGGCTGGGCAAAGACGATTGCTGAGGTCCAGCTGGGCTTGTCACAACCGGGCAAGCGAGGCAGCCGGCGAACATTGACCCCACACATGCTCCGCATCATAGCGGTGGTCTTGCCTGACCTGGATGGGCAGTTGAAGGCCCGACACCAACAAGGAGGGGGTGAGTCAGTTATATGTTGCACTTCTATCTATTTATTCCAGCAGGTTTTGAGATCTGAGCTTGATGGCACCTTTACAGGTTGTAAGTCTGCCAAACGTGCAATCATTTTCACAAGATGAAAATGGTAATGGATCAATAGATGACAGGTAATGCCCCATTCATCTGGGACATGTGAGTGAGTTATGTTCAGGGATTGTAACAGTACTGACATGCACATGTGTGCTTTCTAATTTACACTGTCGTGTAGTTCCTATAGTACCCATGCAGGACCTGCGCATTTGGATAACATAAACTGTGGGCTTGGTGGCAGACTGATTCTGTACACCCCCACTGATAAATGTTAGCCTGTTTGCAAAAGCTAGCTCACAGTGCCACTAGTGTCTCCTCTTATCGGGGAGAGATTAGTTTCTTGCAACCTCGGAACATGACAACCCTGATCCCTCAAGATCGTGGAAACAATGTACTACTTTTTGCTCAGTCACTCGTGCTTATTTAGTTTATCTCAGAGGTACACAGAATAAACAGTCTGGGCATTTCAATAAGGATTTATTGAACAGTTGTTATTCTCGTGTAAAGTATATGAGCTAAAACAGCCATTAGACAGTAGCAGAGATATATGATTAGCAGTACTATGAATATAAAAGGATAGTACAGTTCTATCATCTTGCAATAAGCATTAATAAATACATGAATATAAAATGCATTGATAAAAGCGAGTGCGTACTCCTACGATGCCTATCTAGATGTACCTAAGTGTCACCTAGCATGTGAGTAGGTGTGCAGCCAAGGATCCCGCTAGGATTTGGTCGAACCCAATTACCTGAAGTGAGAATGTAGGAGCCCCTCTTGGTCTCGAGCTGGATACCCCGCAGGGATGTTCAGACCATTGTCAGCTGGAGCGTCTGCATGCAGGAGCCTCAGAGTCTCTGGTCAGTGTGTCGGCCTGGAAGTCTCGGTTCCCTCTAAGTACTGATAGCAAGAGGTGCTGTAATTATACAGAAAAGTATATAGAGTCCCTTTGTCCCTTGTTCTTGTATTAGCCATTGTTGGGTATGAGGATGACGTATGGGATGAACCTTGTGCGTAGATATTAGGAAGGTGGTGTATAGCCCCTGCCTGGTTTCCAAGTAGTCTCACGAATATTTTATTCATGCAGTGTCAGTCTAAAGATGAAGTCATAGAACACTATTGTTCGGGAAAAACCCTCCTTCTGCACCCAGGCCTAGAACTAGGTAAAAGGTTCACTCCATAAAAGGCGTTCAATCCTTAAAAGGCTTGTTACTGTGTAATGTAGGGGAGGTGATGTAGGTTTAAGGGTATGATGTTACCCGGGCCTATATTAGGGTACCTATATGAAACATAACACCCACTCCTCTTCTGAACAGTCAACAATGATAAAAAATGCTAGTGGACTATTCTTTTTACTAGATAGTGGTGCATAGGACATTTTTCAATGAGCTTCATTAAAATCCTGTTTTAAAATCAATTTAAAAACAGTTTAAAAAGGTAAAAAATTAAAATTCGTGCTCTAAAATTAGTTGTTTTGAAATTGTCACTTAAGCCACAGTCCTAATTGAGTTCGTTTATATAAGTTGAATGTCTACAAGCGTCAAAAGCCATGCTTTTCAGCGAGAGAGTATCAATTTTCAGGAAGTGTTCCAAATTTAGTTAATTTTAGAGAAAAATGAAAATCCGAATTCTTTCCCAGCACACGATGAGCCAATTACAGATTAAATGTCCTTGCTGGGAGACGCAACATCATCGCTGCTTTCTGCTGCAGGGGACGGTCCCTGTAACACCTCGCAGAGCACGTCAATGGAGCACAGATGATATTCAGTACTGCCAATGGCTGGTGTAGGGGCAGCAGGTGCTGCCGTCGATACCTCGGTGCTAATGGTGGAGCTAAAGCTTAACTCAGTTGTAAAAGGCACCTGCGGATTTTCGAGAAATGCAGCCATCAAGATGGGAATGCGCTGGGGACATTGCCGAGCGTGGGCCCTCAAGGGTTCCAGCCAGGTATTCAAGTCCGCAGGCATGTCCGTTGCAAGTGACAGACAGAGGTCCAACACGCATTCTTCACCGCAAAACAGGCATCGAAGAACAAGTAAGATGCAGTCCATCCAGACTGGTCTAAATGATAGGAAACAAGAGACGCTTAGCTCCCTTAGGCGAGGTGTGCCCAGATGTTGTACCATGCGTTCGCGGTATTTCCGCTCCAGGAGCGCATTGGCCATTTCGTTGGTAATTGGATCGTCCATTGCGTAGTAGGTAAATGAGGATCAGGACTCCCGCTATTGATAGCAGGATCAGAGGTAGACCTCCGAAAATGCTTCCAAATACGGAGTGTATAAAGTTCGGGATAACTCAGAGGATTGTTTGGAAGGTGCTAAGAAGTCCTGACTCTAGGGTCTTAAATAAGTGTACACTACCACTCGTATCAGACATATTAAAGATATGACCCACCATTTCTGCAAAATGAATGGGGCAGTTTGTACGTATAAGTGCCTGTATATCACTCAAGGTCCTTGCGATTTGAAGTTCAAAGGTCTCTCCAGCGGAGGTTAAGGGTACGGTCTGCTGTAAAAGCATGGCTTTCAGTCTGCTCAAAGTATCAATTTGTATAAAGGAAACATTCAACGAAGGTCATAACGGCGCCTCCCTGACTGTACTTATTGGGGGAAACAATACTTGCATACAGCAAGTAAACCTGGAGTTCACAGTGACAAGATAGGCAATGCCCGGGAGCATACCACAGCAACCTTGATCGTTCAGCATCAAGTAACACCCGTTCAAGAGCAGCTCGAATACCGGCTTAATCACGGCAGCTGGAGTCCCTTTCATGTGGCAGGACAAGTTTGCTATCGAACCATTACATGCTCCTTGCAATGTAATGTCCCGGCACATGAGAGAACTGCTCAAAGCGTTCTTGCAGTTAGTACCACTTAGAAACACTTCTCGATCCCCACTCCGGCATCGAAATCTATACGATAAATCACAGGATTCCCTAATGTACCCCTTACCCATCTTTTCATATTTGCCCGCCTGCCATTGTTCAAGGCAATATTGAAACTGAAAAGTAGTGACGGGTAGAGTTATGTGGCCATGGATCAGCCATTCAGTAGACGGCGCTTCGCCACTGTAAATGGTAGTCGGTCCAGTTTTTCAATACGCAACATTGTATATTTAGCTCCCCTTTGTGCCATTTCAACCTGTTTATCTGTTAGAGTATATTCAGAAAACAGAGACGTACTGTTTATAAAACGCCAAGGCACAAAGCCTGCGCGCAAAAATTGCAGCGTCCAGCTCAATAACATGATAGAACGTAATTGAGATTGACCGTGTTGTAGTATGGCCAAATCTTGTTCTAGGATGTCTATCGCAGAAGATACAATGTTGTCCAAAGAATATATTCTGGAGGACAAAGTTGTTAACCCATTGTCTACCACAGCCAATAATTTTTCTAAGTTAATACTGTCTATTTCCCGTATTCTCTCTGCAGCCTATATGAAACATTTCTGACGTTGTTTCCTGGGACCTTGTAAAAAATCCTGAAGATCCATGTCTTGTGAGAGTAAGGTTAAGTGTTGTTTCACTTCTGTTAGTGTTGAGGTCTCTAGCCAATCAAGGCACAACTTCCCAACACTGTAGGATGTCACTACCCCTGGATGTTCTCTTTGTACATAACGTGGGTCTGGCCTGTGGATACTGTATCCTTCGGTAATACCCAAGAATCGTTTATGACATATATTTGTGTCTAAGCGCCAAACCACCCATTTTTCCCAATTTAGGTCAGATCTATTGTACTTTAAAATGTAATCTACTGTTGCCCCTTCCCGTGAAGTCAAATTTTGCCACCCTCCCATCTGTGATGTTATTGGAAATCGAGGTGTGTTCAGGTCCTTTACCTTGGCTAAGCCAAGACAGGATGTCTGTTGCACAGATTCATTTAGAAATAACATCTCCTGTGGAATGAGGCATGCTCTAAATAGTGCTTCTGTTCCCTGGACTTGCCAGTCCTTAGAACCCCAGATTGATTTTAAGTCTAGTGTGTCCTTCCATAGGTCAAAACCCTGTTCAGACAATTGGGCAAAAAAGGAAGCAGAGTACATCTGTTTGGTGTTAGTCAACATAATTTTCAGTGCCAATGTCGGTGAAATTTTATAATAAAATGACGTCGGGTCAGAAGTGCTAAAACCTGAAAAATATGAAAATTTCTGTGCAAATGTCTGCGAACTACCTTTTGGTGGTGTAGGACAATGTTTCCACTGATGGTACTCAAACACATTTCTAGGCGAAATCGATTTGTGTAGGAAATGATGACCATAATGTTGGTAACAGTACAAAGTGTCATAGTCCTAATTACTTTCTAACATTTAAGTGTTCGGAAATGCAGCAGTTTTTTCTAAATCAGACAACATGTTATTAACAGTTTCAGTGTCCCAATCATCAGAAAATGTACTGGAGGTAATGATATCACTTAATGAAATTTTAAATAAATGTGGAATTTTTAAAAGTTCAGTCGAACCGAATATTTCGAAATCAACCTTGTCCCAAACTACACCATCTTGTATAGGAACCGCTGTGATGTTTACTGATAACAAGTCTCTCTGTTCACGGTGAGACGATTGATGTGGTTTTAAATTCAAATTAACTTTCGGGGCTGTAGAGCTCTGTTTAAGATATCGTCCATTAATAAGCATGCTAAAAGTTATTACTAAGCCTAGCCAGAAAAGAAAAAATAGAATCCCAGTAATTACCCAAAGTTCAATCCAAGGTGATACCAGGTAAGTCTTTTTAAGAAAGTTCAAAAAGTCTTTAGCTTGTTGTTTACGTGATTTTTTGGCTGGCGTAGTTTACGGCTCGCTTGGATCCAGGGAAAATGTATCAAAGTTCATGAAGTAGCCAGAAGCAGTTCGATCAATTGTTGGGATTGCATCGGGATTTGTTGAAATCGCATTTTGCTCTTGTCGAGGCATGTTGACGTAGACGTCTGTATTTGGTCTGATTGCAACTTGAGTGTTGTTTTGAGTTTCATTTTGTAGATGAACTTCAGGTTCAAAGGGAACGAGTTCCATAGCGTTGTTGCTTAGTCCTTCATTCCTCACAGGAGGCTCTTCAAACGTGATGAGTCTTTCTGTTTGAACTTCTTGGATTGTAGCGAGAGGAGGGCATCTGCTACTGTGGAGTCCACGAGGCCTACTGTTCAGTATTGGCCACATAGTGTGGTTTGATTAAGTCGATTGAGACAAATCTTTTCTCCTTTTTTCCGGCAAGAGGTGGCAAAAGAACAGTTTGTGTTCCTTGAATTGCTAGGACAGGTACAGGCTTTCTGTATGATGGTCCAAATTCTTTCTTGTCCACTATTTTCTCTCTGACCAGATCCCCGATCTTTGGGATCCAGACAGGTCTTGCCGTGCTTGCCTTGACTTCCTCAGTGGCGGTCTGTTTCTGGACAACGTTGTTTGTTGTGTCCTGGATTCATTTAGATCCTGTAAAACAGCCAAACCATCATCAATATCAAATGGTTTCTCATCCGCAACTGTGCCTTCATACTCAAGATCAGCTACCAACATTCTTGTCCCAAATAGGACCTCATATGGAGTGACACCCCCTAGAGAGTTTCTTGGCTGGTTGTTTAGTGCTCTTTGTACCCCATAAAGGTGACTGACCCAACTACCGCCCTTGCCTAATACTCTAGCTGTTAAAGATTGCTTTAAGTCCCCGTTTTTCCTCTCCACAACCAAATTTTCCTCAGGATGGTACGGAGAGGAGTACCGCAGTGCAACGCCCATACTTTTCATGGCCTTTTTGTAAGCCCGAGAGCTAAACGTCAGACCACGGTCAGAATGTAACGTGCCAACTGCGTATGTCCCGATACAGACTCGCAAATCTTTTATAACAGTTCGAGCATCAGCCGAGCGCTGAGGCCAAACCAATAGGAATCTTGAGCAGGAATCCACTGCAACCATGATATACTTGTAAGCCCCATCAGACTGTAAGGGGCCGCAGTGGTCCAGATACACACATGCGAGAGGTTTGTCAGATATTAGTAATGGTGTCTGCGCCGGGCGTGCTCTGGTGGAGCTTTTCATCTGATGACAGATGTCGCATTTCAAGACAAAGTCTTTAGTTTGCTTTGTTAGACCGGGCCACCAATAGCGCTGTTTCAATAATTAAATAGTTGCTGTAATGCCTGTGTGTGCAGAGCCCAAACCCTCGTGTGCTGCTAATATTAAACCTTGCCTACGATCCATATTTGGTATTACTCTGTCCCCCACTCCAGGAATCTGAGCATATGGAATGTTGTTTGCATCTAACTTGTAGGAGTACTTGAGTGGAAAACTCTTTGGTACTGCTCCGCTGTTTTTGCTTGAAGCAATGACAGCAACCATAATCTCACCGTCTATCCTCGTTTTTGAACGAGTGATTGCAGCTACGGAAGCTGTGCGTACAGCCCCCTTTGCGACTTCGTCAGCCAATGAATTCCCTTCAACGTGAACGCCATCACGCTGATGACTCAGTGTGTGTATCACGTGAGCCCTTGGCAGGTCGTTTTTCAACTCCACTACCTGTTCCCATAGCATTTTATGCTTAATTGTTCCACCTTTCCCGTCCTTAAACCCGTTTAGTTCCCAATGATGTAGATACTCATTGTATGACTGCACACAGTAAAAGGAATCGCACACAATTAGTGTGGGGAATTCTTGATCCGTATTTACAAACGCCAGTATCAGTGCTTTTAACTCTGCCAACTGAGCCGTGCAGTCTCCTAGAGATTGCGTTTTGGTGCAACTTGGATGGAACTTCCCATCCCGCATGCGACCTTTAATGATTGCACATGCTGCACTATATTGTTGCTTACTCCCGACGGCCGGTTGAGCAGATTTGTCAGTGTAAATAATATATTCATACTGATCGAGAGGCAATATTTCATTAGGTAGAGGATATTCTTGTTCGTATTGCAGAAATGCTTGTGTTTTTAGATTTGGGTCAAATCTGTATTCAACGTCCGTTGCAGTAAGAGAATTAGCCCAGTGTATCGATCTCGGATGTAAAGCTTTTGCATTTGGAATGCTAGCCTTTGTAACAGCTTCTAAAGCTGGTACTGGGGTTAGACAATTATGCGTTTCCCCAGAGCCAGTGCTCTTTCTCTTGCTACAGCGGTCTGAACTGCTGTCAGGATTTTTTCAGTTGAAGTGAAACGCATTTCTGCGTTTGTATACAGGTGTGATTTGTATGTGATTGGTACGGTTTCTCCTTCATTGAAGGTTAAGTAAGTGTACCCACATTGACCGCGATTACACGGATCACCAAGTTGTGTGCGTTTACGCGTGTCTGTAAGTGTTTGGAAGCAATCATGTCTTCTTGTAATGAACGTAGGATATTTGAATGTTCCTGTGTCCAATGTTTGACTGAAAAGTCAGGTTTTATTAAGTCGCAGAAAGGTTTTACTTTTTCTGCATAATCTAAAATGTATGTTCTGCCGAAATTTAGGAATCCCAGTATTGATTGTAGATTTTTAATCATTTTGGAGGCTGGAGCAGCGCACACTTTTCTAAGTTAGCTGCCAGACTTTTCTCTTCACTTGAAAGCTCGTATCCGAAAAGCAGGACATTGAGGTGGGCTATTTTTGATTTTTTTAAATTAAATTTGTAGCCCTCAGAGGCGAATCCCATCATAATGGTGCTCACCCTGGTCAAGTGTTTTTTTAAGTCATCGTCCGTCAGATAAATATAATCTACATAGGACAATGCTTCCTCATCAAAATTTTGGAGTAACTCTGTTACTCTTGCTGAGAAGACCCCCGGGCTGTTCTTATACCCCTGGGGGAGACGACAAAATGGCGGCTGGGACCCCAATGCTGAGAATGCGGTCAAATACCTGCTTTCAGGAGCTATATTTTGGCAGAAAAATCCATTTGAGATATTTAATGTAGTTTTGTATTTTTTCCGCAGAATGTTATTTATTAATGCGGCACTGTGTGCTTTTTGGACAGCGAATGTCTTTGTGCACGAGTTTAAATGTCTGTAATCAAAAAGTAGACGATATGTGTTGTCCGGTTTCGATACTGGAAACAAAGGATTGTTCATTGGTGAGGTGCATGTTTCAATCACCCCTTGGTATTCAAGTTGATCTAAGATCTCCCTGACTTGTTTTTTAGGTTCTTGCTTTATTGGGTATTGCCTCTGAGCATTTGGTGAAACTTTTAACGGGATCACGTGGTGGGTTGAATCCTCATCCCAACCAGCATGATTTTTGTATAATACTGGAGCTAGGGAAACCGCCCACTCCTGTGCATAAGCATGTTTAAGATGTATGGGAACGAGGTCGGAAAATGATGGAAAAATTACATTTTCTCCCCTGAGGCACTCCATGACGAATGTTGGTCGGCCAATCTTGTTCTGCTAATAGGATGTCATAACTGGATGACAGATTTTCCCAAAAGAGACCTTTGACTTTCCTGGGCTTGTCCACCTCCATTTGGAGTGTTATTTCGTGTAACTTATGTGGGACGCTCACCCTGGTGTCTGGTGTTTCTACCGTGATGTAATCATTCAAGTCCGCTGTCACCAGAAATTCCTTCAGGTTCTGGCGAGCTATTGTTACTTCTGCTGCACTGTCTAGCATCGTCAGAGCCCATTCCCCGTTCAGAAGCTGCGTCCTCAGAATTCTGGGCATGTCTGATCTTTATGCCTGCAACTTTTTTTTTCTTAAACTGTGGTTTTGATTTTGGCTTGTCTTCTTTTTTGGAAGTATAGTCTTGAGCACGCTGCTTGTCTCTGGACTTTGTACGCTCCTCTTTGTGTTCTGACCGTCCTTCTCTCTCGGAGTTTTTCGTCGAGCCCTGAAAGGAAAGAGAGGAACGTGTATCAGTATCCTGATACCTGTCAGGTTTCCTAATATTATCCCTATTCCTGAGGTTATACCTCTTTTCAGAGGGCTCCTGTGGAGGAGATCTGCCTCTGGATTGAGATCTGTTTTTAAACTTTTGTTGTTTTTTATCATCCCACTTCTTTTTAGAAGAAGCAGGTGGATGCTTTGTAGTGTCCTTTTCAGGACTGCCCATCAGTTGTGGTTTTAATGCTTTCCCACCCAAACTGTCTCTGCCTAATTCTGCATATGCAGTTTCAATTATTTTGGGCATTTCGTGTTGTTGGTCCAATGGACTGTACTCCCTTAGGCGTTGGCGGATTGCCACTGAAGCTGCTTCCCCTTTAATATTAGCTAGTATTATGGCTGATACCTGGTCATAGTTATTTAATAATTTCATCCCTAAGTTTAGGGCAGGGTCTGCTCCGTACTCATTTTGTATTTGTCTCAATACGTCTGGTACTACTGCTAATGAAGGAATACCATGGTCTGGTATATATGGCAGCAAACACTGTACCCCAAGAGGTGCAGTCCTCTACTTGTGGCGTAATCCCCATGGGCAAGCAGATTGTTAACATTCTGTGTTTTTCAAATAGGGTAGTATTCGGAAATACTGCCCCTAGCTGAGTTATTTTCTGAGCTACCCAGAATGGCATTTGTTCACATTCCGTGGGCATTTTGCCCATTACTGCGTGTAATGTTTGTGGTGTAATTTTAGTTGCTGTACCCTGAAACTGAGTTCCATTTGTTGCAGCTAATGTTGGTTGGACTGTGAAAGTCCTCATGACATACTGTGTCAGGTTTCTGTAGATTTTAATTAAATCCTTGTGTTGTAAGAGTAAGTCTGGCTGCGGCATTGTGTCAATGTCAGGATGTGGTGTGTAGGCCGCTAATATTGGCCATGTTGCACCGTCTCCTCCGAGCGGAGCTAATCTTGCTCTGGGTCTTATGTGGGGTAGGGCGCCTTTAAACCAGTATAGGTGTTCCTTGTAAGTGAGTGGAACTTCTGGGACCATATTCCCGTGGTGCATCTCCTTCTGTATAGTAGTGAAATGTCTGTGTTCATGCATCTGCTGCTGGGAATTTAACCCACGAATAAAATATCTCTGTTTTGTTTGATTCGTGTGCCTCAATCACGAAAGCTACTAAGTCACCCCTGGATGTTAAACCATAGTCCATTAGTTTCAGGGTGATAGTGCATCTGAGTTTTTGTGCAATTTGTATTGCATTTGTATCTTCTTCCTCGTCTGAGAGGTGTATATTTACTACTGGGTTATTTTCCTCAGTCATTTTGTAAAAGGATAGGTTTTGCTCAAGGGAACTAAGATAAGGTGTTATGCACAATTTTAGGAACTAAATGTCCTTCAAGCTTGAATAACCAACAGCCAATAAATAGGATTTCTCGCCTACTCAGCTGAGGCGGAGTTTGTGCCCACCCACTCCTGACGTCTCTGGCGTTTTTTTGAGTAGGGATCTCTGAGAATAGCACAACTGAACTACTCAGATTCTACTGTTAAATAAGAGCCCAACCATCGTTGGTGGCGCCATGTCGTGTAGTTCCTATAGTACCCATGCAGGACCTGCACGTTTGGATAACATAAACTGTGGGCTTGGTGGCAGACTGATTCTGTACACCCCCACCGAGAAATGTTAGCCTGTTTGCAAAATCTAGCTCACAGTGCCACTAGAGTCTCCTCTTATTGGGGTGAGATTAGTTTCTGGCAACCTCAGAACATGACAACCGTGATCCCGCAAGATTGTGGAAACAATGTACTACTTTTCGCTCAGTCACAAGTGCTTATTTAGTTTATCTCAGAGGTACACAGAATAAACAGTCTGGGCATTTCAATAAGAATTTATTGAACAGTAGTTATTCTCTTGTAAAGTTTATGAGCTAAAACAACCATTAGACAGTAGCAGAGATATATGATTAGCAGTACTATGAATATAAAAGGATAGTACAGTTCTATCATCTTGTAATAAGCATGAATAAATACATGAATATAAAACGCATTGATAAAAGCGAGTGCGTACTCCTACGATGCCTATCTAGATGTACCTAAGTGTACCTAGCATGTGAGTAGGTGTGCAGCCAAGAATCCCTCTAGGATTTGGTCGAATCCCATTACCTGAAGTGAGAATGTAGGAGCCCCTCTTGGTCTTGAGCTGGACACCCCGCAAGGGATGTTCAGACCACTGTCAGCTGGAGCGTCTGCATGCAGGAGCCTCAGCGTCTCAGGTCAGTGTGTTGGCCTGGAAGTCTCAGTTCCCTCTAAGTACTGATAGCAAGAGGGGCTGTATTTATACAAAAATGTATATAGAGTCCCTTTGTCCCTTGTTCTTGTTTTAGCCATTGTTGGGTATGAGGATGATGTATAGGATGACCCTTGTGTGTAGATATTAGGAAGGTGGTGTATAGCCCCTGCCTGGTTTCCAAGTAGTCTCATGAATATTTTATTCATGCAGTGTCAGTCTAAAGATGAAGTCATAGAACACTATTGTTTGGGAAAACCCCTCCTTCTGCACCCAGGCCTAGAACTAGGTAAAAGGTTCAGTCCATAAAAGGCGTTCAATCCTTAAAAGGCTCGTTAGTGTGTAATGTAGGGGAGGTGATGTAGGTGAAAGGGTATGATGTTACCCGGGCCTATATTAGGGTACCTATATGAAACATAACACCCACTTCTCTTCTGAACAGTCAACAATGATAAAAAATGCTAGTGGACTATTCTTTTTACTAGATAGTAGTGCATAGAACATTTTTCAATGAGCTTCATTAAAATCCTGTTTTAAAATAAATTTAAAAACAGTTTAAAAAGGTACAAAATTAAAATTTGTGTTCTAAAATTAGTTGTTTTGGAATTGTCACTTAAGCCACAGTCCTAATTGAGGTCGTTTATATAAGTTGAATGTCTACATGCGTCAAAAGCCATGCTTTTCAGCGAGAGAGTGTCAATTTTCAGGAAGTGTTCCAAATGTAGTTAATTTTAGAGAAAAATGAAAATCCAAATTCTTTCCCAGCACACGCTGAGCCAATTACATATTAAATGTCCTGGCTGTGAGACGCAACATCATCGCTGCTTTCTGCTGCAGGGGACGGTCCCTGTAACACCTCGCAGAGCACGTCAATGGAGCACAGATGATATTCAGTACTGCCAATGGCTGGTGTAGGGGCAGCAGGTGCTGCCATCGATACCTCGCTGCTAATGGTGGAGTTAAAGCTTAACTCAGTTGTAAAAGGCACCTGCGGATTTTCGAGAAATGCAGCCATCAATGCGCTGGGGACATTGCTGAGCGTGGGCACTCAAGGGTTCCAGCTGGGTATTCAATTCCACAGGCGTGTCCATTGCAAGTGTCAGACAGAGGTCCAACATGCATTCTTCACCGCAAAACAGGCATCGAAGAACAGGTAAGATGCAGTCCATCCAGACTGGTCTAAACAATAGGAACCAAGAGGCGCTTAGTTCCCTTAGGCGAGGTGTGCCCAGATGTTGTACCATGCGTTCACGGTATTTCCGCTCCAGGAGCGCTTTGGCCATTTCGTTGGTAATTGGGCCGTCTATTGCGTAGTAGGTAAATGACGATCAGGACTCCCGCTATTGATAGCAGGATCAGAGGCAGACCTCCGAAAATGCTTCCAAATACGGAGTGTATAAAGTTCGGGATAACTCAGAGGATTGTTTGAAAGGTGCTAAGAAGTCCTGACACTAGGGTCCTAAATAGGTTTACAATACCACTCGTATCAGACATATTAAAGATACTACCCACCATTTCTGCGAAATGAATGTGGCAGTTTGTACATATAAGTGCCTGTATCTCACTCGAGGTCCTTGCAATTTGAAGTTCAAAGGTCTCTCAAGCGGAGGTTAAGGGTACGGTCTGCTGTAAAAGCCTGGCTTTCAGTTTGCTCAAAGTATCAATTTGTATAAAGGAAACATTCAACGAAGGCCATAACGGCGCCTCCCTGACTGTACTTGTTGGGGGAAACAATACTTGCATACAGCAAGTAACACTGGAGTTCACAGTGACAAGATAGGCAATGCCCGGAAGCATACCACAGCAACATTGATCGTTCAGCATCAAGTAACACCCGTTCGAGAGCAGCTCGAATACCGGCTTAATCACGGCAGCTGGAGTCCCTTTCATGTGGCAGGACGAGTTTGCTAACGAACCATTACATGCTCCGTGCAATGTAATGTCCCGGCACATGAGAGAACCGCTCAAAGCGTTCTTGCCGTTAGTACCACTTAGAAACACTTCTCGATCCCCACTCTGGCATCGAAATCTATACGGTAAATCCCAGGATTCCCTAATGTACCCCTTACCCATCTTTTCATATTTGCCCGCCTGCCGTTGTTCAAGGCAATATTGAAACTGAAATGTAGTGACCGGTAGAGTTATGTGGCCATGGATCAGCCATTCAGTAGACGGCGCTTCCGCCACTGTAAATGGTAGTCGGTCCAGTTTTTCAATACGCAACATTGTATATTTAGCTTCCTTTTGTGCCATTTCAACCTGTTTATATGTTAGATTATATTCAGAAAACAGAGACGTACTGTTTATAAAACGCCAAGGCACAAAGCCTGCACGCAAAGATTGCAGCGTCCAGCTCAATAACATGATAGAACGTAATTGAGATTGCCCGTGTTGTAGTATGGCCAAATCTTGTTCTAGGATGTCTATCACAGAAGATACAATGTTGCCCAAAGAATATATTCTGGAGGACAGAGTTGTTAACCCATTGTCTACCACAGCCAATGATATTTCTAAGTTAATACGGTCTATTTCCCGTATTCTCTCTGCGGCCTCTTGTTGTGATATTTTCCACTCTTCATTATAGGCAGCATAGATGCCAGCATATATGAAACATTTCTGACGTTGTTTCCTGGGACCTTGTAAAAATCCCAAAGATCCTTGTCTTGTGAGAGTAAGGTTAAGTGTTGTTTCACTTCTGTTAGTGTTGTGGTCTCTAGCCAATCAAGGCACAACTTCCCAACACTGTAGGTTGTCACTACCCCTGGATGTTCTCTTTGTACATAACGTGGGTCTGGCCTGT
Source organism: Calotriton arnoldi (assembly GCA_963921515.1). Taxonomy (NCBI): domain Eukaryota; kingdom Metazoa; phylum Chordata; class Amphibia; order Caudata; family Salamandridae; genus Calotriton; species Calotriton arnoldi. The sequence continues at coordinate 801,706 of CAWUFW010007535.1, forward strand.
GGATACTGTACCCTTCGGTAATACCCAAGAATCGTTTATGACATATATTTGTGTCTAAGGGCCAAACCACCCATTTTTCCCAATTTGGGTCTGATCTATTGTACTTTAAAATGTCATCTACTGTTGCCCCTTCCTGTGAAGCCGAATTTTGCCACCCTCCCATCTGTGATGGTTTTGGAAATTGAGGAGTGTTCAGGTCTTTTACCTGGGCTAAGCCAAGACAGGATGTCTGTTGCACAGTTTCGTTTAGAAATAACATCTGCTGTGGAATGTGGCATGCTCTAAATAGTGCGTCTGTTCCCTGGACTTGCCAGTCCCTAGAACCCTAGACTGATTTTAAGTCTATTGTGTCCTTCCATAGGTCAAAACCCTGTTCAGACAATTGTGCCAAAAAGGAAGCAGAGTATATCTGTTTGGTGTTAGTCAACATAATTTTCAGTGCCGATGTCGGTGAAATTTTATAATAAAATGACATCGGGTCAGAAGTGTTAAAGCCTAAAAATATGAAAATTTCTGTGCAAATGTCTGCGAACTACCTTCTGGTGGTGTAGGGCAGTGTTCCCACTGATGGTACTCAAACACATTTCTAGGCTAAATAGATTTGGGTAGGAAATGATGACCATAATGTTGGTAACAGTACAAAGTGTCATAGTCTGAATTACTTTCTAACATTTCAGTGTTCGGAAATGCAGCAGTTTTTCTAAATCAGACAACATGTTATTAACAGTTTCAGTGTCCCAATCATCAGAAAATGTACTGGAGGTAATGATATCACTTAATGAAATTTTAAATAAATGTGGAATTTTTAAAAGTTCAGTCGGACCAAATATTTGAAATCAACCTTGTCCCAAACTATACCATTTGGTATAGGAACCGCTGTGATGTTTACTGATAACAAGTCTCTGTTCACGGTGAGACGATTGATGTGGTTTTAAATTCAAATTAACTTTCGGGGCTGTAGAGCTCTGTTTAACATATCGTCCATTAATAAGCATGCTAAAAGTTATTACTAAGCCTAGCCAGAAAAGAAAAAATAGAATCCCAGTAATTACCCAAAGTTCAATCCAAGGTGATACCAGGTAAGTCTTTTAAGAAAGTTCAAAAAGTCTTTAGCTTGTTGTTTACGTGATTTTTGGCTGGCGTAGTTTCTGGCTCGCTTGGATCCAGGGAAAATGTATCAAAGTTCATGAAGTAGCCAGAAGCAGTTCGATCAATTGTTGGGATTGCATCGGGATTTGTTGAAATCGCATTTTGCTCTCGTCGAGGCATGTTGATGTAGACGTCTGTATTTGGTCTGATTGCAACTTGAGTGTTGTTTTGAGTTTCATTTTGTAGATGAACTTCATGTTCAAGGGGAACTAGTTCCATAGCGTTGTTGCTTAGTCCTTCATACCTCACAGGAGGCTCTTCAAACGTGATGAGTCTTTCTGTTTGAACTTCTTGGATTGTAGCGAGAGGAGGGCGTCTGCTACTGTGGAGTCCACGAGGCCTACTGTTCAGTATTGGCCACATAGTGTGGTTTGATTAAGTTGATTGAGATAAATCTTTTCTCCTTTTTTCCGGCAAGAGGCGGCAAAAGAACAGTTTGTGTTCCTTGAATTGCTAGGACAGGTACAGGCTTTCTGTATGATGGTCCAAATTCTTTCTTGTCCGCTATTTTCTCTCTGACCAGATCCCCGATCTTTGGGATCCAGACAGGTCTTGCCGTGTTTGCCTTGACTTCCTCAGTGGCGGTCTGTTTCTGGACAACGCTGCTTTGTTGTTTCCTCGATTGATTTAGATCCTGTAAAACAGCCAAACGATCATCAATATCAAATGGTTTCTCATCCACCACTGTGCCTTCATACTCAAGATCAGCTACCCACATTCTTGTCCCAAATAGGACCTCATATGGAGTGACACCCCCTAGAGAGTTTCTCGGCTGGTTGTTTAGTGCTCTTTGTACCCCATAAAGGTGACTGACCCAACTACCGCCCTTGCCTAATACCCTAGCTGTTAAAGATTGCTTTAAGTCCCGGTTTTTCCTCTCCACAACCGAATTTCCCTCAGGATGGTACGGAGAGGAGTACCGCAGTGCAACGCCCATAATTTTCATGGCCTCTTTGTAAGCCCGAGAGCTAAACGCCGGACCACGGTCAGAATGTAACGTGCCAACTGCGTATGTCCCGATAAAAACTCCCAAATCTTTTATAACAGTTCGAGCGTCAGCCGAGCGCTGAGGCCAAACCAATAGGAATCTTGAGCAGGAATCCACTGCAACCATGATATACTTGTAAGCCCCATCAGACTGTAAGGGGCCGCAGTGGTCCAGATACACACATGAGAGAGGTTTGTCAGATATTAGTAATGGTGTCTGCGCCGGGCGTGCTCTGGTGGAGCCTTTCATCTGTTGACAAATGTCGCATTTCAAGACATAGGGGTCAATTCCGATCTCGGCCGGAAGCGCACCTAACAGTATTCGTCCGGAAAAAAACCAAGCCGAACGCGTGTTTCCCGACCGATTCGAACAGTCGTCCGAACGAGCAAGTACGATGCGCATAACTGCTCAGATCCCGACCCAGCCGTACGTACCCATTCCAGGTCCTGTTCCCCGCCCGAGCCGGATCTGTAAACGCCGAATCGAGTAGCACGGAAGCAAATATACAGCACCTTCTGGCCGGACTAGTACGATGCGCCTTCCGTACGCGCCGAACCCGTTGCTACGTCCGGCACGTCAGAGCATCCGGGAGTGCTGCACATAAGCTCCGATTAGCGCCACAAGACGATCCACGGCTACGAGACGAACAAGCCAGCGACGAGTACGAGTCGAAGCCACGAGAAACCCGAACGAGACGACCCAACCATGAATCCCATCGCGCAGGTCCTACCAATACTCTACATCTATTTCCGGAACCGGTACGGACATGTACGGCGCAGACGGTAAGTCAAACACCCACAACACAAACAAACGACACGTACCCGACATATGTCACACACACATAGGGATGCAGAAATGACGTACACCAGGAACAGCAGAACCATAGGGGCGGGATGGCTATCACCAATGCCATACACACCCATAGGGGCCTGATGGCTACCACTACCACCACCCCTACTCATGGGGGCCTGGATGCCTGTCACTACTACCACCCCCACTCATAGGGGAATGGATGCCTACCACTACCACCACCCCTACTCAGGGGGGCCTGGATGCCTACCACTACCACCACACCTACTCATGTGGGCCTGGATGCCTGTCACTACTACCATCCCCACTCATAGGGGGATGGATGCCTACCACTACCACCACCCCCACTCATAGGGGGATGGATGCCTGTCACTACTACCATCCCCACTCATAGGGGGATGGATGCCTACCACTAACACCACCCCTACTCATGGGGGCCTGGATGCCTACCACTACCACCACCCCTACTCAGGGGGGCCTGGATGCCTACCACTACCACCACCCCTACTCAGGGGGGCCTGGATGCCTATCACTACCACCACACCTACTCATGTGGGCCTGGATGCCTGTCACTACTACCATCCCCACTCATAGGGGATGGATGCCTACCACTACCACCACCCCTACTCATGGGGGCTGGATGCCTGTCACTACTGCCATCCCCACTCATAGGGGGATGGATGCCTGTCACTACTACCATCCCCACTCATAGGGGGATGGATGCCTACCACTACCACCACCCCTACTCATGGGGGGCTGGATGCCTGTCACTATTACCATCCCCACTCATAGGGGGATGGATGCCTGTCACTACTACCATCCCCACTCATAGGGGGATGGATGCCTACCACTACCACCACCCCTACTCATGGGGGCCTGGATGCCTACCACTACCACCACCCCTACTCAGGGGGGCCTGGATGCCTACCACTACCACCACCCCTACTTAGGGGGCCTGGATGCCTACCACTACCACCACACCTACTCATGTGGGCCTGGATGCCTGTCACTACTACCATCCCCACTCATAGGGGGATGGATGCCTACCACTACCACCACCCCTACTCATGGGGGGCTGGATGCCTGTCACTACTACCATCCCCACTCATAGGGGGATGGATGCCTGTCACTACTACCATCCCCACTCATAGGGGGATGGATGCCTACCACTACCACCACCCCTACTCATGGGGGGCTGGATGCCTGTCACTACTACCATCCCCACTCATAGGGGGATGGATGCCTGTCACTACTACCATCCCCACTCATAGGGGGATGGATGCCTACCACTACCACCACTCCTACTCATGGGGGCCTGGATGCCTACCACTACCACCACCCCTACTCAGGGGTGCCTGGGTGCCTACCACTAACACCACCCCTACTCATAGGGGCCTGGATGCCTACCACTACCACCACCCCTACTCATGGGGGCCTGGATGCCTGTCACTACTACCATCCCCACTCATAGGACGGGTAATGCATGACACAACCAGCATACTCCAACATAAGGAATGTCAGAAAAAGACATCACCCCAACATCATGACAAGCGTGTGTAGTCTGTGTCAAATGCCTACAACACTGAACATGACATTGAACATACAATGTGACCCCCTATCACATGTGTCACACATAAATGTGTGTGGCCTCCACAATGCAAGCATACCATGACCACTGTGGCAATGGGGTCTAAACCCCCATCATCACAGTGACCAAAAGGTAAGTGTGGGGTCCATAGCTGAAGCACATTTTGAATATTGTGGCAATAGGGTCTAAACTCCCATCATCACAGTGACCAAAATGTAAGTGTGGGGTCCGTAGCTGAAGCCCAATTGAACATTGTGGCAATGGGGTCTAAACCCCCATCATCACAGTGACCAAAAGGTAAGTGTGGGGTCCATAGCTGAAGCCCAATTGAACATTGTGGCAATGGGGTCTAAACCCCCATCATCACAGTGACTAAAAGGTAAGTGTGGGGTCCATAGCTGAAGCACATTTTGAACATTGTGGCAATGGGGTCTAAACCCCCATCATCACAGTGACCAAAAGGCAAGTGTTGTCATGGAAAAAGCAGCAACTGCCAAACAGCATGGATGATTCCTGGTCACACAACAACAAACACATCAGTGGAAAAGTAGTGCTTGTGTCCCATAGCAACATAGATTGGGTGTGGCAAACAGTGCAGTGCAAATAAGACATACCTTTGGCCATGTGCAGACAAACATCACCCATGGGGGCTGACATTGTCAACATTTATCAATTACACAATGACAGAAGTGACCATCATAATGCAGACCCACATATCTGCACCAATGGACACACAAATGCAGATATCCTGTGGAGACTGTAGATGTGAGGTCAACAAATACCATACCATGGCAGCAATGGGACATACAAACCATGATTATTGTGCTGACTGATGACCTAGGAGTCCCAGGGACAGCAGGGGAAATCCACCAAACAACATACAGCCAATGGCACACTAAAGATATGCCAATGCAGTGGTGCAGATGCACAAACACAAACAGGCAGCCTCACACTGCATATCAAACACAACAGGTGATGGGGGGTGTGCCAGTGTCCCCAGGCAACCACACAACACATGAGGAGGCCTGAATCCCAATTACACAGATGTGTATACAGTGCCACACAAAAGTAACTCATCGATCGGATTCCCCTATGTGGGCAATCAGGCATTGTTAGATGGGAGGGAGCCCAAATTACACATGTCACACAAGCTTGTAGGAACAGCAACTAACACAGCAAGAGACAGACCCACCACAGCACTACCCCCAGGGACCCCACATTGTGGTGACACTAGCCTGCATGATAATCCCACTGTGATGACAAAGGTAGATGTTGTTCACACTGTGAACCACAGCCATGTGTCCTGAGCAACTAACTACCATCACACCTACACAAGCACAAATCAATCAGCATGGCCTGTCAGCCAAGGCCAATATGGAGGTAGGGGTCTAGCCGTGCAACAACTCACATTTGCACACACTCAACACCACACACCTTGATCTCCACCAATGTGCAGCAGTGAAGCTCACATGGACTGGTGGCATTGCACATGCACCCATGAAAATCCCAGGGGTGGTGGTGGGAACTAAGGTGCGAAACCCATCACACATGGCCAGTCAACAAGACTCGTGAATGTCTGACACACTGCACAGTATGCCGTACATGGGCATGACGTGAAATCCACCCGAATCAATGGAATCCCGGCCACAGTCACACACCAATGAAGAAGCCAAGGTGACCCACATAGACAACTTCCAACATTGCAGCTCTGACCCTGAGGAGTAGCAGCAGTCACACACACAACGTGTCACAATCACTGAAAGCTACCACAAACTGTAAATTACATGACTTGTGTAACCAACAAGTGCCAAGGGGAATCCTGACTGTGTCCCATCTGCGTTTGCCCACATCCCCAGCCCTGACAACAAAGACAACTAGGGATGACAACCTGATGAACATTAGTTTGCCATGCACCCACATCCCGGAGAAACCAGGTCCAAGATGCTGGATGAACACAGGACAACTCAGCAAGCATCACAAACAGTAACATCCCTAGGGACACAGCCTGTGTAGGAAAAGGGAAGGGAACACACACAGACATGCTCACACAACACACAACACGGGCCCAGGCAATGTCACAGGATTACACACTGCCATGAGGGAACTCCACTCCTGTGGAAGGTCCGCTGTGCCAAACCTTATCTGTGCACGACTCAAACATGTCAGCAGAACACTCGGTCAGTGAGTCAACAACTACAACACACTGAAGGCTATGCTCACATCAGCCTGGGTACGGGAGTGTCACGTCAGTCATCTGCATACACCCAAAACACGTGTCAAGCAAGTTGCACTGTATACACAGGTGAGTCCTTCAACATTGATGTGCTAAACTGCATGTCCAGTGGAGATGGGCACACAGTCAGGGAAATAGAAACATTGAACAGTGGTAAGCCCACCAGATGTGCATCAGTGTAAGCCAAAGATGTTAATTTACAAATGCAAAACGTACATCCCTGTGTCAAATGCTGAACATTACACCCTCAGACTGCAGCAAAGGATGCTATAGATCCAGACTACATTAGGACACATATCCCATGGACCACATGGAGTCCATCACATCAACACTTCATTTTCCTGATCTGAACACTATTACAACTGCAAATGCATGATGATACTCATCTACATCATGTACATCAAAAGAAAAACCACAAGTAAACAAAAAGAGGCTTTATTCAGCAAATGTTAAACTAAAATTTGAAGTCCAAAAGAAACTAAGGCCAATGGCCAGTCCAAATACACAGTCCCAACAGGGTGATATGTGACAACTTGTCACCCATTGCTTGCCTGCACTGGTACGGACAGGGGACATCCCCTCGGAGGGGCATACAAGGGGCAGGCCAGGCACCGCAGGGACAGGATCAGGGGATGCCAGAAGGAGGCACTGAAGGGGTGGTGGGTGCAGGAGTGTCACCGGCAACTGCAGTGGAGGTGTCTGACTCAGTGGGGGCCGGCACCACTGTAGGGCACAAGTCAGATGGTGTGGGTGCTGCAACCACTGCAGTGGGCCGGTCAGATGGAGTGGACTGGGTCCCCACTGGAGTGCCCGAGTCAGACGGGGTGGTTGTGGACTCCACTGCAGTGCATGACTCCAAGGGAGTGGAAGGGGGGGCAGATGAGGTGGGCAGGACAGAGGGGGGGACCCGGTTTCCACACCAGTGGCACAAATAGGCAGAGCGTCTGGTTTGGGGGTGGAAGAGCAAGTGGCAGGGGGGGAGGGCCTAAGCAGTTTGGGGATGCGGTATCGGTGTGTGGGGGAACCTGGGGCAGGGTGTGGCGGTGTAACCTGTGGAGTGGTGGCCTGGGGGATGGAGGAGAGAGACTGTGTGGTGGAGCTGCGTGGTGGTGGTGGTGGGGTCTTGCCCTTCCTGGTCCGGGGGACTTTTGAATGGGGTCCTCAGTCTGCCTGTGCCTGGGGGAGGGTGTCCGGGTGTGAGGGGCACTCCCCTCTGTGTGTGGTGGTCGCCTCTTCCGCCTGGACTTCGTGTCAGATGTATCTGTGGGGAAGAGGCCAAGCTCACAGAGGAAGAGCTTCTGGGAGGGGGTTGCAGGTGAGGCAAGGGATGGGGTTTTGGAGGGAGAGGTATCTGAGGACTGCGGAGTGCTCGTGGATGCGTGTGTGTGTGTCTGGGCCCCATCCCCTGTGAGTGAGGTATCAGTCCCCTGACTGTGTGTGCGTGTGCGTCTGGAATTTGGCTTGTGTGTCTGTGTGCTGCTTGGGTCTGTGCTGGTGCGTGCCGGTGCCGCTGTGTGTGTGCTTGGGACAGGTAGGGTGCTGGGGATTGTGGATGGGGCAGAGGTAGGAGGGGTGAGGGACTGTTGCAGGAGGGACACTGCTGCCATCAGTGAGGAGGCCATGGACTGATTGGTCTGATGTAGGGCAGACATGCCAGATGACATGCCCTCCATGAATGACACCAGTTGTGTCAAAAGACCCGTGTGTGCATGGAGGACACTCAGAATTGATGTCTGCCCTACATGGATCTGTTTCAGCAAGTCCACAGACTCCACACTCAGGGCAGCAGGGGGGACAGAGGCAGGGGTGTGGTGCCTGGCATGAAGGAGACACGCTCCCCTACACAGGAGCCTCCACAGACATGTGGGATGGGAGCAGATGGGAGGTGGTGGCGGGGACAGACTTGCTTGACGTTGCCTCTGGTCTGCTGATACCCGCCTCCACAAGGGAGGCTTCACTGGAGATGCTGTTTTCCCCAGCCAAGGTGGTCGTAGCTGAGGTCTCCTCAGTGTGGCTCCCCTCACCCTCCATGCCACTGGGTCCCTCGGTCTCCCATGCAGTGGACCCAGTCTGGCTGTGCCGCTCCTCTTGGTCCATGGAGCTGTCTCCTCCTGTGGCCGTGGATGTATCTGCAAACAATCAGGATAAACAGAGCAACATTAGTCACCTGTACTGACCACATACACCACAGTAAGTACAGCACATCACAGAGCAAGCCCTGCCATCATTTGCTAGACATTGCAATTAGTGCTGACACTGATTTGAAGAAGCCCATTGTCTGCCTGACAGTCAGTCATGCCACACATATCCTACCTGTCCATGCACCCATCTGTCTGCTGCCTGTTGTATGCGACTAATCATATGTGCACACATGCACCACATACACAGTTGTTGGACATCCAAGAGAACATATGGAAATGTGTCACTCCAAACACATGCCATCTCCTGCCACTGACTCAGTACATGTGTCAGGAAAAGTGATGGGCAAAGTCTCTGTTGATATGCGGGTTTTGGTTCCATCACCAGACACAATGATGTCCTCATGGCCTGATAGACAATGCAACAATGGTGTGCATGCAGGACATATCACACCACTGCTGGATCACCCTTTGCGATTGGAATGTCATGGCACAGGCCTGTCTGGCAAGTCAGTCATAACTGTCTCCTGTCACAGGGGCAGTGCATACACACAACACCAGTCTGCACTGTGTCACAATCATGGAAGTTTTAGAAATGTAAGCCCTGTAGCTGACAGGTGCACATGTGCACCCCTGGCCACCCACATCATGAGGACTGAGATGATCCCACGTCAATCAAATGAGACATTTGAGTGACTGCAAACACAAATCCATACACATGAGCACTTCACCGTCTGATGAGAATGAACCAAAGCTGCCTGCACCTCAATGTTTCATACAACATCGTGCACAGTCAAGGGATCAGAGAACTATGCATTAACCTATGTGCAGATCCCATAGTCACAACTCAGATGGCTGGCCACCCCAAATTGTTAAACACTCCAGGAGTCCAAATAGCAAGGCCACACCACGGTGACACAGAGGCATACACCTGAGTGCACTCTTCACAATGCCCAATATGTATGCTGACACACGGGAGTGGGAGAACAGAGTGCCTTCGATGTACGGAGTAGGCATTACAGTCGTGGTCCATGTGCAACATGGTATTACCCTGAACACTAGGCAGGTGGCTATGCATGTGTCACACACATGATGTACATACTTCTGAGGCTCCTACCTTGGTCTCTGCAGCAGCATGGGTGTGTGGCACATACCCCAGACATGTGGTGAGTCAGAGCAGCAATTGGAACACATATTAAAGCCATACCCAGAGTACATGTCAGATCACAGGCATTGTGAGCAATTGTACCACCCATGCAGCCCACCACAAAGTTCCTGTAACTGATGCTGTCCCCAACTTGAACCACAGGTAACTGCAAGTGCCCTATTTAAGAATTTTGGGGTAAACTTGTGTGGTGTTCAAGGGGATAACAATGATTGTACGTCCCATTTCACCCACAATGTTTTGGGGGAGCAACTTAATGACCTCATTTTTAGCCATGATTTGGGTTTTGCTAATGAACTATGCCCACTTCCTGTTCCTTTGCTGTGTACTTTTAATGGACGAGGTTTTAGCTCTATAATTGATTATGTTCTTATATCAAGCACCCACGCCCATAGCCTCCTTTCATTTTATGTTTCGGACAATCCATTAAGCGACCACTTTCCCCTGTGCCTGACTGTTGCACTGCCCAGAAGGAAATTGTCAAAACCTCAAAATAACAACATACAGCTACTTGAAAATCTAGCCCTAGGTAGCACTAATGGTTATACCATTAAATGGGCAATGGTAAATCAAGCACAGGTGGAGACCACCGTGGTCAAGCACTGTAAAAACGATATAGATTTGTGCTTAAGCAAAGCAGCCATTCCTGAACAAATTCTAGCTTCGTTTATGGCCATATCTACTGAGATAAGTAATCTACTCATTAGGCAGAAAAAGAACAGTGGTGAGCAACGGGGCTGGTTTGATACTAATTGCACCCATGCACTTTCTAAGTTGAAAATTGAGTTAAAGAAAATACCTAGAAATGTGTCTAATATCAGGTTGGCTCGCAGGGTATATAAACGTGCGTTAAGCGATAGAAAGACAGCACTGAAGAAAGAGGCATGGGATGCCCTTCTCTTGGCCTCCCTCACGAAAGATAGTGCAGCATTCTGGAGGGCCATTAGGGCCCCTTTTCTGACCAGTAATGGCGGTCCGTCTGTGGAAACTGCGATTCCAGAGGAACAATGGATTAACCATTTCTCCTCAGTTTATATAGGTGAAGGTTCACCCCCCACGACTAATAAGTGTATATGCGTGCCGCAAGGGAAGGTTTCCCTCAGCCACACAAGGAACTATGGTTCTCGTTAGAGGAGGTCGAGCGGGCCCTCCATGCCAGCAAAGGTGGTAAGGCTCCGGGCCCAGATGGGGTGCCGATTGACATATTTAAATCTAACTTCCCCTTGTGGGGGCCGCTTCTGGTCCAGGTCCTTAACGCCAGCTGCTCTACTAGCTTTTTACCGACTTGGGTCATTTCCATTATCGTCCCCATATTTTAAAAAGGTGATAGGCAGGATCCGGGGTGCTATCGTCCAATCTCCTTTCTAGATGCCATCACAAAAATTGTGGGCAGGGTGCTCCTTGAGCGCCTTCAAGATTGGGCTGAAGCGAACTCAATACTCTGTGACTTACAGTATGGCTTCCGCCCCGGCTTGGGGACTATAGAGCAGGGACTGAATCTTTTGCTTCTTGTGGGGAAATATACTAGGGCAAGGAGGGGGCACTTGTTTTTAGCTTTCGTGGATCTCACAGCCGCTTTCGACTGTGTGGTCCTCGAGAAATTATGGTCAATTTTAGACAACATAGGAGTAGATCAAAATATTATCTACTTCCTTAAGCGTTTTTACTGGGACGTCAAGGCTAAGGTTAGATATGGTATGAAGGGCGAATGTTCTGAAGCATTCCCGATTAGGAGCGGATCAGACAAGGGTGCGTTCTGGCTCCGTTCCTTTTCAACTTGTATATAAATGGGCTAGGGGAGGCCCTCTTGTCGGGGAATCAGGATTTTCCTATAGTTGCTGGTCGCCCAATACCAGCTTTATTATATGCGGATGACGCAGTTTTAATGTCACGCACCCAGGTTGGCCTTCAGCGTGTACTGAATAGTTTTTCTCGCTTTATGAACAACCTGGGTCTGAGAGTAAATATTGCTAAGACATTTATAATGCGATGTGGTACTGGCATTAAGAAATGTAAGGACATGTTCCTGTCCGGACAAAAAATTGCTGTTACTCCCCGATTCTCATACCTAGGTATCCCCTTTGCCAATAACGATAAATGGACACATGCCGTATCTGTTAAAAAATTGGTTTTTGCGCGGACCACTGCGGCATTAACCACTTTTGCTAGGAAACTGGGCAAAAGACCTCCGGTGGAGCTCCTAAAAATGTATAAAGCCAAATGTGTGTCCGTGGCATCCTATGGGAGTGGGATCTGGGGCTTCGCTGAGTTGTCACCAATCCAAAGGGTCGAAAATTCTTTTTTAAAATATGTCCTATCTGTCCCTTCTGGCTCCTCCACATATGTCTGCCACGCGGAATTGGGTCTGACGCACATTTCTGATCTAATTAAGCTTGAACCGGTACTCTTGTGGCACAGACTTTGGTCCAAAGATGAAACGAAGCTGAACCAGGAAATTCTATCAGATATTATGAAATTGGATGGGGCTTTGAAGATACCGTGGCTTAAATATGTTTTTAACTTTTTAAATAACATTGGTTATCCAGAACTTTTTACTAACCCCAGTACCTTGAACTCTATATCAAGAAAGGACTTAAAACAGAAGGCTCTGTCTCTCTTGGAATCTCTGAGACTAACGACGGAGATATCGAAGCCTACCGTCCTGCACAATCAGCTGGTGTTAAGCACTTTCAAAATACAACCATACTTAGTCATTGTTTCTAGTGCTTATGAAAGATTTTTACTGACCCGCTTCAGGATGGGAACCTTTCATCGTCTTGTTAGTTTTCCCACGACGCATGACTGGTCCCAATGCCTCCTGCCCTGTCCTTGTGATAATGTTTCCCCACAGACCACGATTCATGTCACCCTATTTTGTAAATATTATACTGCACCTCGAATTCTCTTTTTAAAACCTATTCTCAAAAAATTCGGCCTATGCTACTGTCGCCCAGCTCTGTTAGCTCTGCAACAACTGGACAATGTACATGTTATTTTTAACGTTTCCAATTTTTAAAAACTGTTTTTATCATAGAAAACGTTTGGTATGATTGAATTAGGAAAGCTCTTTAGTTTAATATCTTTTTATCTGTCTAACTAATTTATTGTACCCATGAAATGTTTTTACGATTGTGCTTTTATGACTGTTTTGTTTAAACAATCGAATAAAGCTTTTCTGATTCTGATTCTGAACTGCAAGTACACAGTACCCAAGTGACCTAAGTCACCGACTGTAAGGGCCACACCTGTGTATCAGATGAGGAGGGGGCATGACACAAGTGAGGGACATGAGTCCAGGACGACATGACAGTTGTACTGTGGAAGTGGAACCAGGCTAAAGGAGTGCATAGAGCATGTCAGTCATAGTACACAGTTGAGGCTAGCACTTACCCCCTCCTTGCTGCTGTCTGGCCTTCAGCTGCCCATCCAGGTCAGGGAAGACCACCGCCAGGATCCGGAGCATGTGGGGGGTCAGGGTCCGGTGTCCGCCCCTCCTGTGAGGAGGCGACAGCTTCAGTTGGACCCTTGCGATCATCCGGGTCCAGCCCCGAAGGTCCTGCCACCTCTTCTGGCAGTTGCGGATCCTGCGCCTGTAGACCCCCACTGATCCTACTGCCCGGACGATGGTCAGCCAGATCTCCTGCTTCTGGTGGGCATCAACCTGTGAGGATGACAAAGTGAAAAGGCCATTACTACACATGCAACATTTCCGTGCATCACACAGTTGGATATACATGTCTCAATCACAGGGGCATATGATCTACACAAGTAGTGCAACTATGGCTATGAACAGTTTGCCAGCAGTTACTAAATGGTATCATTGCCTAGGAAGTCAAACCTTGTTGGAATGCACTGTTACTGCACTATACCTGTTCAGTGCATGTGAATACACACTTTGGGGGGTGACAACTACTCAGTGAGCATGCTAGCCACTGGTGTACACACTGTACGTCTTGCTAGTCAGACAACATGCACAATTAGTAAGGCAGTGGACAGCACACTCACCTGCTCCCCTGGTTTCCCATACAGCTTGCTGTACTGTGGAAGGAGGCTGTCCAGCAGGGCCTGGTTCTCCTCAGTGCTGAAGGCTGGGGCTCTATCCACAGTACGTGCCATTGCAGTAGCCAGAGGATGCAGAGACAGCAGCAGTGGTAGTGGCAGATGTCATCCTGGAGCATGTAGTGCAGGCAAGTGAGCTCTCAGGGGAACAGGCAGCATTATATGTGTGCTGCAGAGGCAGATACTGTCCCATGTGTCCAAAGTGATAGGTCCAAGTCGTTTGCATCTTCTGAATCTGGCCAATCCATGGAATTGCACCACTTATACACGCCCACAGCATCCTTCAAAAGTTCAACTTCATGACACCCATGAATTTGCAACATTGTTGTGGGTGGCCAACTGAATTCACTGCATCCGACTCGTTAAAGCTTCGAAGCGCGTCCGTTACCATGTCAGGCCATAGCCAATGCGAGCGCACCGATCGGTCCATTGCTGTACAACGCGTATTTCGAAAAACAACACGCATCCGTCCACATCATATGCAATGGCCAATGCGTGCGCACCGATCGGTCCATTGCTGTACAACGCGTATTTCGAAAAACAACACGCATCCGTCCACATCATATGCAATGGCCAATGCGTGCGCACCGATCGGTCCATTGCTGTACAACATGTATTTCGAAAAACAACACGCATCCGTTCACATCATATGCAATGGCCAATGCGTGCGCACTGATCGGTCCAATGCTGTACAACATGTATTTCGAAAAACAACACGCATCCGTCCACATCATATGCAATGGCCAAAGCGTGCGCACCGATCGGTCCATTGCTGTACAACGCGTATTTCGAAAAACAACACGCATCCGTCCACATCATATGCAATGGCCAATGCGTGCGCACTGATCGGTCCATTGCTGTACAACGCGTATTTCGAAAAACAATACGCATCCGTCCGCATCATATGCAATGGCCAATGCGTGCACACTGATCGGTCCATTGCTGTACAACGTGTATTTCGGATGACAACATGCATCCGTCCACATCATATGCAATGGCCAATGCGTGCGCACCGATCGGTCCATTGCTGTACAAAGCGTATTTCAAAAAACAACACACATCCGTCCACATCATATGCAATGGCTAATGCGTGCGCACCGATCGGGCCATTGCTGTACAACGCGTATTTCGGATGACAACACGCATCCGTCCACATCATATGCAATGGCTAAAGCGTGCGCACTGATCGGTCCATTGCTGTACGACGCGTCCCTGTACAAGTCACTCGCATATGTCACCATGGTTGTCACTGGTGAACGTATGCCAGCCACATTTACTTGCCAGGGACTCAGGGGCACACCTACAACACCACAGCCTGTCCACACTGTATCCTAAGGCATGTAAGGCTGTGTGTGTATGGGGGTCAACATGTGGTTTTTTTGGTGGCACTTGGGGGCAGCCACTCCCAGGCTGTGCACGTGTTCATGGGGACAGAATCCTTTGTGTGTTATGCACATGACCACTGTGATGTGCAACTGTTCAGTTCAGAGCATGTGGCATGGTCAAATTTCCAGGTTGTGTATGTGTATGTCATGTCACATACACCCTGAGTCCCATGTGGGAAGGTATGTACGTCACAGGGTGACCCATTGCCACAATAGTGATGGCCCTCCACAGTCTGTGTGCATTTTGTGTTTCCGATGTCTCTGATTCCATGTGCACAATGGGAGACAGTCTCCACATCCACGTTGTTTGTGCATGGACTTTGATGTTGTGCATGTGTGTGTCACAGACGTCCATGTCTGTCCTGCAGAGGCAACAGGGGCCACTACCTGTGGGAGTCATGGTTGTTTTGCTGACTTGTACATGATATGCCATGTCATGCCAGTGTCCATGTGGCAATACAGGGTCCCTGGGAATCTACCTGTCAATGAGCTGTGATGCCTGTGGCACATCTGTCCTCACATGTCACTGTGGTGTGTTTTTGGAACGTGACAGCAGTACATGGGTACTGTGACACAGCCTAATGATTTCCCATAGCACAACCTGGAACTTGTTGTCAACACATGTTGAACTTTGATGGTAGATGTTGGCCATGTAGGTGCCATATATGTCCATACAGAACGGCACACACATCAGGTACTTGTGTCTCGTAATGATGTATCATGTGATATTGAGTATGGTCAATGCCACATATGTGGGGTGACTGACAATCTTTCTTTCTTCACCTATGCACTGCAGGGCACCAGCTGTCCATAGACCATTCCCTGACTTTGCAACCATGGTTGAACATGACTGCATCCGATGGTACCGCTTCAACAGGGCGCTGATTGAGGAATTGGCGGTGCGGTTGGCCCCACATTTGCAACCTGGCCGGCCATACCCTACAGCGCTGACCCCCAAGGTGAAGGTGATGGCAGCCCTACACTTCTTTGCCACCGGTATCTTTCAACACACTGTGCCGTCTGCTGGTGGGATGTCACAGACCATGTTCAGCCGTGTGCTACGCGATGTTTTGGAGGCAATGTTGAGATACCTGAACCAGTACATCTATTTCCCTAAACGTCAACAACTCACTGACGTCAAGAGTGACTTCTATGCCCTGGGGAGGATGCCACATGTCATTGGCTCCATTGATGGGACACATGTGGCTTTGGTACCACCACAGGCACATGAGCAGGCATACAGGAACAGGAAAAATTACCATTCGATCAATGCTCTGGTGGTATGTCTTGCAGATATGAGCATCTCACATGTGTGTGCCCGTTTTCCCGGTTCTGCACACGATGCCTACGTGATGAGGAGTAGCCGCATCCCGAGGATGATGTCACAGATGCAGAACCAGCGTGCCTGGCTTGTCGGTGTGTACTGACTTTGTACCATTGTGTGTGTTCAGCAATGTTGTATTCCACCCTCTTTTCCAACTCAGCTAATGTGCAATTGTCTGTATGTAGGTGACTCCGGATACTCCAACATGCCGTGGTTGCTGACACCCCTCAGGAACCCTGTGACACCAGCCCAGATGCGCTACAATGAGGCACATGGTCGGACCAGGAGAGTGATCGAGCGGACATTCGGTCTCCTGAAGAGCCGCTTTCGCTGCCTAGACAAGACAGGAGGGGCCCTCCCATATGCCCCAGCAAAGGTGTGCAAGATTGTCATCGTCTGCTGCATGCTACACAACCTGGCAGTGCGGAAGGAGTTGCCTCTCATCCTGGATGACGATGACCAACATCCGCCACCTGTGGAGGATCCTGGCCTGGGCCACGATGCCAGTGATGATGAGGGTGATGTCCGCACACAGCTCATCACCAACTTCTTCAGCTGAATGTGAGTATCCAGAGATGTCATGTCAATGATGTGAGTTTGCATGATATGTGTTGGTGGTGCTCTGGTGCTGTTTGAGTGTGGCCATGTGCTACTTGACTGGATGCGTGCAGCGATGTGTCCTTACAGGTAGTCTGTACTCCCCAACAGTGTTGACATGCTAACTTGGTTTTGTGTAGGTATCTTGTGACATGTATTGGGCATGAGTATTGCAGTTCTGTCCTGTTCTTCAGTGCTTTTGACTGTGTGTCATGTCTGTCCTTCACAGGGTACTTTCAGAGTTGTTTGGTCAAGTCGGATCCCCCGACACCATGATTCAGCTTTCAGGGTGGAAGCAGTTGTTTCCCTACAGGTGATGTGCCACACACCCCTGGACTTTATTTCTTCTTCACTTGTTGACTGTGTGGCCACTGCCACGTGGGATTACCTTGCATTTGTAGTGGAAACAACATGTTGCAATGTGTAATAAACCTGTGCTTCACTTTGGGATGTGCGTTGTCTGTGGTCACACATCTGACTGAAATTTGCTTACTGCACCTGTGGGCTAGTTAACACAGACTCTGAATAGGTGTGGTGTCTGTGCATTCCACTGTATTTCCTGGCAACATCAGTGTAGGCGATGAGTCAGATGGCCCTGGTGTCTATGTGTTGTGTAGCCCTAGTGGTGTGTCTCCCTCATATGTGTCACGTCGCCATGACTCACATGACGGTGTTGAACTTGCTGTAGCAGTTAGCATGCACAGTGTCATTTAGCAGATCATCATCTCCATGACAAAAACAACGTTGGAATCACAACAGAGGCAAGTATGGTGTATTAGTGAGTTTATTTACATACATGTGTGAGGATTGTGCACAGGATGGTGGGTGCTGTACATTGGGATTGGAATCCAAAGTTCCCAGATGAGTTGGAAGTGTTGGTAGCAGAAATGTCCTGAGTAAAGTCCACAGTCATCTGATACATTAGTCCAATTTAAACTCCCCATGTCATGTGGGAGAGTTGGGTTGCATTCGACAGGGTGAACTGTTTGCACACAAAGGAGAATTTCCAGAACAGGAGTTGGGTTCCTGGGGGATGTACATGGCCATCGGCCTCTCAGTTGTCCTTCCTCGGACGACCACTCTTCTTTCTGGGGGGACCCTCACGTGCAGGCCGCTGCGGTGCAGTGACTCTCCACCAGAGTCATCCTCCCTCCCTGTGGCAGTTGCAGTTGCTGCAGCACCAGATGTTGTGGGCACACAGGGAGGTGTGGACATGTTGGTGCTAATCTGGCGGAGGCATGTCAATATGTCCCTCTGCACCGCTGTCAGTTCTTCCAATGTGTCCCACTTGGACTCCATGCCAGACATGTGTGTCTCCACACGGGACATGTGTGTCTCCACATGGGACATGTGGGAGTCCAAGCGGGCATGATGGGCAGCCTGCTGCTGTTGAATGTCCTTGAGGATCCCCACTACCTGGCTGACCTCTCCGGTGCTATTCTGGTATGCATCAGCAATGCGTGCCAGTTGTGGGTCATCATGCAGTCCAGACCCCTCTGCAAACAGCGACCTCTGCCTACCACCCCTCCCACCACCCCTGGCCACATGTGCAGGACCTGCGGTGGCACGCACAGGTGACCCTAGGCCCCCTTGGGGGTTGGTACTGGGGTTGTTGTCCGTTGCTTCACGGTGGGCTGGGGTCCCTGTGCTGTTGTCATTCAGTGTCCTTGGTCTGTCCGTGTCGGCGGGGGTGGCCTGTGTGTTGGCAGATGTTGGAGGAATGGGTGCAGATGGTGGTCCTGCTGGTGCTGCATGATGACTCACACCGGAGGTGCCAGGTTGGTCTTCGCCATCCGATGAGGGCAGAGGCTGTTCCACACCAGAGAGCTCAGGGGCCACCGGAGCCTGGGACAGGGACTCCTCCTCATCTGCTGCTGTGTCCCCATCATCACCTGTTTTTGAAAGAGACACACAATGTATGTTATGTTTCTGCAGGCATCAATGGTTCAAACACATGACAGTTGTGACTGTACCTCTGGATGCGGCCCTGTACATTGCATTGTCCTAAGTTGTCACAGTCAGAGGTTGATATTGGTGTGGCTCATTGTCCTGCCAACCTGAGGCATTTCAATGTGGATGTTGAGGTGTGTGCATGACCAGAATTGGTGGTATTTGGTTGACATCCAGACCTCCTTCTCCCCCAGCCCAGTTATCCCACCATGAATGAATGAAGTGACATTTATAGAGCGCATGGCTACCCGAAGGCATCCCAGCGCTATGAAGCATGCCACCCTTGCAGTGGGTGCAGGTTAACTCTCAGGATGTCAGTCAGTGGTGTCCTGCTGTTGGTTGGTGCCCAGTTCCCAGAAGGGCCTGGTACTCCCCACAACAGAGCACCATTGTCAGACATCTTAGAAGTGGCTTTTCACTCCCTGTGAGGTGTGCATGCTTTAGTGTGAGCTTGCTGGGCCATGTGGGTGGGGGATGTTGAGCTGTGACTACCACTCCCAGTATGCTATTGCCTACACCCCCCTTCCCAGCATGCCCATACTTCCTTCCTTTTGAGTCGACTTCACTGTGTGTGAGTGTGACAGCAATGGCAAGATGGCTGACAGTGGTGTCCTGCTGTTGGTTGTTGCACAGTTCCCAGCAGGGCCTTGTGCTCCCCACAGCAGTACCCAGTGTCAGCCATCTTGTCATTTCTTTTCCACTCCCTGTGATGTGAGCATGGTTCAGAGTGGTGTTGATGGGCCAATTGTGAGGGTGACCAATATCTGTGACTACCACTCCCATCATGCTATTGCCTACACCCCCTTCCCAGCATGCCCATACTTCCTTCCTTTTGAGTCGACTTCACTGTGTGTGAGTGTGACAGCAATGGCAAGATGGCTGACAGTGTGGTCCTGTTGTTTGTTGGTGCACAGTTCCCAGCAGGGCCTTGTGCTCCCCACAGCTGAGGCCAGTGTCAGACATCTTTGAAGTGGCTTTTCACTCCCTGTGAGGTGTGCATGCTTCAGTGTGAGCTTGCTGGGCCATGTGGGTGGGGGATGTTGAGCTGTGACTACCACTCCCATCATGCTATTGCCTACACCCCCCGTCCCAGCATGCCCTTACTTCCTTCCTTTTTACTCTGCTTCCCTGTGGGGTAGTGTGCCTGTGCTGACAGGATGGCTGACAGTGTGGTCCTGGCGTTTGTTTGGCTACAAGTCCCAAAAGTGTCCCTGTGCTTCACACAGCATAACCCAGTGTGGTAGATCTGTGTGGGATATTTAATTAGAGTGTGAGGCAATGCATTCTCCCAGGTGAGTTGTGTGGAGTTTGTGTTAAGGGTGTGTGTGAGAAAAGCTGCTGGTAACTATGGTCAGAGCTGTCAGTCCTCCTTCCCACCAAGCCAGATATCCCACCATGGAACATGCTTCCATTGCAGGGAGTGCAAGTTGGCTTTCAGGATGTCAGTCAGTGGTGTCCTGCTGTTGGTTGGTGCACAGTTCCCAGCAGGGCCTTGTGCTCCCCACAACAGAGCACCATTGTCAGACATCTTTGAAGTGGCTTTTCACTCCCTGTGAGGTGTGCATGCTTCAGTGTGAGCTTGCCGGGCCATGTGGGTGGGGTATGTTGAGCTGTGACTACCACTCCCATCATGCTATTGCCTACACCCCCCTTCCCAGCATGCCCATACTTCCTTCCTTTTGAGTCGACTTCACTGTGTGTGGGTGTGACAGCAATGGCAAGATGGCTGACAGTGTGGTCCTGTTGTTTGTTGGTGCACAGTTCCCAGCAGGGCCTTGTGCTCCCCACAGCTGAGGCCAGTGTCAGACATCTTTGAAGTGGCTTTTCACTCCCTGTGAGGTGTGCATGCTTCAGTGTGAGCTTGCTAGGCCATGTGGGTGGGGGATGTTGAGCTGTGACTACCACTCCCATCATGCTATTGCCTACACCCCCTTCCCAGCATGCCCATACTTCCTTCCTTTTGACTCTGCTTCCCTGTGGGGTAGTGTGCCTGTGCTGACAGGATGGCTGACAGTGTTGTCCTGGCGTTTGTTTGGCTACAAGTCCCAAAAGTGTCCCTGTGCTTCACACAGCATAACCCAGTGTGGTTGTTCTTTGTGGGATATTTAATTAGAGTGTGAGGCATTGCATTCTCCCAGGTGAGTTGTGTGGAGTTTGTGTTAAGGGGTGTGTGAGAAAAGCTGCTGGTTACTATGGTCAGAGCTGTCAGTCCTCCTTCCCACCCAGCCAGATATCCCACCATGGAACGTGCTTCCATTGCAGGGAGTGCAAGTTGGCTTTCAGGATGTCAGTCAGTGGTGTCCTGCTGTTGGTTGTTGCACAGTTCCCAGCAGGGCCTTGTGCTCCCCACAGCAGTACCCAGTGTCAGCCATCTTGTCAGTTCTTTTCCACTCCCTGTGATGTGAGCATGGTTCAGAGTGGTGTTGATGGGCCAATAGTGAGGGTGACCAATATCTGTGACTACAACTCCCATCATGCTATTTCCTACACTCACTTCACCAGCATACACAGAATTCCTTCCTTTCAGTGAGCTTCCCTGTGAGGTGGTGTTCTAGTGGTGGCAAAATATCTGACTGTGTTTGTTGGTTAGATTTGTGCCACTGCCTTGCTCTAATTGTTGTTAGGTTTGTACATGTCATGACACAGTTACATAGTCTTTTGGTTGCTGTGGATTTGCTAAGGGTGCATGGTTTGACTATCCCCTTGACAGTGATGTGTGTGTATTGTCACACAATATTGTGTATATTGGTTGTGTACTCACCAGGTTCTGGGATGTTTGATAGTCCATATACGCTCACTGGTGGTAGGATGGCCCGCACCTTCTCCTCCCAGGGCCTGAGGTATACTGGTTTGGCAGGAGGGCCACTGCCGGTGCGATTACTCAAGGCGTAATCCTTCTTGAGTAGGTCCTTGACCCTCCTGCGCACATCATACCACCTGTTCTGGATGTCTTCCTTTGTGCGCAAACATGGTGATTGTGCGTTCACCCTGTCGACGATCCTCTCCCACATCTTGGTTTTCGGCGACATGGGGGTCTGTTGGACCAATGTACCAAACAACTGTGGCTCTACCCTGAGGATCTCATCTACCAGGACTTCCAATTCACTGTCTAGGAACTTTGGATTCTTCTTTGGGGGCATGGTGATGGGTGGTGGTGGGGATTGATGTGTGTGTAGTGTGCAGGTGAGGGTGGGTTAGTGTAGGTTTTGCTGGGTGTATTTGAGGGTGCTATTTGGGAGGTGCTAATGGTGTGTGGCTTGTGTGATGGATGAGTTGTGAGTGTGTCTGTGGTTGCTGTCTGATGGTGTTCTGTGCTGGCAGGTCAGTTGAATTTGCAAAGGATCATGGTAGGGATTTGTGGCCTTTATATGGGTGGAGTTGGGGGTGTGTCCTTGTTCCATGTTTTTTCCCCCTGTATTTATTGACTTTGTCATTGCTTGTTTGGCCCTTTTTTTTGTATTTTTTCCTTTGTGTTTTTTAGGCATGTAGGAGACGTTCTTCTGACCGAGTAGGATGCTGCAGTTGGCTCGTGCGGGCTTCTCTGAGTCTTTCAGGCTGTGTTCCTGAAGGGTTTCATGGGCGGCGTACGCGTCGGTCGCGGAGTATTGTGTTGCTTCGGCTCGGTTTTGTATGCGTGTCGGTCGTACGGCTTGGGCTCCGTGCGACTCGCTCTGGTTTTACACGCATTGCATCGTACTGCGCGGGTCGGAGTTCGCGGGTACGTTTCTGTCAAGTTCATTCCTGGTGCGTGTCGGTCGGTTCGATTCGCGTAGTTTCCCGGCCGGATAGCTGGTTTCCGTGCGGTTCGGTCGTTCGGCTTGTGTTCCGTACAAGTCGGTCGTAATTCACATGCATTTCATCGTACTACGCGGATCGGGCAGCGCCGGTACGTGTCGGTCGGACAACATTCCCATACCGAGTCGGTCGGTATGTTTTCCGGCCCGAATCGGAATCGGCCCCATAGTCTTTAGTTTGCTTTGTTTGACCGGGCCACCAATAGCGTTGTTTCAATAATGAAATAGTTGCTGTAACGCCTGTGTGTGCAGAGCCCAAACCCTCGTGTGCTGCTAGTATTAAACCTTGCCTACGATCCATATTTGGTATTACTCTGTCCCCCACTCCAGGAATCTGAGCATATGGAATGTTGTTTGCATCTAACTTGTAGGAGTTCTTGAGTGGAAATTTCTTAGGTACTGCTCCGCTGTTTTTGCTTGAAGCAATGACAGCGACCATAATCTCAACGTCTATCCTCGTTTCTGAACAAGTGAATGCAGCTTCGGAAGCTGTGCATACAGCCCCCTTTGCGGCTTTGTCAGCCAATGAATTCCCTTCAACGTGAATGCCATCACACTGATGACTCAGTGTGTGTATCACGCGAGCCCTTGGTAGGTCGTTTTTCAACTCCACTACCTGTTCCCATAGCATTTTATGCTTAATTGTGCCACCTTTCACGTCCTTAAACCCGTTTAGTTCCCAATGATGTAGATACTCGTTGTATGACTGCACACAGTAAAAGGAATCGCACACAATTAGTGTGGGGAATTCGTGATCCGTATTTACAAGTGCCAGTATCAGTGCTTTTAACTCTGCCAACTGAGCCGTGCAGTCTCGTAGAGATTGTGTTTTGGTGCAACTTGGATGGAACTTCCCATCCCGCATGTGACCTTTAACGATTGCACACGCTACGCTATATTGTTGCTTACTCCCGACGGCCGGTTGAGCAGATCCGTCAGTGTAAATAATATATTCATACTGATCGAGCATCAATATTTCATTAGGTAGAGGATATTCTTGTTCGTATTGCAGAAATGCTTGTGTTTTTAGACTTAAGTCAAATCTGTATTCAACGTCCATTGCAGTAAGAAAATTAGCCCATTGTATCCATCTCGGATGTAAAGCTTTTGAATTTGGAATGCTAGCCTTTGTAACAGCTTCTAAAGCTCGTACTGGGGTTACGACAATTATGTGTTTCCCCTGAGCCAGTGCTCTTTCTCTTGCTACAGCGGTCTGAACTGCTGTCAGGATTTTTTCAGTTGAAGTGAAACGCATTTCTGCGTTTGTATACAGGTGTGATTTGTATGTGATTGGTACGGTTTCTCCTTCATTGAAGGTTAAGTAAGTGTACCAGCATTGACCCGTGATTACACGGATCACCAAGTTGTGTGCGTTTACGCATGTTTGTAAGTGTTTGGAAGCAATCATGTCTTCTTGTAATGAACGTAGGATATTTGAATGTTCCTGTGTCCAATGTTTGACTGAAAAATCAGGTTTTATTAAGTCGTAGAAAGGTTTTACTTTTTCTGCTTAATCTAAAATGTATGTTCTGCCAAAATTTAGGAATCCCAGTATTGATTGTAGATTTTTAATGATTTTGGAGGCTGGAGCAGCGCACACTTTTCTAAAAGTTAGCTGCCAGGCTTTTCCTTCACTTGAAAGTTTGTATCTTAAAAACAGGACATTGAGGTGGGCTATTTTTGATTTTTTTAAATTAAATTTGTAGCCCTCAGAGGCGAATCCCATCATAATGGTGCTCACCCTGGTCAAGTGTTTTTTTAAGTCATCGTCCGTCAGATAAATATCATCTACATAGGACAATGCTTCCTCATCAAAATTTTGGAGTAACTCTGTTACTCTTGCTGAGAAGACCCCCGGGCTGTTCTTATACCCCTGGGGAGATGACAAAATTGCCGCTGGGACCCCAACGCTGAGAGTGCGGTCAAATACCTGCTTTCAGGCGCTATATTTTGGCAGAATAATCAATTTGAGATATCTAATGTAGTTTTGTAATTTTCCCGCACAATGTTATTCATTAATGCGGCACTGTGTGCATTTTGGACAGCGAATGTCTTTGTGCATGAGTTTAAATGTCTGTAATCTAACACTTGACGATATGTGTTGTCCCGCTTCGATACTGGAAACAAAGGATTGTTCACTGGTGAGGTGCATGTTTCAATCACCCCTTGGTATTCAAGTTGATCTAAGATCTCCCTGACTTGTTTTTTAGCTTCTTGCTTTATTGGGTATTGCCTCTGAGCATTTGGTGAAACTTTTAACGGGATCATGTGGTTGGTTGAATCCTCATCCCAACCAGCATGATTTTTGTATAATGCTGGAGCTAGGGCAACCGCCCACTCCTGTGCATAAGCATGTTTAAGATGTACGGGAACGAGGTCGGAAAATGATGGAAAAATGAAATTTTCTCCCCTGGGGCACTCCATGACGAATGTTGGCGGCCAATCTTGTTATGCTAATAGGATGTCATAACCGGATGACAGATTTTCCCAAAAGAAACCTTTGACTTTCCTGGGCTTCTCCCCCTCCATTTGGAGTGTTAGTTTGTGTAACTTATGTGGGACGCTCACCCTGGTGTCTGGTGTTTCCACCGTGATGTAATCATTCAAGTCCGCTGTCACCAGAAATTCCTTCAGGTTCTGGTGAGCTATTGTTACTTCTGCCGCACTGTCTAGCATCGTCAGAGCCCATTACCCGTTCAGAAGCTGCGTCCTCAGAATTCTGGGCATGTCTGATCTTTATGCCTGCAACTTTCTTTTTCTTAAACTGTGGTTTTGATTTTGGCTTGTCTTCTTTTTTGGAAGTATAGTCTTGAGTGCGCTGCTTGTCTCTGGACTTTGTACGCTCCCCTTTGTGTTCTGACCGTCCTTCTCTCTCGGAGTTTTTCGTCGAGCCCCGAAACGAACGAGAGGAACGTGTATCAGTATCCTGATACCTGTCAGGTTTCCTAATATTATCCCTATTCCTGAGGTTATACCTCTTTTCAGAGGGCTCCTGTGGAGGAGATCTGCCTCTGGATGGAGATCTGTTTTTAAACTTTTGTTGTTTTTTATTATCCCACTTCTTTTTAGAAGAAGCAGGTGTCTGCTTTGTAGTGTCCTTTTCAGGACTGCCCATCAGTTGTGGTTTTAATGCTTTCCCACCCAAACTGTCTCTGCCTAATTCTGCATATGCAGTTTCAATTATTTTGGGCAGTTTGTGTTGTTGGTCCAATGGACTGAACTCCCTTAGGCATTGGCGGATTGCCACTGAAGCTGCTCCCCCTTTAATATTAGCTAGTATTATGGCTGATACCTGGTCATAGTTATTTCATAACTTCAGCCCTAAGTTTATGGCAGGTTCTGCTCCATACTCATTTTGTATTTGTCTCAATACGTCTGGTACTACTGCTAATGAAGGAATACCATGGTCCTGGTATATATGGCAGCAAAGACTGTACCCCAAGAGGTGCAGTCCTCTACTTGTGGTGTTATCCCCATGGGCAAGCAGATTGGTAACATTCTGTGTTTTTCAAATGGGGTAGTATTCGGAAATACTGCCTCTAGCTGAGTTATTTTCTGAGCTACCCTGAATGGCATTTGTTCACGTTTCATGGGCATTTTGCCCATTACTGCGTGTAATGTTTGTGGTGTAATTTTAATTGCTGTACCCTGAAACTGAGTTCCATTTGTTGCAGCTAATGTTGGTTGGACTGTGAAAGTCCTCATGACATACTGTGTCAGGTTTCTGTAGATTTTAATTAAATCCTTGTGTTGTAAGAGTAAGTCTGGCTGCGGCATTGTGTCAATGTCAGGATGTGGTGTGTAGGCCGCTAATATTGGCCATGTTGCACCGTCTCCTCCGAGCGGACCGAATCTTGCTCTGTGTCTTATGTGGGGTAGGGCGCCTTTAAACCAGTATAGGTGTTCCTGGTAAGTGAGTGGAACTTCTGTGTCCTCGCAAGGACCATATTCCCGTGGTGCATCTCCTTCTGTATAGTAGTGCAATGTCTGTGTTCTTGCATCTGCTTCTGGGAATGTAACCCACGAATAAAATATCTCTGTTTTGTTTGATTCGTGTGCCTCAATCACGAAAGCTACTAAGCCACCCCTGGATGTTAAACCATAGTCCATTAGTTTCAGGGTGATAGTGCGTCTGAGTTTTTGTGCAATTTGTATTGCATTTGTATCTTCTTCCTCGTCTGAGAGGTGTATATTTACTACTGGGTTATTTTCCTCAGTCATTTTGTAAAAGGATACGTTTTGTTCAAGGGAACTAAGATAAGGTGTTATGCATAATTTTAGGAACTAAATGTCCTTCAAGCTTGAATAACCAACAGCCAAAAAATAGGATTTCTCGCCTACTCAGCTGTGGCGGAGTTTGTGCCCACCCACTCCATTCGTCTCTGGTGTTTTTGTGAGTAGGGGTCTCTGAGAATAGCACGACTGAACTACTCAGATTCTACTGTTAAATAAGAGCCCAACCATCGTTGGTGGCACCATGTCGTGTAGTTCCTATAGTACCCATGCAGGACCTGTGTGTTTGGATAAAATAAACTGTAGGCTTGGTGGCAGACTGATTCTGTACACCCCACCAAGAAATGTTAGCCTGTTTGCAAAAGCTAGCTCACAGTGCCACTAGTGTCTCCTCTTATCGGGGAGAGATTAGTTTCTGGCAACCTCAGAACATGACAACCCTGATCCCTCAAGATCGTAGAAACAATGTACCACTTTTCGCTCAGTCACTCATGCTTATTTAGTTTATCTCAGAGGTACACAGAATAAACAGTCTGGGTGTTTCAATAAGGATTTATTGAACAGTTGTTATTCTCGTGTAAAGTATATGAGCTAAAACAACCATTAGACAGTAGCAGAGATATATGATTAGCAGGACTATGAATATAAAAGGATAGTACAGTTCTATCATCTTGCAATAAGCATGAATAAATACATGAATATAAAATGCATTGATAAAAGCGAGTGCGTACTCCTACAATGCCTATCTAGATGTGCCTAAGTGTACCTAGCATGTGAGTAGGTGAGCAGCCAAGAATCCCTCTAGGATTTGGTCGAACCCCATTACCTGAAGTGAGAATGTAGGAGCCCCTCTTCGTCTCGAGCTGGACACCCCGCAAGGGATGTTCAGACCACTGTCAGCTGGAGCGTCTGCTTGCAGGAGCCTCAGCGTCTCTGGTCAGTGTGTCGGCCTGGAAGTCTCGGTTCCCTCTAAGTACTGATAGCAAGAGGTGCTGTATTTATACAGAAAAGTATATAGAGTCCGTTTGTCCCTTGTTCTTGTGTTAGCCATTGTTGGGTATGAGGATGACATATGGGATGAACCTTGTGCGTAGATATTAGGAAGATGGTGTATTGCCCCTGCCTGGTTTCCAAGTAGTCTCATGAATATTTTATTCATGCAGTGTCAGTCTAAAGATGAAGTCATAGAACACTATTGTTCGGGAAAAACCCTCCTTCTGCACCCAGGTCTAGAACTAGGTAAAAGGTTCAGTCCATAAAAGGCGTTCAATCCTTAAAAGGCTCGTTAGTGTGTAATGTAGGGGAGGTGATGTAGGTGAAAGGGTATGATGTTACCCGGGCCTATATTAGGGTACCTATATGAAACATAACAACACAAGTCGTGTGTATGAGTTTCAGCATAAATCCCATAGCTTGACAAGTGTCTGCACATTCACTGATGTGTGATCCTGTTCTCAGAGTGGTCTGAACAAATCTTTGGAGTATGTTGTGATAGGAGATTTCAATTGTGGAAATCACTCGCTAAACATTTTGGCAGAATGTTTTGTCTATGTTGAGGCCTAGATTGGTTTGGCTTGGTCCATGTGCAAATGTTTTTTCCCAGACGTGCAGCTAATTGTGATCCAATGTATCCCATGGGACAGTCGTAGCTAGACTAACTCTGGTCACATGTCACAATGACCTGACCCATGATGTCTTGTAAAAATCCACAAACAACATTCGGAAGAGTGAGTCCATGTGTAGGAGTTTGTGATAGTGAAATCAAAAGCCATTCAGTGTCAAACAGGTTGTCACTGATCGCAACATGTCAGCATTTGTGAGGTATGATGTGAAGTACACAGTCACAACTGTTGACATATGTGTTAATGGTCTTGAATACTTGATGGCTTGGTAAACAATGTTTTTTTGGCATCACTGTCTGATTCTGAGATGTCAAATATGCACCAAATTTAAGTTTGTTACCCACGTGATATGTTAGACATGAGCAATATCACCAGTACAAAGTGTGCATACTGTGTAATCAAATGGAGGGACAGTCAGACTTTGTCCATACAAATGCGGACTTGTTCAGTGTAGCCAAGATTGTTCAACAGTGTTGACTGTACTCATGCTGGAAATGGGTTCAGTTACTAGAGTCCCTACAGTCATTGCACCCAGATGTGCCAGTGGAATGGTGTTCCGCCTGAGGCATTGTGAAGCTGCAGTTATCAGATGCGGACGTTTGTAGACTATTTATTACATCTATGAAACTTGATTCGTTTTTAATATTCAAATCTTTATGATTCTGCTACATGACACTGTGCATAGATGACACAGGACAGTGTGCTACATGCCTGTCAGCCCAGCTATGCGTACTGCCTTGGTGTCTGCAGGATGACACTCATATTTGTGAACTGACATTGGATAAGCAAAGCTAATGAACACGTTATCAATCACTGTGAACTCTGTAACATGATTCATGCAATGAGTATGCATTGTGCATGTTTGACAAGGTAGACATGTGAGCCGTGACATATGAGCCAATGGTTCAACATTTGATGACTAAGGATTTCAGAATGTGTACCATGTCTCAATGGAATATGATATTCCTATTCCCATTTTGATGGCTATACTCACTTGCAGGATAGGAGACACTAATGTCAGTACGCAAGTCCATCATGAGCACAAGACAAAACATTCTCTGCCACAAACTCCATTAGTCAATCTTCTGGTTTTATACTTTGATGTTGATGCACGCAATGTTGCTGATCACTTCATGTGTGATTGAGCGATGTGAAAGTGACAGAGTAACAAGTACAATTTCTGTTAATGCAGCCTGCGCTAATGGCACAACTCAATGTGATGTCTGATATCTCTGAACATCGCGATGTTAACTATGTGTCAACTGAATATGGATGACTCACAGAAATCTTGTCTTTCTTGGTCACAGCATCATCAGTGGCCACAGGAGGAGACAGTGCCATTGATGTTGTGGGAACAGAACGTCAAACTGGGTCCAGTGAAGAGTCATTAGAGGGGGGACCCAGTGATGGAGAGGGTGAGGGGAATCTCATTGGCAGCAGATCTGCAACACCACCTGCAGCTTCAGAATGTGATCACAGCTCCGGTGAGGACTCCCATGTGGTGGTGGGGGACACAAAAACTGCATCAACAACATCAGAGTCTACCTTCACCACCACTATCATCTCCACCCTCCCAGCTGCTCCCAGTTCCAGTGTCTGTGGCCGCTCCCATGGCAGAGGCAAACCCTCCTTTGGGCCAGGCACCTCACCCCCTGCACCTGTCTCCCCTGCTGCCCTCAGTGTTGAGACCAATGACCTCCTGAGGCAGATCTCTGTGGGGCAGACATCGATGATGAGTGTCCTCCATGCACACACAACTCTTTTGACAGACATGTTATCGTACATGGAGGGCATTCACTCAAACATGTCTGCCCTACAGCGATCAAATCACCTCTTCCTCATCCACTGTCCCAACTACCCTCCCAGACCCAAGCACATGCAAACACACACATTCACACACTGCAACATCCACAAGCAGCACACAAACACACAGACAGAAGTTGCAAACCACACACACATACACTCATGCTACAGACAGCACACTCTCACCAAAGGAAGTGACAGCACCCAACACACATGCATCCACTGACACTCCGCATACCTCACAACCCTCTGCCTCCACATCCCCTACACTTTCCTCTCCCTCCTTTACTCCCCTCAGCCCAGGCTCCCCATCTTGTTCCCAGTGAATTCTTCCCTTCACAAACATACACCCCACCTCCTAAGAAGAGGAAGTACCTCCAGGATGATACACCAGTAGCATCTGCAACCCCCCCGAGAAGGAACAGAAGGAAACAACTCCCTGCAGAAAATCCCTCCGGTCCCGATCAAAAACATCCACTCCTACACCCCATAGATCCCCAGACAAGCCCAGTATATCTAAATTGACAAAAGCCCCCATAAAAAAGACATCTCCCCTCCCATTTCAGACTCACCCCTCAAAAAATGTAAGATCCCTAAATTAGTTAAGGTCACCCCATCCCCAGCTCCAACTGACAATCCCACTACAGCTGCACCACCCTCACAATCAGAGCCAACCACTGCAGTGGAGTATCATCCCCGCCATCAGACCCTACCACTGCAGTGGACCCTGACACCCCACCTGATCCCATATCTCCCAAAACTAGGGGTGGGTGGAATTTGTGTAGTCGCGTTACGCAAATCTCCGCGAAATAGTTAAAAATCTCCGCGAGCACACAGAAATTCTGCGAAGATGCGGAATTGCTTGTCCCGCCCGTTCGCGATGTGTTTTTGCGTGCTCGCGGGGAAATATATCGCTAACTTGCCCATGCGGTCGCTAATGGGCGCGGCCATCTTGTTTTTCACTTGTCCCGCCCGCTCGCGATGGTTATTTCCTGTTCCGGGTGGCGTATTGCATGCTCCCGCCCGCTCACGATGCTTATTTCCTGTTCCGGGTCGCGTATTGCATGCTCCCGCCCGTTCGCGATAAGTATTTCCTGTTCGGGAACGCGTATTACGTGTTCGCAACGCTTTTTGCATGCTCGGGGGGAAATATCGCGCGAACTTGCCCATGCGGTCGCAATGGGCACGGCCATCTTGTTTTTCACTCTATTGCTATGGTTCTGGGCCTGCTTTTTAATCCTTCCTCTATCTTTTCAATCCTTTGTTTCTGGAAACTTTTTTTTGATCTTTTTTATTTATTATCTATCTCTCTATTTTCCTGATTCTATATTTTGAGTTTTTTTCTACTTTTTGTGTGTTTTTCACTACTTTTTCACTCTTTTTCTATTACCTGCTTTTTCATTTCTTTTACTTACTTTTTTAATTCCTACCTTTTCTTTTCCGCCCCCCCGCCTACCCAGAACCATGGCAAAGGGCCACAGGGCTCGTAGCCGTAGCCAGAGCCACGACCGCCTTCCTTGCGGAAGGTGGCGCCAAAAAGGGGTGCAGGCACGGGCCTTATTTGGTGAGGCGGAGGTGGCCGCACTGGTTTTTGTTTGTGCAGCGCCACTTTGCTAAGAGTATATTTTACAATAGTCTTGTTTTTTCTTCTTGATATAGCTACTCCTTCCAAAGTGAAAGTAGACAGGAAGGAGTTGGCAGCCAAGGCCCGGCGACGGAAGCTGGAGGCCATACAAAAGGAATATCGGCGGCTGGTGGTTCTGGAGGAGGAGGAGGAGGAGGCGGCAGCAGCTGCAGCCTCCTCCAATACCCTGGGCCCCAGCCACCCCCCTCCAGTGTTACGGCGCCACCGTCTGGCAGCCGCCCGCCGCCGCACTTCATTTAATAGCACTGCTGCCCCCCCCTGTGGATGCAATTGCCGCGCATTGAAGCGCCGCGTGGCCCACCTAGAGGAGCGTATTCGTGTCCTGGAGAGGCGAGCCTGCCGATGAACAGACCCTTTTGATTGCCCCTTTTTTATTGCTTATTTTGGTGGGTGGGAATCGGGCGTTGGGGTTTTCACTTTTGGACAATTGGACATTTAATTTGTTGGACTTTTTCGTTCCGGACAATGGACATTGGTTGGGGTTAGGGAGAGGGGTGGGTCAGGTGTTGTTGTGGGATTTTTTTTCATAGTTTATTTTTGTTAGGGGATTAAATTATATATTTATACTTTACATACAATGTTGTTAATGTTTTGTGGGTGGGGTTACTGTTTTACGTCACACTGTTTTCTTGCTGGTGCAGGGCCACAGCCAGTGTTTGATTTAAATAATTGGCTGACTTAGTAAGACACAAACAGATAGATGCGGTACCCCTCACTGAGGGACTTGTCCTACTAGTACTGTCAGTCTCTCCTCCTAGTCTATGCATTCTCCAACTGGACTCAAAGGGGTGTGTGAAATAGAATTAATGAAAACATTTCCATTATTAATTATGCCTCCCCCAAACTTCTTCTCTTACCTGTGCTTGATGTTTAACTTAGGCACGGTGATGGCTGCATGGTGAGGATGGTTTTCTTTCCCAACATGCCATGGTTGTGGTGGTACTAGTAGTAGACCCTGGCAGTAGCATTTGCAAAAAAAAGAAAATGAGACAGTCAGTCACCTGAGAGAGACTGTGGGAGGAGTAGTAGAACGAAGTACAGTACAGAACTTACTGCCAAACAATAATATGCCAAAATACAATAAAACATAATGGTGGCGGGGATAGCCTAGTACATAGAGTTACAAACTCTAGCTGTGTCGAGTCACTCGACTAGGCCTACAGTACACTCGACACAAGCGTAACCGTTAGTGCTGTGTAGGAGGATGACAACAAATCCAATCGAAGCCGGCAATTAATGCTGATGGATTAGGTTCCTTTGGTAAAAACATTATCTCGCAAATATACTGCTCATGGGTGGGCAAGCAGAAGAAGATCCTCGCCCTGCCTTGAAATTGAATTAGTGTTGCTTTTGCCACATCCGCCCCAGCAAGCGTGTGATAAATTATTGGTGTACATTTAATTTAGTCACACCTCAATAAGTCACACAGCCCGGGGGAAGAGGGTTAGGGTTTGATGAATGGTTGGGAAGGGGGTTCGGGGAAAGGTTTGACAAAGAAAAACAGTACGCATGGACAACAACAAAACACAATCTTGGCAGACAACCATATCCATAAATCTGTTAAGGGAGAAAAAGGAAATGCATGCATGATGATGATAACTTGATGGTTAATGATAAGTAGTACTTACTAACTACTACTAGACAATTAGACAGTACAGGGCAGCAGTATATTATGCAATTTGCCTTGCCTGTCTGCCCTCCGAGAGACCGGAATTACATACAGTTTCTGTTCTGTTGTACCGGCCCGGGCTTACTATTAAAGATAGCAAAGAAAATTCAAAAATAGCTGTAGGGATGAATTGAATTATAAGCAGAGAGCAAACATAATAATAACAACAAAACACAGTAGTAATGATTGAAGACAAAAAATGAATCAAATTATTTAAAAGATGATGAAAGTTGATACTGTTACTGTATGTTATCCTGGTCAAAATGGGGAGTTGCATCTCGGCATTCCTCTTGGTCCTCCCTTCCATGGATGCTCCGACCATGACGCCACTGCCTGCCTGGCAGATGTAGATTCATTGGTAAGGTAACTGTGAGTTGTTTTTCCCAGTATAGCAAAGGGTAAGGGCCGGCCTGTAATTGTAGATGGAAAACCAAATGGGATATTGAAAAATCAAGTAGAAAAAAAATGCATAAATTACGGTGGAGTGCAACAAGAACACTTTCAGAGGCGGCATGGATACATCATGTCTACTCTAGTCTGTTTCCAGCATTAACCTCCAACAACAACAGGACAGAGCAGACCCACGGCACCAGTAGAAGTAGAAATTTGTTATTAAAAAAAAAGAATAGAAACAAACATTGCATTGAGTTACTTTTAGTGTGTAGATTAGATAATAGTACACAATGAATTAACTTCATGCACTACAAACAACAACAACACAAATCACTCAGTCAGCGTCCAATGCATGTCATCATTCATTACCTGTTCCTTCTCATCTTCAGTTAATGGGCAGTCTCTCTCGGCTCGGAAAGGAGGATAGCTATAGTAGTCATCATCATGTTCCACTTCTTTTGGAGAGACTCAACGAGGCAAGATTTTCTTTTTCTTCGATTATGCTACATCCAATCATCATCTGGCTTGAGGGCAATAGATTTAGGGTGATTCAGGAGGATGGAGGAGCAGGACTCGGAGGAGTGGACTGAAATGCAGACAGCTGAAACTCATATATGGCAATAAAAGACGAAGACGGTGGTGATGGATTTGTTGTGATTTGAAGTTTCCAACCAGAAAGACAGACACACAAATAAAAGTAAATAAGGGAGGACGACAGTAAGAAGTGGAAGCCTAGTTGTCAGGGAAGTATAGCTCGTCCTCAAACTCTGGGGGTTCAACCAGAAGTAGGTAATCAGCATCTAACACGCTACTTCCGTCACCTGAGCCGCTGTCCTCATCTTCCTGCGTCGATTTATGTATTGTGTAATTCGGTGGTATAAATTGCTGATTCATTTTGATCATGGTTAACCTCTCCACGTTTTTGGGTGAGAGACTGGTCCTTTTCACTGTTACAATGTAACCAGCAGCACTGAAAACATGTTCAGAAGAGACACTTGCGACAGGGCAAGCCAGATAGTTTATCGCCAGCCTGCTGAGCACTGGCCATTGGCCCCTTTTGCCATACCAATACCGCAATGGGTTTTGATCAATGTAGACCTCTGTTGGGTCATCCAGGTAGGCCTGGACCATCCGGTCAATGATCAGGGGTGCTACACTTTGTTCGGCCTCTTTTGTCTTTGCATCAGCACTGGACCTAGCAAGTCCTTGCTGTAAATACCAATCCTGTGCCGTTTTTACTGGAGCTGATGATCCGGTTCTTGCTGTTGTCGATAGTGTTGGTGTTGGTGACAGCTGTGAACCAAATGCACTGCCCTCAGGCTCTGAAGTTGAACTTGATGCCGGATGCCCTGCTGCAGTACTTGTTGTGGGTTTGAGTAGCGGGCCTTTAATTACCAGCCGTTCATTTTCCAATTTACTGGCTGCCTCAGCTATCCAAGTTTTGTACCGGGCAACATCCACTTCTGAAAAAGGGAGTAATGTCTTACTGTTCAGTGCCGATTTGTACCGTTGATCCAGAATTGTGGCACAAATGTAATGTTCTTGTGACAAAATCTTAGTTTGCACCCTTGCATTTTCAGTTAATCGACATGATAAGCTCTCCACCAACTCATATGCTTGTTTTTTTTCCTCCACACCTATGTACGCTTCAGACACCTCCTTCAGCTGTTGCTCTAGCATGTGCAACAATGGGATAGCTTGGCCCATAGTACAGTCCTCCTTGCTGACTTCACGTGTGAAGACCTCGAAAGGAAGAAGCATCTCTGTCAGGCATTTAACTAGGCACCATTGGTCCATCTGAAGGGTCATGCCTTTCACAGTAGCATCCGCCCTTCGCATGACATATTCATTGATTGGTCTGTACTGCTCAAACAGACAGTCAAGCATGTAATACGTTGAGTTCCAACATGTTGCCACCTCCTGGATGAGTGCTTTGACTGGCATTCTATAGTCACGTTGAATGATCCTCAGCTGCTTCCGGGCTTTAAAAGAATGGCTGAAATGAGTGCATATTCTGCGGCAGGTGGTCAGTAAGTTGCTGACTATGGGTTCTTTTTTCAGAAAGTCTTGAACTATAATGTTAATGCAGTGCGCCAAACACGGGACCCTGAAATAAGCCTGGGCGTAGTTCGCGTAGTCGCGCTACGCGAAGCTACGCGAAGACATCAGAGCGCTACGCGAGCTACGCGTAGCTTCGCGAGCGTGCGTAGCTGCTTGTCGCGCCCGTTCGTGATGCGTTTTTCTTCTTCGGGAACGCGTTGTGCGTGTTCGGGACGCTGTTTGCATGCTCGGGGGCGCGAACTTACCCATGCGGTCGCCTATGGGCGCGGCCATGTTTTTCACTTGTCCCACCCGTTCGCGATTCCTTATTTCCTGTTCCGGGTCGCGTATAGCGTGCTCGCGATGCGCATTCCATGTTCGGGAACGCGTTGTACGTGTTCGCGACGTTTTGTGCGTGCTCGGGGAGAAATATCGCGCGAACTTACCCACGCGGTCGCGATGGGCGCGGCCACCTTGTTTTTCACTCTATGCTATGGTTCTGGGCCTGCTTTTCTATCCTCCCTCAATCTTTGCAATCCTTAGTTTTTTACACTGTTTTTCAATTTTTCTTTATTTCTTATCTATCTCTCTCTCTGCCTAAGTCTATATTTTGCATTTTTTTCTACTTTTTACTGTGTTTTTTTTACTTTTCGACTGTTTTATATAACTTTCTTCTTTAAGCTCCTACTTCTTCCCCTAACTTTATTTTTCCCTTCTAACTTTTCTTTTCCGCCTCCTCCCACCCCAGAACCATGGCGAAGGGTAGCAGCAGCAGCAGTAACGGCTCGAAGGGCAAGGCGCGTGCGCCCAAGAGCCGCCGCCTGCCTTGCGGCAGACTGCGCCCTGCAGGGTTGCAAGCCTGCCAGCTTTTCAGTGAGGCGGAGGTGGCCGCCCTTGTTTTTTTTGTTCAGCGCCACCTCCCCTTGACCTTGGCAGCAGGCGGCAGGCCAGGCTCCGGGTACCCGACCCAGGAGCGTCACCGCCGGTGGGCGAAGGTGCGCCGGGCAGTGTTTCGCTGCTCAGGGGTCCGCCGCACCCATAACCAGCTGGCCCACCGGTGGTCAGACATCCTCGACCGGGAGCAGGACCTGTTGGACCTGCTAGGTGTTGAGGTCGTGGGGCTTGGTGAGTAGCTAATATATATAGTAGTATAAGTATTGTGATTTGTGTATACATTTTTTACAAATAACAAGAATACTGCTGCTTACATTGCAGGTAAATTACATTTCAAAATCTTCTGTGATTGTAGGACACAGGTGCTGGGCGCTACTCTTACTTGTTTGCAACTTTGCGCTCGCTTGTCCTTATTATTATGTAAGAGTTTACTTTAGAGAACTTCAGTTAGGTAATGCTATTGCTAGAGAGACTCTAGTCCTTCCTTTGTCCTCCTGTCAAATAGTGGTGGATGGATTGATAGTTTGATAGTAGGTTTAGTTACTAATACTATTAGTTGATAATTTTTGAGCGGTCTGCGTGACGCATCCTCTGTCACTGAGTGCTGCTTACCCCAGTCCTTAGTAGAACCTTTTGTAGTTTGTTTAGTGAGTGGTAAGCTTAGCAGTGTAAGTCAGCTGCAGAACATCAGACTTAACCAACCAACAATTTGGTGTATGCATTATGCACCAATTTATGCATGTGTCCTCCTTCTCATATATGCATTTATGAGGGCTAAAAAAATGGAAATGCAGACTTAATGAACAATTGGCCCGCCTGGAATAGGTGGGCTAGGTCAGGTGGTACTTAGGCTTAGTTAGTGTTCTGGATTTTATTTGAATCAATCAGAATGGAACACTGAATTAGTGTTCCCAAATAAGTAGACTGTCCGTGACCGTGAATCCCGCAAGCCAGTAGTCGATCGGATTAGATAGGTCAATTTTATTGCAATTTTTGTTTCCTAAAACGTTTTTGAGCGTTTTTTAGCTAATTTATTTGTTTCACAGCAATCATTAATGTTTGTGTCTTTCTTTATTATATCTTACATGATCACTGATCTGCAGCACCCAGGGGCAAGAAGACGGGGTCCGAGTCGGCGGGACAACCACCAGAGGACCGCTCCTCTACCGAGGGCCCTGCTGCTGGTCCCAGTAAGTCCTCCAGTGGTTAATATTAACATTTATATTGCCCTAACTTTTACTGCACCTTATTTTATCAGAACTATTAATTATGGTTCCACTCCCTAATTCTATTTTTTTACAAAAGATTCTTTGATCTTGACTTGACTATCTGTTTCTAAATTCTGGTTATCCCTGCCGCTAAGTTCTAACTGCCTCTGCTATGAATGTCTGTACTACTACTATTAGTCTGTCGCTAAGCTTGCCCAGTTTGCATTGCCACTCTTTATTGTACGGTTTTGAATAAAACTCCGATTGACCAATAGCTGAGTCCAGTCCTTTCGGTTGTCCTCTTCTAGGCTTCTTAATCTTGAGGCTTTGACAATTACCACAAACAAAATGCCCAACCAGATATTTGACTATTTTTGATAGGATATAGTACATACTACTACTGATGTGTGGATTCTGCACAGCCCCATGCAGAACTATGCACAAGGAAATAGGATGTTGGTGATGGGAGTTTGGAACTTGGACGTTCCTCACACCTCAGTCAGAAGTGAACCCACAATCCCCTGAACGACTAGCTATAGTGTCTCTCACTCTCATTAGGTCCCCGAACCCCCACCCGAAGATACCCAATGATTACACAACCCAGAACATAACACCCTTTCGCTCACTTACTCGTGTAAGTCCACCACCTCCACCACCACCACACCAAATACCACAGAGTCTATGTTTAAGTTCAAAAGGTTTATTTTCAACTAACAAGCTCTGTATGTTGTTCTATAAAATTCAGTGTACTACAGCCAGCTCCAACAGCTAAATGCATAAGATTAAAACAATAAACATTGTTACAACAAGTGCATGATGATAGAACTTTAGAAGACAAAAGATCTGTGCGAATTCTGGGAGACTCCTCACCGTAGAACGTAGAATTACTGGTTACATGCATCATTCATAAGCTCTGCAAATCTCTGGTTCGTAGAAGGAAATCTTCTGCCTGAGAAAAATGGTGCGCGTTAGATAGTATAATGCAAGCATTTGTCAGTCCTGCCAAAAAAGTGTAAAATGTTACTTATGGCTAAGCAATACGGACTAACCGAACTCCATAACAAAGTGGCTTGTTTTTCGACCTCTTGTACGCAACGCTCAGACAGTAGCTGTATGTGCTCATGTGGGCTAAAAAGGCGTCTTACTGTTACTGCACAACAAGCTGCGAGGTAACATGCGCAAAAGACATGAAGCGAAAAATGGTTGCATGGCTCAGGCTAACTTTGCAAAGAGTAGAGTATATTATAATAAATAATGACCCTAGGGACCATGACACTACTAGTGTCTACTGACTCTAGTACCCGATTTGGACTACTGAATGTGATGTATAATATGTATGTATTAACTTTTTTTTTCAATCTTGCTTGTGAAAAAGAAGAAATATAAATAGGGGGAGGTGTACACAGGCATCTAAAAATGTGTCATGTTTTTATCTAGGCGTAGTAGCGACCACCAGTGCCGGCGGGGCCAGCGGTGATTCGACCATTCCGGAGGGGGAAGGAGATGCGGCACCTGCAGGAGCTACAGGGGGTGAGCCAGCAGCAGTGGCGGGCAATGGTAAGTTATATTCATTACGTATTGACATGATTGCACTAGCTGGAAGGGTGTTG
The DNA here is from genome assembly GCA_963921515.1 of Calotriton arnoldi. Lineage (NCBI taxonomy): Eukaryota > Metazoa > Chordata > Amphibia > Caudata > Salamandridae > Calotriton > Calotriton arnoldi. The sequence continues at coordinate 842,003 of CAWUFW010007535.1, forward strand.
AGTGACTTCACTCACTGTACTGTTGTTGAGACTTATTAGGTATGAAGTTGTAGTGAACATTATACAACGGTTGAAGAAGAGAAGACACCCTTTACTTAGCATTAGCAATGCAGTAGCAATAGCATTACCAGCGTGACTTGATTAACCAATGGCCTCTTCTATCTGACTCCAACTCAGCTGTGAAAGTTTTATGGAGGAGACTAAAAGTCAGATCAGATGACCTTGATGGATGTGTTGAATAAAAAGGGAAAGAAGGGTGGAAGGAGGAAGGACGGGCGAGATTTAATATGATGACTGGCAGAGAAGGATACGTTGGAAGCATGGATATAGGTGGCTGATAGGAATCAGATGCATGTGTTGTTGAAGGATGGGTGGAAGGTGAAAGAAGAATGGATGCCTGCCTGGGTGGGCGACACAGTATGGGTGGATACTGTGGATAGCAAGAATCATCAGCGGTGTTTGGGTGAAACTCTAAGCCAAGGCAAGCAACGGAGTGAGTGGACGCATGGGTTGGTGTTGGCGAAACAAAGTAAGGTTTGTGGAGAGATTAAGAAGAATGATTGACATTTACTTAGAATGGATGGATGCCTGTATGTATTCATCATAGACAGCATAGGTGGAGACTGTCACGGGATGCACAGTTTTAGTTTTAAGGGAATGTAAAAGAAACCGTGCCACAGTAGCATAGCCGATAAGGGGAGGGGCAGGGTGGGGGGTAGCAGTAAACAATGTATTACGCGGCCAAATACAGGTAAGTTTACTGTAAACATAAAAATAAATAAAGCGAATTTCATTGTGCGCACTGCACCGCCAAAAGCGATGCAGTGGGCGCAACAAAATTAGTTTTATTTATTTATATGTTTACTTACCTGTAATTGGCCGTAATCCATAGTTTACTACCCCCCACCCTGCCCCTCCCTACGTCACCGCCCGGCAGCACTCCCTGAGTCCCACCACCGACCGCTACTGACCTTATGTCGTCGTCCCATAAAAGCAATGATCGTTGGATCAGATATATAATCTGCCTTTTTGTAGTAGCCAGGGCACTGTCAAAGTGAAATTGACCAATTGCCCTGCTTCATGTAACAGAGAGAGTATGGCCAGTGCCACCCGTAATGGAAAAATAAATACGAGCTTCCCCACCTGCATACAGTAGTAAATCAAACTAACGTGAGTCTGCGTCATGATGACTCGTATGTTTGTCCTGGGTGCAAGCATAGATGACCGAGCTGGCATGCCGGCTACAACCAGGTTATGTCATTTCGCTAAACTAGTAGAGATAAGAAGAAGACTGGTGTACTGTGTACTGGAGTCCATAGTGCTAGTATAATGCCTGAAACTCCCACAAATGTTACAGGCCGTGGAAGTGGGAGGATAGATAGATTATTACCAGAAATGTTATGTACTGTGCTTCTTGCTAGTGCTACTGTGCCATTATGTGTTGAATTAATTTTGTGTTACTGTTTTGCTAAGAGTACTGGTTACAACAATATTCTTTTTCTTTCTTGATATAGATAGTACTCCTTCCCAAGACAAACCATCCCGGAAGGAGTTGGCAGCCAGGGCCCGGCACCGGAAACTGGAGGCCATCTGTGCGGAGTACCGGCGGCTGGTGGCTCAGGCGGAGGAGGAGGAGGAGGCGGCAGCAGCTGCAGCCTCGTCCGATGCCCGGGCCCCAGCCAGGCCAGACCTCCAGTGGTACGGCGCCGCGTTCTGGCAGCCGCCCGCCGCCGAAATTCTATTGCAACCAGCACTGCTGTCCCCCACCCTGGATGCCACTGCAGGGCATTTCGACGCAAGATTCTCCTCCGGGTGGCACGGCTAGAGGAGCAACTCGAGGAGCGGGTTAAAATTCTGGTGGACAAACACCTTAAAGCCCGCCGAATCTAACTATAGGACCCTGTTGCATTGCCCCTTTTTTATTCCTTTTGTTGGTGGGTGGGAATTGGGCGTTGGACGTTCTTTGGACTTTTTTTCGTTTTGGACATTGGTTGGGGTTAGGGTGGAGTGGTGGGTCAGGTGTGGGATAGTTTATTTTTGTTAGGGTAATAAATTATATTTATACTTAAACATACAATGTTAATGTTTTGTGGGGGGTTACTGTTTTACAAATTAACATCACATGGTTTCTTTCATTGCTGCTGCAGGGCCGCAGCCAGTGTTTGATTTAAATAATCTGCCGATGATGTAACACAAACAGATAGATGCGGTACCCCTCACTGAGTTATTTGTCCTACTAGTACTGTCAGTCTCTCCTCCTAGTCCATTATACCTCCCACCAAACTTATCTTACCTGTGATTGATGATGATTACGTTCGGCACAGCGATGGCTGCATGGTTTCCCAAGAGAATGGAGAAGATGCCATGGTTGTGGTGGTAGTAGTAGAGTAGACACTGCCAGCAGCATTTGCTAAAAAAATAAAAAGAGACAGTCACTTGCCTGAAAGCGACTGTGGGAGGAGTAGTAGAACGAAGTCAAATACAGTACAGAAGAAGACTGCCAAACAAACAATATTGCATTTGCAACTGCTAAAGTCAAATAAAACATAATGGTGGCGGGGACAGCCTAGTACAAGAAGTTACAAACTGTAGTTGTGTCGAGTGAGTCACTTAACTTAACACAATCGTAATTCGTAACCTTTACTGCTGTGTGGTAGGAGTTTGATGATGAATCCAATCAATGCTGGCAATTAATTATGATGTACTATTAGCCGGTGACGGCTTGCACATAGACTGAGCATGGGTGGGCAAGCAGAAGAAGCTCCTCGCCCTGCCTTGAAATTTAATTAGTGTTGCTTTTACCACATCTGCCCCAGCAAGTGTGTGATCAATTGGTGTACATTTTATGTAGTCACATCACACCTCAATATACATCACAGCCCGGGGGAAGAGGGTTAGGGTTTGATGAATGGATGGGAAGGGGGGTTTGGGGAAAGGTTTGAGAAAGAAAAACAGTACGCATGGACAACAAAAGCAAAGCGCAATCTTGGCAGACAACCATGATCTTATCCAAAAAATCTATAAAGGGAGAAAAAGGAAATGCATGCATGATGAAGATAACTTGATGGTTAATGAGTAGTACTTACTAACTCCTACTAGACAATTAGACAGTACAGGGCAGCAGTATATTCTATGCAATTTGCCTTGCCTGTAATATATGCCCTCAGAGACCCAAATTCCATGTTGTACTGGGCTTACTTTTAAAGATAGCAAAGAAAATTAAAAAATAGTTGTAGGGATCAATTAGCACAACAAACACACAACACACAGTCGTAATGATTGAAGAGAAAAAAGGATTCCAATTAATTAAAAGATGAATGATGAATGATACTAAAGATACTGTATTATCCTGGTCAAATTGTGGAGTTGAATCTCGTCCTTCCTCTTGGTCCTATCTTCCATGGACGCTCCGCACATCAATCTTGGTGGCCTTCATGTTGCGGATTGGTAAGGTAAATGTGAGTTGTGTCTCCCAGTATAGCACAGGGTAAAGGCCGGCCTGTAACGTCTAGATGGAAAAACAAAAGGGGTATTGAAAAATCAATGAATAAAAAAAAGCATAAATTACTGTGGAGTCCAAGAAGAGAAGAGAGAACACTTTCAGACTGAGGCGGCTTGGATATATCGTGTATATTCCGTTTACAGCATTAAGCTACAACAACAACAGGACAGAAGAACAGGCCCACACACAGCACCAGCCTGTGACCCAACCTCCATTTACCTTAATTTTTGACAGAGCCAGACAAAAAGGCATATATATACAGCAACTTAGCATTTTCAAAATTAAGTGACAAAATCAATGCGCCGCTGTCAGTCATAACTACACTCGACTCCACCACTACATGGACATGTAGGTCTGCTGTGTTTACTTTCTTGTTGAATTGTTGTGTTTATGTTTACCTTATGCCACTTCATGAAACGCAGTTATTCCTTCAATCATCTCCGATCCAACTGACTGACTGCGTGCAAAGATAGTATGGTCATCATCATGGTGTGGTACGTGTTGTCCAACTCCAACTCAGTCTGTAGTGACTCCCATTAAGTCCATGTTCCATATTAAAAAATTGCAACAGATATTGGCCTGCACCTGCAGTAGTAGGAGTACAATTTGGTTATTAAACAACAAGAAGGGAAACATTGACTGTCACTTGAGTCACTTTGTAGATTAACTAGTAGAGTAGAGTTCGACTTCATGCACAACATCAACACAAAAAACAACAGCAATCGCTCAGAGTCTGCAAGCATCCAATGCATTCCATCATTACCTGTCTTGCTCTTCTCTTTGGCTGTCATATCATCAGATGCCTAGTTCTGACAGGTGTGTGTGTTTTTTTTAAACGGGGCAGTAGCCTCATCATTACTCCAGTCCACATTCATTTAGAGTGTTAGTCGCTGTTTCGGTTTTCGTCTTATTAATCTGTGGCACTTTGTCACAGTTTAAGTTGCTTCACATGGTCAGCACTGTGATGATGGGCCGTGGCCTGGGTAGCGCTCATTGCTGGTCAATTGAGTTTGCACAAATGTCAGCAAGTTTCTTCGAAGAGTCTTGTCTTTCTCTGCCAAGTACCTTCTGTCCTGACAGTGAGGAGCTTTGGATGTCTGCCGAGGCTGTAACCTTCGGACAGTGATGAGTTTACTTTTGGATGCCTGCCCAAGTTCTGACAGTGAGGAGCTTTGGATGCCTGCCGAGGCTGTAGCCTTCGGACAGTGATGAGTTTCGGCTCGGAAACAAAACGGAGGATAGCTATAGTCACGTTTCACTTCTTATGGAGGGACTGTTAAAGGCAACATTTCTTGTACTCCAATGTCTGGCTTGATGGAAATGTACTAGGGCGAGACAGGAAGATGAAGCAGGACTCTGAAGAGTGGACAGTTAAATGCACAGACATACAACTCCAATAGGGAAATAAAAGAGAAGACGGTGGTGATGGATTTGTTGTGATTTGATTTGAACCAGAAAGACAGATACACAGACACATAAAGGAAGGAAGAAAGTAACAATTTGAAAGCCTAGTTGTCAGGGAAGAGGAGCTCGTCCTCAAACTCTGGTGGTTCGCACAGAAGTAGGTCCTGTAACGCACTATTTACGTCATCCAAGTCGCTCTCGTCTTCCTGCTGTGATTCACGTATTTTGTAATCCGGTGGTATAAAGTGCTGATTCATTTTGATCATGGTTAACCTCTCCACGCTTTTGGCCGAGAGACTGGTCCTTTTCGAAGTTACAATGGCACCAGCAGAACTGAAAACACGCTCTGAAGAGACACTTGCGTCAGGGGAAGCCAGTTACTTTATCGCCAGCCTGCTGAGCACTGTCCATTGGCTTCTTTTCCTATACCAATACACCAATGGGTTTCGATCCATGAAGACCTCTGTTGGGTCATCCAGATAGGCCTGGACAGTCCGCTCAATGTTCAGGGGTGCTCCGATGTGCTCGGCCTCTTTTGCCTTTGCATCAGCACTGGACTTACCATACCCCTGCCGTAGAAACCAATCAGTTGCAGATTGTACTGTGGATGATCCTGTTCTTGCTGTTGTTGATGTTATTGTTGGTGTAGGTGACTGCTGGGAGGCAAACGCACTGCCCTCAGGCTCCGAAGTAGAACTTGACTCTGGATGCCCTCTAGTACTTGGTTATGGCCTGGGGTGGGGGGCCTGCAATTAACAGCCGTTCGTTTTCGAAAATAGTGGCTTCCTTAGCTATCAAAGTTTTGTAGTTGGCAACATCCACTTCCGAAAAAGGAATTACTGCCTTGCTGTTCAGAAATACTTTGTACCGTGGATCCAAAATTGTGGCACTAATGTAATGTGGTTGTGACAAAATTTTATTTTGAATCCTTGTATTTTCAGATAAGCGAGCGGCTAAGGTCTCCGCCAAATGATATGCGTCTTGTTTGTCATCCACACCTGCGTACATTTCAGACACCTCCTTCAGCTGTTGCTCTAGCATGTGCAACAATGGGATAGCTTGGCCCATAGTACAGTCCTCCCTGCTGACTTCACGTGTGAAGATCTCAAAAGGAAGTAGCATCTCAGTCAGGCATTTAATGAGGTCCCATTGACCCATCTCAACGGTCATGCCTCTCACAGTAGGTTCCCCTAATCTTTGCATGACATAAGCATTGAGTGGTATGTACAGTTCAAACAGACGATCAAGCATGTAATAAGTTGAGTTCCAACGTGTTGGCACCTCCTGGATGAGCGCTTTGACTGGCATTTTATGCTCACGTTGAATGACCCTCAGCTGCTTCCGGGCTTTAAAAGAATGGCTGAAATGTGTGCATATTCTTCTGCAGGTGGCCAGTAAGTTGCTGACTTTGGATTCATTTTTCAAAAAGTCTTGAACAACAATGTTAATGCAGTGTGCCAAACACGGGACCCTGAAATAGCGACCATCTTTCATGGCCCTAACTACATTACTGCCATTGTCCGTGGCAACAAAACCAATGTTAAGCCCTCTTGGGCGCAGCCACTCAAAGACCTTGCTGTTAAACTCTTCCAAAATGTTTGCAGCAGTATGAGATTTCTCCATGGCAAACATGGCTACAGTTGCATGTTTGCGAGTGGCATGAAAAATCTCAGCAGCGTCAACACCAGCAAATATCTGTTCTCTAACCCCCGCAAAGAGATCCAGTGTGCAGTGATGCACATGTAATCAGTGGCTTGGCAACTGGTCCACATGTCTGTTGTCAGGTGGATACTCTGAACAGCACTCTGCTTCAAGGCTTTTCCAAGCAATTCCAGCACGTCGTGATGTAGTGCTGGAACAGCAACTCTGGCAAAATAGTAGCGGCTGGGAACATGCCATTTTGGGCAGATGGTTGACACAAATTCCAGAAAACCCACCCCTTCAACAAAAGAAAAAGGGAGAAGGTCCAGTGCTAACATTTTTGCCAGCTTCGCATTGTACAAACGTGCTATTGGGTGGTTGCGTTCGTACTGCCCCTCCCCCAAACATGCTGATAATGGTAGGCTGCATGGTTTTCCTTTCTCTTAGGCTCAACGCACTTTTTGGATTGCGGTACTCCTTGTCCTTGGTGTCTCAGGCTGACTCTTACCAGTCTTGTGCCACTGAGATGTTGCTGAAGATGTGTGCGATGTTAACACTGCACTGCTGGGGTCAGGGACACCTTGTGTACCACTACCAGAGAGAATGTCTCCCTGTCCTTCCTCTTCCACCGTGATCGGATCTTCTACTCCTTTATCCCCACCAACACCAATGGTTGCAGTTTTTTTATGTCGCGAAGGTGGTCCTCCCAGCTGATCAAGTGGTGTTTTTTCAGATGGGTCATTTGGCCTCCGGTACCATAGTTTGTACCAAGCTTACCACGACTAACAGAGGTATTACAAATGGAGCATATAGCAATGTTCTCCTCCTTTTCGCTAACCGTAAAGAAGTCCCAAACTGGGGAGCTTAACTTTGGCCTCCTGCTGGAGGTGCCACTTCCAATGGCGGATGAACTGGAGGGTGTGTGTTGAATTTGACTCTGTGCTGCTGCTGTACCACTACCTACTTCTACTGAGGTGGTGGTTGTGCTGGTGGATGTAGGTCGCTGCCGGGCCTTTGCTAATGCAAATATGGAAGCTGTAGGTCGTGTTGGTGGTGTTACCTGTGGAGGTATGCGTGCTACATCCCTCGCAGCGATTTTGGATAGGGTAATAATGTTGGTCTCCATCTCCTCGGGGCCGGGAGTGATGTTCGTGATGACTGGCTCATCATCATCATCCTGCTGTTCTACATCGACCTCCATAAGTGTAAGGCTTTCTGGAACCTTCCTTTTCCCTAGCTTGGTCTTGGGACGTGGCTCCCTCTCAGACTCAGTTTGTGGCTTCCAAGTGGCATCTAGATCATCAGAAGGGGGCTTGGCGGAGAACTTGATGGACTACCCCTCCTTTTCCTTGCTGGAGATTTGGAAGACAATGGATCTTCCGAATGAGTGGCTTCTTCTTCTACCTCTGCATGAGGCTCAATTTCCTGAACTGCCCCTACTTCGGGAGGAACAACAACTACTATTGCGGGCGGTGGTTGCGGCTGTTGTTGTTGACCACTTATCTGCTGTGTTTCCTCCTGCGTTGATTGGGTACTACTTTGAGATAGCGATAAGTTTATCTCAGGCTCAGCATCACTGCTTTCCACCATTAGACTGGCTACCTCTTCAACACTCATGTGCTTGGGCCTGGGTTGGTGGCTTGGGCCCACTGATGCGGAGGTGCTGCCCCCAGCTTGCCCCCCCGACACCGTTGCTGCAGGCGTAATTTTTTTTTCCCAAAAAAGGTACTGGGCGGCACACCAGACTCAAGTGTCACTTCCTTCTTCTGTTCCTTCTTCTCAATAGCAACTTTCTTGGCACTGGAGGACCTGGTACCTGCTTTCTTTGGGCCCATCTTCTTCAGATGTCAGCAGCACTCAGTTGCAGAGATGTCTGGTCAGGTCACACGTCACGTTGTGTACAGCAGCAGGATGTCTGTCTGGCAGTGCAACGGGCAATGATGACACACCTCCTCCTCAGTCTTTGTGCACCTAAAAGCAAAAAAGCCAGAACAACATCAGTCAAACGATAGCACAAATCAAACAAATATAATATAGAACTTAGTGTGTGGTGGTGGCCTCAATTATTACATTTTAGAAACTCAGTGAACAACAACACACAGTGTAGCCATTTATGAGACTTTGACAACAAGGCCAGGGCTTTCCTGGCTACTGTGTAGTGTGTACACTCTGGAAGAATAAGAATAGTAAAGAACAAAAACTAAAATGTAGTGGAGCATGTTTGGCCTAAATTTGTGCATCACGTGGGATGTATGCAGCATCAGGGAGCTGCAGCTGGCAATGGGGATGGATTTGGAAGCAGTAAGACAAGAGGAACAATGGAAAGAGTGACACAAAGGCCTATGTGGCAAAAACCGCACACTACTAACTACCACCACAAAATGGCCCCCAGCAACATGGTGAGTCACAGGCACAAGGCACGGCAAACAATGAACTCAAGCAGGCCTATATATGGGCAGACAAAGGATGCCTGATAAAACACACACAGCTTTAATGCAAAAACTAAAATCCACATGGCTAAAAACAGTTTGGAAAGTTAGACAGCCACTACAACAACACATAATTACAATTACACATGCAAAAAAGGCATTTATTTAACACACCCAAAAAGTGAAATAGACCCTCCCAAAAAACCCACATTTTGCAATTAAATTCAATGCCATCCATGGCCTAAATGATGTCAAAATTCCACAGACAACACAGAAGCAGTTGTTATGCACCCTTGATGACTACCTCTGGGCCTACTTTACTGGCAGACTAGGCCGCAAGCTTGGAGGCCTATGGCAAAAGCACAGTGGCTGGTCCCACAAAATGGCCGCCACCACATGGCCAGGCCACCGAACAACTTCCTTCCTCGTGAAAAAAATTGTAAAACAAAAACAAAGTGACTCCTTGCTCACCAAACTACATCTAAATGACAACCTGAGGAGTTTTTTGTGCAAAATGAACTAAATCATCATTTTCGAGAAGGTTTTATGCTGCTCGAGAGATATTCTTCGCCAGATTGTAAATTCTGCGTGTTCGGCATCGCGATCGTCACAAAAAGTCGTTATCGCGCGCGCGAAACGTATTTTGAGCGCGCGAAGAAGAGAAAAAGTGTAAGTCCGCCTTGTCGCGCAGTGCGGACGTTGCCGAAAGTCCGCGAGCTGAACGCCCAGGGTTACCTACTGGCTGAAAAGGCCTATTGATGTAACACACACCCAAAAACTGAAATACCACCACAAAACCCACATTTTGCAATTCAATCCAATGCCATCCATGGCCAAAATGATGTTACAATCCAACAGACAACACAGAAACAGTTTTTATGCACCCATGAGGATGACTACCTCTGGGCCTACTGGCAGACTAGGCCGCAAGCTTGGAGGCCTATGGCAAAAGCACAGTGGCTGGTCCCACAAAATGGCCGCCACCACATGGCCAGGCCACCCACAAGTTCACAACAAGCATAAGCCAAGGGGAACAAAGAAAAGACATGCAGGCCTATATGGAAAAAGCAGCACACTACTAAACTACCACCACAAAATGGCCCCAAGCCACGTGGTCACTCACAGTCACAACAGGCCATGGAAAACAATGAACTCAAGCAGGCCTATAATAATATGACCAGACAAAGGAGGCCTGCAGTGCTAAACAACACAGCTTTAATACAAAAATGCAAAAACGAAAATCCACAGGGGTACTAAAGGTTGGAAAGTTACACAACAAGCACACACACACATACAACAAAGGTATATATATTACACCCAAAAAGTGAAATACACCCCAAAAACCACATTTAACAATTCAATCCAATGCCATCCATGCATGCCCTACATGATGTTTAAATTCAACAGACACCACAGAAACATGCACCCATGGCTACCTCTGGCTCTAGTCTGGGCCTACTGGCTGAAATTCCAATGAAATAAAAAGAACTAGGCCCCCACCAAAACTAGATGCCACAACAATACATTTTAAAAACAATGGAAATCCCCCAAAAAATGTATGTACAAACAAGCCCCAATCAAACAAACAAGTACACCAATTCTCCAACTTACTTGTAAAATCTCAAATCCAAAAGTCTTCAAATCCAATGCAATGATATGATGCAGCAGACAGACACAAAAAGTGATCCTTCCAGCTCCAAATCCAAATGAAAATGAACAGCACATGGACAAAGCACTGGGAGGAGCCTGCTGGACAGGAACAGGAAGTTTGAGAATCAGGGGCACTTCCTTCCTCTTGGAAAAAAAAGTAAAAAAAGAAAAAGGACTCCTTGCACGAAAAACTACAGCCAAATCACAATCTGAGGAGTTTTTTTGGAGCAAAATCATCATTTTCGAGAAGGATTTATGATGCTCGAGAGATATTCTTCGCCAGATTGTAGTTTCTTCGTGTTCGGGATCGCGATCTTACCAACACTGCCGCCGGAAGACAGATCGCGCGTCCGAATGACGTGTTCGCGTTCGCACACTCTCGCGGGATCGTGCGGCCGGATTCCAAATCTCATGGCACCCGCCAACGGACAGGAAGTCGCGTCGGCGAACGCAGAATCACAGTAGGTCGTTACCGCGCACGCGAGAACGTATATTGAGCGCGCGAAGAAGAAAAACAGCTACGCTACGCCGCAAATTGCGTAGTGCACGGTAACTTCGCGTTCTACGCGAATCGCGAAGTTACCGTAACTACGCAAGCTCCGCGAGCGTAGCGTAGTTCTCCGCCCAGGGTTACCCTGAAATAGGCACCAACTTCCATGGCCTTAATTACATTACTGCCATTATCCGTGGCAACAAAACCAATGTTAAGCCCTCTTGGGTGCAGCCATTCAAAGACCTTGCTGTTAAACTCTTCCAAAACGTTTGCAGCAGTATGAGATTTCTCCATGGCGAACATGGCTACAGTTACATGTTTCCGAGTAGCATTAAAAATCTCAGCTGTGTCAACAGCATCTACTTCAGATAGCTTTTCTCTAACCCCCACAAAAGAGACCCAGTGTGCAGTGATGCACATGTAATCAGTGGCTTGGCAACTGGTCCACATGTCTGTTGTCAGGTGGATTTTGTGAATGGCACTCTGCTGCAAAGCTTGTCCAACCAATTCCAGCACATCGTGATGTAGTGCTGGAACAGCAACTCTGGCGAAATAGGACCGGCTGGGAACCTTCCATTTAGGGCAGATGGCTGACACTAATACAAGGAAACCCACCCCTTCCACAAATGAAAAAGGGAGAAGGTCCAGCGCTAACATTTTAGCCAGCTTCGCATTGTACAACCGTGCTGTTGGGTGGTTGCGTTGGTACTGCCCCTCCGACCTAAGCATGCTGTCAATGGTAGGCTGGAATATTTTCCTTTGTGGTGCAGCTGTCTTCTTGAACCCAGTTAGGCTCAACGACGCTGCACTTTTTCTCATTGCAGTACTCGGTTGCCTTGGTGTCTCAGGCTGACTCTTACTACGGTGCCACTGAGATGTTGCTGAGGATGTGGGCGGTACCACTACACTGCTGGGGATAGGGCTAGAAATGTCTCCCTCTTGTTGACCTTCCACCGCGATCATATCTTCCCCTACTTCTTCATCCCCAACAACAGCAATGGGTCCAGTTTTACTTTTTTCTAAGTGAAGTAGGTGAGCCTCCCACTTGATACTGTGGTGTTTTTTTAGATGACTTGTTTGTCCTCCGGTACCATAGTTTGTACCAAGCTTACCCCGCCTAACAGCCTGCCGACAAATTGAGCATATAGCAATGTTCTCCTCCTTACTGCTAACCGAAAAGAAGTCCCAAACTGGGGAGGAGAACTTTCTGGCGCTGCTGGAGGTGCCACTTTCAATACCAGATGAACTGGAGGGTGTGCCTGGAATTTGACTCTGTGCAGTTACATTACCACTACCTACTGAGGTGGTGGTTGAGCTGGATGTAGGTCCCTGCCGGGCCTTTGCAAAGGCAAATATGGGAGCTGGAGGTCGTGTTGGTGTTACCTGTGTTGGTGGTATCCGTCCTACATCCCTCACAGCGATTTTGGATAGTCTAATAATGTTGGTCTCCATCTCCTCTGGCCCGGGAGTGATGTTCATGATGACTGGCTCTTCATCATCATCACCCCCCTCGTCTACATCTACCTCCATAACTCTAAGGCTTTGTGGAACCTTCCTTTTCACTAGCCTTGTCTTGAGGCGTGCATCACTCTCAGACTGAGCTGGTGGCTTCCAAGTGGCATCTAGATCATCAGAAGCGGGGCTTGAAGAAGAAGTTGATGGACTAACCCTCCTTTTCCTTGCTGGGGGTCTGGAAGACAATGGATCTTCTGAAACAGTGGCTTGCTCCTCTTTCTCTGCAAAAAGCTCGATTTCCTGAACTGCCCCTACTTCAGGTGGAACAACTACTATTGTGGGCTGTTGTTGCGGCTGTGGTTGGGGCTGCAGCTGCGGCTGTGGTTGTGGCTGTGGTTGCGGCTGTGGTTGCGGCTGTGGTTGCGGCTGTGGTTGGGGCTGTGGTTGCGGCTGGGGCTGCGGTTGGGGCTGCAGTTGCGGCTGTGGTTGCGGCTGCGGCCGCCCCCTTATCTGCTGAGTTTCCGCCTGCGAGTGCGTGGATTGGGTACTACTTTGCGATAATGACATTTCAACATAACTGCTCGTTAGTAGACTGGCTACCTCTGCCACACTCATGGGCTTGGGCCTAGGTTGGTGGGATGGGCCCACTGATGCGGAGGTGCTGCTCCCAGCTTGGTCCCCGCCAGACACCGCTGCTGCAGGCGTAAGTTTTTTTTTCCCAAAAAACACATCGGGTGGCACACCAGTCTTGGCAAGTGCCACTTCCTTTTTCTGTTCCTTCTTCTTCTCACTGGCAACTTTCTTGGTACTGGAGGACCTGGTACCTTTCTTTGGGGCCATCTTCTTCAGATGTCAGCAGGACGCAGGTGCACAAGTTGCAGAGATGTCTGTGGTCACACGTGGACGTGACGTGGTGCGCAGCAGGACTTCTGTCTGGCAGTACAACGGGTGATGATGATGACACCTCCTCCTCTGTCTTTTTGTGCACCTAAAAGCAAAGAAGCCAGGAGAAGAACATCAGTGAAATGTTGCATTTGTTGCTGTGGTTCAATTACTACTAGTACAAAAAAACAAATAAAATATATAACTTAGTGTAGCCATTTGTGACACTTTGTCAACAAGGGCTTTCATGGTATACTGTGTACACTCTCAGGAAGGATAGGAAAGAAGAGGAACAACAACAAAAATACAAATGTAATGGAAGTGGACCCTGTTTGGCATTAAATTATTTGCTCATCACATCATTCAGGGAGCTGCAGCTGGCAAAGGGGATGGATGGAAGCAGTAAGCCAAGAGGAAAACCATGCAGGCCTAAATGGCAAAAGCAGCACACTTATAACTCCCACCAGAAATGGCCACCAGCCACATGGACACTCACAAATCACAAGCAACAAGCAGGAGGCCTGGAAAACAATGTACTGAAAACAGGCCTATAATAGCCAGGCAAAGGCTGCATGCTAAACCACACTGCTTTGCCTGTAATGCAATAAAATGCAAAAACGAAAATCCACAGAGCTAAACAAGGCCTGCAACACACCACACACAACTAAGGCATTTATTTAACACACACCCAAAAAAACTGAAATACACCTAAAAATACACATTTTACAAGTTGTTTCATGCACCCCTGACTACCTCTGAGCCTACTGGATGAAAGGCCTGTTGGCAGACTAGGCCATAAGCTTGCAGGCCTATGGATAAAAGCACACTACCGGGCTTCAAAATGGCCACCAGCCACATGGCCAGGCCCACAACAACAAGAAACTGAAGACAGACAATGCAGGCCTATGGCAAAAAGCACACTACCTGGCTTGGCAGTTCGGGCTGGACTGTTCCCATTGGGCGCAGGGTCAAGACTGATTTGCATATGGCTGGGTCCAAACTGGAATGGCATGGTGAGCAAAAAAACGATGGATTTAGGCCCAGATCTCTGTACTGGGGTGAATGTATGACATTGTTCTGCATTCTGTCCATCAATTGTTGTTTTTGCATTTGTCACCCCGGGTGGGACGGGTATGCCCAGACGTGGGTCCTGTGCTCTCAATGCCACTGGAGTCAAGCTATCCTGGCTGATGAGGGCTGAAAGCCCGAAACCGGTCCTAGGATGCTTGATTCCAGTCCAGGGAGGACCTGGCCTGGCAGTTCGGGCTGGACTGTTCCCATTGGGCGCAGGGTCAAGACTGATTTGCATATGGCTGGGTCCAAACTGGAATGGCATGGTGAGCAAAAAAACGATGGATTTAGGCCCAGATCTCTGTACTGGGGTGAATGTATGACATTGTTCTGCATTCTGTCTATCAATTGTTGTTTTTGCATTTGTCACCCCGGGTGGGACGGGTATGCCCAGACGTGGGTCCCGTGCTCTCCATGCCACTGGAGTCAAGCTATCCTGGCTGATGAGGGCTGAAAGACCGAAACCGGTCCTAGGATGCTTGATTCCAGTCCAGGGAGGACCTGGCCTGGCAGTTCGGGCTGGACTGTTCCCATTGGGCGCAGGGTCTAGACTGATTTGCATATGGCTGGGTCCAAACTGGAATGGCATGGTGAGCAAAAAAACGATGGATTTAGGCCCAGATCTCTGTACTGGGGTGAATGTATGACATTGTTCTGCATTCTGTCCATCAATTGTTGTTTTTGCATTTGTCACCCCGGGTGGGACGGGTATGCCCAGACGTGGGTCCCGTGCTCTCCATGCCACTGGAGTCAAGCTATCCTGGCTGATGAGGGCTGAAAGCCCGAAACCGGTCCTAGGATGCTTGATTCCAGTCCAGGCAGGACCTGGCCTGGCAGTTCGGGCTGGACTGTTCCCATTGGGCGCAGGGTCAAGACTGATTTGCATATGGCTGGGTACAAACTGGAATGGCATGGTGAGCAAAAAAACAATGGATTTAGGCCCAGATCTCTGTACTGGGGTGAATGTATGACATTGTTCTGCATTCTGTCCATCAATTGTTGTTTTTGCATTTGTCACCCCGGGTGGAACGGGTATGCCCAGACGTGGGTCCCGTGCTCTCCATGCCACTGGAGTCAAGCTATCCTGGCTGATGAGGGCTGAAAGCCCGAAACCGGTCCTAGGATGCTTGATTCCAGTCCAGGGAGGACCTGGCCTGGCAGTTCGGGCTGGACTGTTCCCATTGGGCGCAGGGTCAAGACTGATTTGCATATAGCTGGGTCCAAACTGGAATGGCATGGTGAGCAAAAAAACGATGGATTTAGGCCCAGATCTCTGTACTGGGTGTGAATGTATGACATTGTTCTGCATTCTGTCCATCAATTGTTGTTTTTGCACCAGCCACATGGCCAGGCCCACAACAACAAGAAACTGAAGACAGACAATGCAGGCCTATGGCAAAAAGCACACTGCCTGGCTTCAAAATGGCCTCCAGCCTCATGGCCAGGCCCACCACAACAAGAAACTGAAGACAGACAATGCAGGCCTATGGCAAAAAGCACACTGCCTGGCTTCAAAATGGCCTCCAGCCTCATGGCCAGGCCCACAACAACAAGAAACTGAAGACAGACAATGCAGGCCTATGGCAAAAAGCACACTGCCTGGCATCAAAATGGCCTCCAGCCTCATGGCCAGGCCCACAACAACAAGAAACTGAAGACAGACAATGCAGGCCAATGGCAAAAAGCACACTGCCTGGCTTCAAAATGGCCGCCAGCCTCATGGCCAGGCCCACAACAAGAAGCCTAGGCCACAAAGAAAACACATGCAGGCCTATATGGCAAAAGCAGCACACTTATAACTCCCACCAGAAATGGCTAGCAGCCACATGGACACTCACAAATCACAAGCAACAAGCAGGAGGCCTGAAAAACAATGTACTGAAAACAGGCCTATAATAGCCAGGCAAAGGCTGCATGCTAAACCACACTGCTTTACCTGTAATGCAATAAAATGCAAAAACAAAAATCCACAGGGCTAAACAAGGCCTGCAACACACCACACACAACTAAGGCATGTATTTAACACACACCCAAAAAAACTGAAATACACCCAAAAATACACATTTTGCAATTCAATCCAATGCCATCAATGCCCTAAATGATGTTTAAATTCAACAGAACACACAGAAACAGTTGTTTCATGCACCCCTGAATACCTCTGAGCCTACTGGATGAAAGGCCTGTTGGCAGACTAGGCCACAAGCTTGCAGGCCTATGGATAAAAGCACACTACCGGGCTTCAAAATGGCCACCAACCACATGGCCAGGCCCACAACAACAAGAAACTGAAGACAGACAATGCAGGCCTATGGCAAAAGCACACTGCCTGGCTTCAAAATGGCCTCCAGCCTCATGGCCAGGCCCACAACAACAAGAAACTGAAGACAGACAATGCAGGCCTATGGCAAAAAGCACACTGCCTGGCTTCAAAATGGCCTCCAGCCTCATGGCCAGGCCCACAACAACAAGAAACTGAAGACAGACAATGCAGGCCTATGGCAAAAAGCACACTGCCTGGCTTCAAAATGGCCGCCAGCGGCATGGCCCACAACAAGAAGCCTAGGCCACAAAGGAAACACATGCAGGCCTATATGGCAAAAGCAGCACACTTATAACTCCCACCAGAAATGGCTACCAGCCACATGGACACTAACAAATCACAAGTAACAAGCAGGAGGCCTGGAAAACAATGTACTGAAAACAGGCCTATAATAGCCAGGCAAAGGCTGCATGCTAAACCACACTGCTTTGCCTGTAATGCAATAAAATGCAAAAACGAAAATCCACAGAGCTAAACAAGGCCTGCAACACACCACACACAACTAAGGCATGTATTTAACACACACCCAAAAAAACTGAAATACACCCAAAAATACACATTTTGCAATTCAATCCAATGCCATCCATGTGCCCTAAATGATGTTTGAAATAAATAAATACATCACACAGCAAAGGAACAGTTGTTTCATCATGTTTCATCATGCACCCACCCATGACTAGCTCTGGGCCTACTGGCTACCCACAACTATTTATTTTTAAAAATGATGAAAAGTACCAAAATTGTGGTTGCAGCAACTGCAATGCCCCAATCAAACAACACCAACTTACTTGTAAAATCTCAAATCCAAAAGTCCTCAAATCCAATGATAATGATGCAGCAGACACAAAGAGTGATCCTTCCAGCTCAAATCCAAGTGAAAAATGAACAGGAGATGGACAAAGCACTGGGAGGAGCCTGCTGGACAGGAACAGGAAGTAGGAGACTCTGTGGCACTTCCTCCCTCTCCCCCCCAAAACATTTGACAAAAAGGACAGCCAAATATCAATCTGAGTTTTTTTTTTTTCATCCAAATCATCATTTTATAGAAGGTTTTATGCTGCTCGAGATATTATTCTTCTCCAGATTGAAAATTTTGCGTGTTCGGGATCGCGAGCTTTACCAACATTCCGCCGGATGTCCGATGGCGCGCCCGAATGACTTGTTCGCGATCGCAATCTCTCTCGCGGTGCACATTGGCGCGGCGAATGACGTGTTCGCGATCGCACACTCTCGCGGTGTCCGATGGCGCGGCGAATGACGTGTTCGCGATCGCAAACTCTTGCGGGATCGCGCGGCCGGCTACCGAAATCTCGTGGCGCATGCGAACGGATAGGAAAACTCGTCGGCAAACGCAGGAATCCCGGTAAGTCGCTATCGCGCGCGCTAGAACGCATTTTTAAAGCGCGAACAAGAAAATAATTCCGCTACGCCGTGGATCGCAGAATTGTTGGCAATTCCGCATTCTCCGCGGAACGCAAAATTGCCTAAATTCCACAAATTCCGCAAGCGGAGCGGAATTTGACGCCCAGGCCTACCCAAAACACAACCCAGTCCCCAATAGTTTGTCCACTTTGGTGCCTGGCATGCCCCCAAGATGCCCCTCCCAGGGGAGGTGTCCCCTTGCAGGTATTGTGCAGGAGAGACTAGATGGGCATGATGTCCCAAGCTCATCTGGACAATCAACATTGATGGACTAGTCAATGGCCTTTTGCTATTAATAGATTTTTTTATTGGAGGCTGAATAAAGCATGTTTTATTTTTGTTTACAATTTTTTGTGTCCAACAACTTGTTTCAGAGTTAACTGTATAACATGTGGAATTGGTTGTTTATGTGTACAATGATGTAAGTGTGGCATGGATTGCATATGTTACATGGAGTTTAGGCACTTTGACAGAATGTATTTTAAAATGTTGGGTCTGCATTTCATGGGTGTCATTGCCAACTTAAGTTTTGGATCAGAGTGTGACATGAAGTTACAAACTTTCTCATTTTTTAAGCACACTTACACTTAGGCCATGCTTACAGTTGTCAACCTATTGCAAGTGTCTCAAAGTGCAACAGTGTAGGCGAAGCATGCTGAATATGTTTGTGATGTGCATATAGGGACCTGTCTCATCTATTTAGCTGGATACATATGGCTGTTGACTGCATGGCTGTGACTTAGCACACACCCATGTACACAACTTGATTTCACTAGAATTGTATGTGACTTTCAAGTGGTGAATCAATGTCTGTGTCTTCTGCAGATCTTGTAGAATAGTGGCAAGGTCACCCTTGCTTCATGTGTGATGTGGGCAAAAAACATTCATGGCTGTGCATTTGCTGAGCACATGGTGAGTGTAAGCTGAGCAGTATTCTCACAGTCTTCTAACCATCTGCTTCTACTGGACTCAAATAATTGCATGGAGTTTTTGTTAGGCAAGGGTTATGTTTTCTTTATCGTCTATTGATCACTCATTTAGCTGATGTTCATGCCATCCTTCTTTTGGTAGGTGACATTGCAAGTATGTTCTTTATGTATTATTCCAGCTTGGATTGCATTTTGCGACCACACACAAGTCGTAGTTGAGCATATGAATTGTGTGTCATATGTATTTTGAGAATGACTGACAAGGGTGTTGATATGAGCTACATTGATGCTGTTCCATGTCACACCAAGCTGTATTATGAGTGCTGTGATGTCAGTTGACTTGGCAGGTGGTACCATGTGGTGAGGCAAGTGTACAGTGAGTGCACAGAAAGGATGTGTGTCTGTCTACTGTGCAGATGCTCCCAGTTCTTGAGTCTACACCATGCTCTTAGTTGCCACACATGTGAGGATGTGTTGATGGAAATATGCGTTTAGACTGCAGATGTATAGTCAGTGGTTCATGTTGCATGTGCTGAGCTTGCTTGTACAAGGGTTAAGGTGAGAGTGACTAGTATTTAAGGTATTGGTGTGAGTGGAGAGACATAAGTCATGGTGGCAGGACACATTTGGTGGTTGTCAGAGGGTGTGAGGTATGATTTGGATGCATAGGCAGATCTTGCTTAGGGGACATGAGGTATCCACATTCACCCTATGTGAGTGTTTACAGATACAATTATGTGATTCCAAGTATGCAACAGTTTGAATCTTGTGCAAGGTATGAGATGAATGGATAGATGAGATAGGTGTTGAAGCACTTACACAAGATCGTATTTGGGCAGGTGGTGATCTGTAGTCTGTGTGTCTACAGTGAGGAATGACTGTGACCAGGCATCGTCAAATGAGTGATGATATTTGTTGATGTGCAATAGTCAATGGTGTTATTGGGCATGTGAGTAACATGTGGATGTGACAGTGCCATAGTGAGGCAACATTCAACTTGCCCTTTGTGACAAAGGGTTTATGTGTATGTGAAGGGTATACACCAGTTGTGTACTGTAGTCTGCAGAAAGGTGAAATATGTAGTGTTATATAGTTGATGTATGTTGTTCTAGCATCTGTGTATGCATGTGTTATAGAAATGACAATCTGGGTAACTTAAGCAGAGTAGGGTGTGTGTGTGATGATATGTGACTTTCTGGGGACATATCCATTGAGCAATGTCTTGTTGTCAGAAGTCATGATGTATTAAGTTTGCATGTCAGAGTGGGCAGTGATGCTGCAAGTTGTGATATGAGTGCATTCCTAATACTTTGGAGAGGGTGCTTATGTTGATGAGCGTGGTCATTTTTACATGTAAGTTTTGTCGTTTGTTAAGGATGTGATGAGTACAGTACATAGTGTGCATGTCATGTATGTGCGAGTTGTGTACATAGTGATGATGAGTGGTGCAGTGCATATATGTGTGTTTGTGAGTAGGGGAGCACATGGGTGAGCTTGTGACAATTGTGTTTGAACAGTTGGAGTACAAGGCTGTAGCTTGCGGACCAATCATGTTTTTCCAACTCGCTGCAGAATATGTGGCTTATGACATGCTTGTGTGTTTGCTAGTGTTTAAAGTTGAGCATGTGCTTTGTGGTAGATGTGAGAGGGTTCATACCTGCACAAGTATCTTTCATGCAGACCATGAGGTAATGTTGATGTATACATATTGTTAGATTTGTGTATGTTTGTAGTCAAATACAGTTGTCAAAGTGAATATGTAGACGTGGACTGTGTTGTCTGCAGCTTGATGTCTGCCAATGGATTTTCATTTCTGATTGTGTGAATGTCCACTTTGAGTACACTGTCATATGCAAAACCTATTGGCATCAGTAGAAAAGTTTCCTCAACCTAGCCTTGCCTTGTGTGAGTTGTGTGTTGGCATACGTGGCATTTCACCCTTTGTAGGTATTTGTACTCATTAATTGGTCGTTATTGGCCTTTGAAAGTGGCCTGGGATGGATGTGGTGATTGCTACATTTGCAATGTCATGAAGCATGAACAATGGATGGTAATCCATTCCTTAGAGGGGTACAGCTCCATCAATGTCCAAGTAATGAATGTGTGTTGTTGTTCTACCTGGGTAAGAGTAGCCTGGGTACGCATGCCCCGACATGCCAGTGCACTACACACGCATGGTTATTGCTGGCATTCTGACTTTGAATGTCTGAGGTATGGTGACACCAAGGGAGATGGTCGTTGTGATTATGTCTGTGGTTGTGCTGAGGAAAACACATTGCACTGTGAACAATCACACATTTGACACGGGAACAGTACACACATTATTTTTTATCATTCTCACAACTTTTGTTACCTCTTATCTGGTTTAGCAAGGGTCACCTTGTGTGTGTCCATGAGGGCTCACATTGTGCACATGTAATACCGACTTATGGCTTGATAGAAATATGCATTTATTGAGAGTCTCCTTGATGTTTCAATGGATTGTTTTGGACTTTGTTTTAGTGCCAAAGGAGGACAAAGCGGATTTAATTCTGCACATGTCTTTCATCCTCACAAGATGTACAAATATTTTCTGGATTCAGGATGACTAAGGCACTTGTGTTTTTGATCCACAGATTGAGTCACCACCCCAGCATCCTCACCCATGCTGGCAGCTTATCTTACTCAACGAGCTGTGCACTAGCCACACCAACACTGTTTGTGGATCCTACATCCTGTGACTCATGCGTCCTCATGCTACTATACAGGACACAAACTGCACATTCAAAATGATATTATTAATTTCCGGCATACACTACAGATTGAGGGACTAGACGGAGATTGGCTGGGAATGACATTCGCAAAAGATGTCCGTAGACACATGCAGATTGGTATTTGTGTTCAGCGGTACCAGTCCACACATGGGGACAATATCCTACATTTATGTTGGCCCATGCTTCTTTCAAAAACAATATTGTTTATGACTATAGATATTTCAATGACAACTGTGACACAACCACTTCTGTGTTGTTGTTGTTGGAGACACTGAACGCAGTAATGAGTTGCTGTGTCTGTGGACATGTGTGTTGTCTGTGCTGATATCCTCTGTGCTTTACTGTACACAGATGCAGCACAATGTCTTACTTATGTTAGTACATTGGAGTGGTGTTGTCCTGCGATGTTTCTGCGTGTGTTGTGGTGGACTTATGCATTCACTGAGTGATACACACATATGTGTGTTTATTCTGATTCCTGGTCCAGCATCAAATGTGCTACTACCCTAGAATTTAGCGTGCTGACTGTAACTACCTGATGATGAAATTCCCTTATTATACATACACAACATTCTATGGACCCATGTTCGGATTGTGATCACAATGATGCTCAGGCCCTCTGAAAGTAATTGGTGCACAATCTATGATCATCTCTTGAACCTGGCCTCTGTGCTTTTACTGGACAAAGGTCTTGTTGTAAAAGGAACAATGCTGCTGATCAAGGTTGTGGTATATAGGTCAGACTGTCCAGTTGTGACTTACCTCCCTGCAAGTACCCTACATTAAATGCCAAATCCCAGCACCTGCCATGACCTGATAGTGATGTTTGTGTGTTTGACTTGACACTACCTCTGTCAGGGCATGTGAGGCAGTGCACCATGGTGGTTCTGCCCCAAAGGCTGTCCCCCAGCCTCTATTCACAGAACAGATGGTGATCCATGGAAATTGTGACCTAATATTGCAGTGGCCTGGTGGGGACTGTGTAAGTGTGTAAGTCCATTGGTGTGGTCTATGAAGGCCCACCTAAACATGGTCCTCAGGTGACCCTGGTGCACCTGCATCTCCACTCTACCCATTCCTCAAAGTTGACAGTTACTTTTTCTGCAACAGTGTGTGAATGCCTTTCATTGAAAAGAACCTGTGAGATTGTTTATGTGGACATTCCTGCAGCATGTACTCCACATGTACTGATATAGGAATTTGGTTTGATCACTAGTAACATTGCTCATATTAATATTTCTTGCTTTAATTTCCACCCCAACCCCAGATATGCATCTTCATGCATGGGGGTATTTCCCCCCAAACCAAGATATGCATCTTCATGTATGGGGGTATTTTCCCCCAAACCCGGATAAGCATCTTTGTGTATATGGCTATTTCCCCCAACCCCAGATATGCATCTGCATGTATGGGGGTATTTCCCCCCAAACCCAGATATGCATCTTCATGTATGGGGGTATTTCCCCCCAAAACCAGATATGCATCTTTATATATGTGGGTATTTCCCCCCAAACCCAGCTATGCATCTTCATGTATGGGTGTATTACAACCAAAACCCAGATATGCATCTTCATGTAGGGGGGTATTTCCCCCAAAACCAGATATGCATATACACATATGGTGTATCCCCCACCAAACCACAGATTTGCTTCTACATTGCTATGTGTATTTACCACGCCCCACATTGACTCAACATTGCTGTGGGTTTTTGCCACCCCCCATATTGACTCAACATTGCTGTGGGCATTTGCCACCCCCCATATTTACTCAACATTGCTGTGGGAATTTGCCACCTCCCCTGTTGACTCAACATTGCTATGGGTATTTGCCACCCCCACATTGACTCAACATTGCTGTGGGCATTTGCCACCCCCCTATTGACTCAACATTGCTGTGGGTATTTGCCACCCCCCATATTGACTCAACATTGTTGTGTGTATTTGCCAGCCCCCTATTGTCTCAACATTGCTGTGGGTATTTGCCACCCCCCATATTGACTCAACATTGCTGTGGGCATTTCCCACCCCCATATTGACTCAACATTGCTGTGTGTATTTGCCACCCCCTATTGACTCAACATTGCTGTGTATATTTGCCACCCCCTATTGACTTAACATTGCTGTGGGTATTTGCCACCCCCCCATATTGACTCAACATTGCTGTGGGCATTTTCTACCCCCCCATTGACTCAACATTGCTGTGGGTATTTGCCACCCCCCATATTGACTCAACATTGCTGTGGGCATTTGCCACCCCCCCTATTGACTCAACATTGCTGTGGGTATTTGCCGCCCCCCCTATTGACTCAGCATTGTTGTGGGTATTTGCCACCCCCTATATTGACTAAACATTGCTGTAGGTATTTGCCACCCCCCCTATTGACTAACATTGCTGTGGGTATTTGCCACCCCCCATATTGACTCAACCTTGCTGTGGGCATTTGCCACCTCCTATTGACTCAACATTGCTGGGGTATTTGCCACCCCCCATATTGACTCAACATTGCTGTGGGTAGTTGCCACTCTCCATATTGACTCAACATTGCTGTGAGTATTTGCCAACCCCATATTGACTCAACATTGATGTGGGCATTTGACCAACCCACATTTGCCCCCCCAACCACCAATTTGACACCACAATGCAAGTAACATTTGGCTGTATTTGCGACCCTGTTTTCAGTTGTATTGTCTTTCTTGTGGTTTTTACATTAATCTGTATGGGTGGGTGTCGGACTTACCTTCTGCAACAAAAGCGTTGGTTGCTGTTGTAGTAGTGCTCAAAGAGGTAGAGTATGGGGATGACATGCACGATCGGATTTATAGCTGCACCGTCTCGTTCACAGGAATCATGTTGTGGCACACATCACTGCTAAAATACTCCCCTTCTGGCTGCTCTGACATGTTGGTTGTAGCGACGGATTCGGCGCATGGGAAGTACCCATCATACTTCGGCGTTTGGAATCGGACTTGGAAATGTCTCCGGACGACTCCTTTCTGCGTTTCCGGAGGCTTTTCGTTTAGACAATGAGGACGGAATCGGAGTGACCATGTCATTCTGTGAGTAAAGGGTTTTGGGCATCGTACTACGTTGTTTGGTTTAACCGGCTCCCAATACGAGTCGGTTGTACTGTTCGCATCCGGATGCATCTGGGAGGGCCTTCCGCACGACATCGGAATCGGGCCCTAAGAATTATAATAGGCATGTTCTAGTTCTTTAATATTTGAAAGTAATTGGTCAGATTTCGTGAAACAATATTTATTATAAATCCTCTTGCCACTGCTTTAAAAGAATCCCAAATCATTACAAAGGAAGAGTTTTGTTAATAAGAAAAAATTCAGAAGCAATGATTCAAATTGCGAGGTGGATGTAGCATCCAAAAGAAGTGAGTTATTAAAATGCCATCTACCTGCGTGTGGGGAGAAATTAGTAAGATCAAGAGCTGTACAGACTGGTGCTTGTTCAGATATGAGTATAGATCCTATGTCAGAATGTATAATATGTTTGGCCAAGGATTTGCTAAGAAAAAGATAATCTATGCAGGATTGTGAATCGTGTGAATTTGAATAAAAAGTGTATTCCCGGAGATCTCAGTGACATAGGGGCCGATTCCGATTCGGGCCGGAAATCTCTCCGACCGAGCCGGACCCGGAGAGATTTCCGACCGAATCGGACACGTGCAGTCCGACCGAACGAGTCCGATGCATTCGTATGCCACCGGACACGAGTCGGTCGGACTCCCATTGAACTCAATGGGAGCCGGTCGTACAACGCGTACGCGGGCTCCCATTGCCTCAATGGGTGCGAGGCGGACAAGGGCGCCCCTACAGCGAGTGACGCCACGGAGCGCTCCGCGGCGTACACGCACAGGTAGGGGGACCCATGGGTCCCCCTGTGTGCGACTCGCACGGGTACTCGTACAGGGGGTCCGACACGGACCCCAAAGTACGGCTCCGACAGCGAGTTCGAGTCGGACGGCGCGAGTCGGTCGGAGCGGTCGAGGTGCGCATCGTACTTACCCGGCCGGAAAACGTCTCCATTGCGCGGTGCGAATCGGGTCCGAGCGAGTCGGTCGGAGCGGTACGATCCGGGTACGAGTCGGTCGGAGCGGTCGGGTCGCCCGGACGAGTCGGTCGGCGAATACGCATCGTACTCGCTCGCCCGGACGCGCGTACGACTCGGTCGGAAAATAGGGCTCCGGATCGGATCCGGTAAAACCGAATCCGATTCGGAGCACTACCGGCCGAGATCGGAATCGGCCCCATAATCTCCAACTATCAACTAGCGAATTGCACTGAATGGCGGATCTGAATTGTGAATACATTCTAGTATGAATAAATGTAACTTTTGAGTTCCTATCTAATACAGAATCATGAATTTGATTGCAATCACCACCAAATATAATGCAATCATCATCACACATTGTTAACTTATCAGATATTTTTGTCCAAAACATATTATCAACCGAAACTGGACCATAAACATTAAAAATTGTTAAAGGTATATTATCAACCAAGAGTTTAAAAACAATCCAATGTCCATTAGAAACAGACTCCTGGGAAACAACAATAACTTGAAATTTCTTATGACAAATGAAAAGTACACCATTTTTTCCTTTTAGCAGGCGAAGCAAATAAATATCCACCCAGCATCATTTCAACCTAGAGACTTCTGTCTCTGAAAGATACGTTTCTTGTGATAAGGCAACATCTGTATTGAACCTGGCTAAATGAGATAATACTCCCTGCCATTTAATAGGTTTACCTAACCCTTTAATGTTCCATGAGGTGACCCGGAATGAGATATGATAATATAGTGTCTACATTTATCACGTCTACAGTGACAAATTCGATAAGAAAAAGAGTGAAGTAGTAAAGAAAAGAAAATAATTGCTTATGGAAAGAAGAGGTTGAAAGGTAGTCAGTGAAAGAGAAAGAAGGAATAAAAACAGAAGGAGGAAGATAAAGAAAAATGAATAGGAGAAGAAGATGAAGCATCAATTGAAAAAAAGGGAAACAAGAGACAAAAAGACAGTACAAGTCATACAAATGACTGAAAAACATATGTACAGAAACGGTGCAGGGACAGAATAGTGAGTTAAAAATATTGAGTTCCACAAATATCGAGTCATTAATATCGTGGTTCAGAAATATCGACAAGAAGAATATCGTGGTCAAGAATATCAACTTAAGGTAAGTAATATCGATTTTAAAAATATCGAAGTGTTTAATATCATTTACAAAAATATAGTTGTTAAAAATATAGTTTTTATTAATGTAATGTATTTCAGTATATATTTTATATGCATGTGATGTATTTTCTTTGTATAAGAATTGTTTGTATTTTTAATAGATGTGTTAAATTTTTAGTAGTTTTTATTTTTTTTTATTTGAATTTTACGTTTTTAGTTCCGCAGCGTGTTGTGGGTTTATAGGGGAATAGGTCGGGAAGTAATTTAGTTATATTAAATGCATTGATTATTGTAAAGTAATTTATTAATAAATAATTAATAATTAGTTGCTAATTAATTGTAATTAATTAATTGGTAATTAATTATGGTAATTTTATAATTAATTTTAGGTGTGTATTTTGGTGTTTATAGGTGTAAAGGGTGGGAAGTATTTTATTAGTAATTTGTGAATTAATAATTGGTTGTTAATTAATTTTAATTAATTAATTGGTCATTAATATTGTTAATTATGTACTTAATTTTAGGTGTGTGTTGTAGTGTTTATAGGTGTAACGGGTGGGAAGTAATTTATTTTTAATTGATGAATTAATAATTTGATGTTAATTTTAATTAATTAATTGGTAATTAATTATGGTAAATGTGTAATTAATTTTAGGTGTGTGTTGTGTTTATAGGAGTAAAGGGTGGGAAGTAATTTGCATTTAATTAATTAATATATAGTTGTTAATTAATGTTAATTATTTAATATTTATTTTGGGTAATTGTTTATTTTTTTGTGTGTTGTTTTTACTTTTAAAGGGGTAAAGGGTGGGTATTAAATACATTTTAATTACTTGTTTTTATTTGTTAATAGTTTTTAATTTAAAAATAAGATTTCATTGTGTTTTATTATTTTATAGTTTAATTTAAGTGTGTGTTGTGGATATTAGTGTTAAAGTGTGTGTAGTCAATTAATGTTTATTAGTTTTTTTATTAATAATATTTTTACAGTTGATTATTAATTATGTTAATTATGGAAGTCAATTTAACTAAAAATGTTGAAGTGTTTTGTTATTGGTGTGGTGTTATAGGGTAGGACATAAAATAAATATATTTATGTATTAATTAATTTTTTTGTTTATAAATATTTTCTAGTTTAAAAGAATTATCTTTATAAATTTATTTATTATTTAATTTATATATTATTTGTAGGTTTTGTTATATGAATTAATCTTATAATATATTTTCTTTTTATATATTTAATATATTTGATTTTTAATTTTTAAAATATTATCTTTTTCATCATTTTATTCTATTTTTAATATTTTTTATTTTAGTTTTAACTGTTTGAGTGTGAATAGTAATTTTTGTCTCTCCGCTATCTAACACTTTCCCTAATGTTGCACTCACTGGAGTGGGAATAGTAATTTTTACCTCTCCGCTATCCAGCACTTTCCCTACTGTTGCACTCACCGGAGTGGGAATAGTAATTTTTACCCCTCTGCTATCCAACACTTTCCCTACTGTTGCACTCACTGGAGTGGGAATAGTAATGTTTACCCCTCTGCTATCCAACACTTATCCTACTGTTGCACTCTTTGGAGTGGGAATAGTAAATTTTACCCCTCAGCTATCCAACACTTTCCCTACGGTTGCTGTCACTGGAGTGGGATTAGTAATTTTTACCCTTCCGCTGTCCAACACTTTCCCTACTGTTGCACTCACTGGAGTTGGAATAGTAAATTTAATTCCTCCGCTATTCAACACTTACCCTACTTTTGCACTCACTGGAGTTGAAATAGTTATTTTTACCCCTTTGCCATCCAACACTTTCCCTACTGTTGCACTGATTCTATTGTGAAATTTAAGTTTAAATATTTTTTTAAAGTTTAATATTTTAATTTATTATAGATTTTTGTTTTTTATATTTTAAATCATTAAAATATATTGTTACTATAGTAAATATGTATGTATAAATTATTATGTTTGTGCATTTCTTTTTAAGTTTATTTCTTTTTTTTTTAAATGTATATTAAATATATTTTATTTTGTTAAAATTATATTTAATATTTAATATATATTATTCTATTTTATATTTATAGAAAAGTCGATATTTTATACATCTATTTTTTTTACTTGATATTTTTAGTCGATATTTTTGTACTTACCTGCTTAAGTATAGGAGTCGATATTTTTGTTGTCTATATTTTTTACTCAATATTTTTTACATCTATATTGTTTACATCGATGTTGTGCCAGTGAACCTACAGAAACACAGAAAGGATACCAAAAGACGCAGCAACAACATCTGAACTCCACAGAACGGCAAGGCGGTTGTGATTAGGGGTGGGCGGAATTTGCGTAGACGCGCTACGCAAAGCTCTGCGAAACGGTAAAAAATCTCGGCGAGCACGCAAAACTTCCGCAAACACGCGGAATTGCTTGTTCCGCCCGTTCGCGATGCTTTTTTCCTGTTCGCGAACGCTGTTTGCGTGCTCGGGGAGAAATATCTCGCGAACACGCATTTTGAAAGCGCGAACAAGCAAAATATTCCGCGAAGCCGCGAATCGCGGAATTTTGGGTAATTCCGCATTCTCCACGGAACGCAAAATTACCCAAATTCCGCGAGCGGAACGGAATTTACCGCCCAAGCCTAGTTGTGATGCATGTGGAAACACCACATAAAGTAGAAATTTATGGGGACAAAATGCAGGACAAACAACCTCTGGTAAAAGAAAAAAAGCAATACCAAATTAAATAATTCTAAAAGGAAAAGAAGAAAAATCATTGTGTAAAAAAAAACAAGAAAAACAATACATAATCCTTATTCAGAATACAAGAACAAAAAAATCAAAGAGATATCAAGGCACTTTTGAAGTGTCCATAGCTTCTCCTCTGTGCTGTTGAATAATCATTTAAGTGCGGTAGGCCCTTCATAAGTTGTTGTTTTATCTTTCTATGACACCTTAAACAAACAAGGATGGATTAGACCAAAATGGGCATTTGTGGCTCTTAACTTAGGGCACATATTCAAAAATTGTTTGCGGCAATCTGCAGTGACTTTAGCAACACCCTGAGAGAAAAACAACCTGTGACCATCCCACATTATTTGGTTTTAGATTTAACAGCCGACATTACTTGTAGCAAGTCAGTATATTGCAAGAAAAACAGAATAACTCCTCTTGGCTTCACAGAAACATTAGGACCAAGTCTATGTGCTCTTTCTATATTAAGAAGATCAGATGTAGAAATATCAAGGAGCTTTGGAAGGAAAGATTGAAGAAATTAGGCGAATTAGATCCCTCCACATTTTCTGGAAGTTTATAGATACATAATTTATTTCTGCAAATTTAGTTTTTAAGATCCTCTGTGTGTTTTTTAAGAAGATATATTTCCCCATCCAGATGTGAAATATGCAAAGATTTTTGCTGAAAGCTTTCAGCTTTTTGCTCTACTATTGAAACAAGTGACTCCAAATAAGACCATTTGTCATCTAGCTGTTGCAACGTTTTGGTAGTCTCTTCCATAAATGGTCGCAACTCATGAATCTCATCAAGTACAACTTCCAAAGATGCCAACCATGGTTTCTGGTCTTTTATTTGGTCCGATCAGCAATTTAATACAAGAGGAGGAGTTAGGGATGGTACCTGAATGAGATTCAGATTTCTTAGAGACAGCGTCATCCATGTTGTTATGGTTGGAGTCTGAGTCCGACAATAAAAGGTTGTTTGAGGCACTTGAAAGCTTATGGTTCTGAATATTCCATATATATAGAAGAAAAAAAATGGTAGCAGACTAAGGAACAGTGCCACAGATATTGTTGAAAGAGGAGAAAAAATATCCGAAAGCCAGGAAAAAAAAATTGAAGAAACACTGCCCGGAGAAAATATTGAGCATGCAAAAAAAATAGCAGAGACAAATATTTCCTTACATTGAATAAATCCTTTGTTAGAGCCACAACATATATTTAGTGAGTATTTTCTATTTTTTTCCTGTTTTTTTTTTTTTTTTTAATATACACTATAAGGGGCCCATTTTATATGTTGGCAAATTTCTGAGGAAAACTGAGAGGAAACATGCCCACTGCATTCCAAAATAGAGAGCACAACCTCTCTCAGTGTGGCAAAATCTCCCGGGGGCCGGCTGCTGGCAGAGGAGAGAAACATGGAGCTCTATAAATTACTCCAGCGACTCACCGAGACGCATGACTGTGTCGCAGCCGAGCAAGCGCTGGAACCGTCCCCGAAAAGCCAGAGAAGCTCCTGCATCCACGGAGCTCAACACGGCGCCGCCATCTTGGTTGGCGCCGTAACCACGCCCCAATCTAATTGTTTACGTTTGTCTTTAACTATGTCTCTTACAATGCTGAAAGAACAATTTGCAATGCTCCAGACAGCCCTTTGAATTAGGCAAATCTAGAAATTCACATCAATTAAAACATTTCTTTTATCAAAACTTTTCATTTTTTACAGCAGGACCATTTGAAACAAAGTTTTATGTGCACCTGTGAATGTCAACTTCACATTAACATGTTCAAATTGACATGGCATGAGCCCTTTCTCTTGAAATTCATAAATTAAATGTTCCATGAGCTATATTTATCAGATTTCACACAGCGTAGTAGAGTTATGATCATAATGATAAAAGAAAGGCAGATAATGGAGACATCAACATAAATGTCTAATACTACAGCTCATCACTGCTTCTCCTGAAATAAGAATTGAAAGTTGACCAGAAATTGGCAAATACCTTCAAGTAATATTTTAAATCATTAATTAGTTATCCATTTGATGACTTTAAGTCCAAGATGTTCATAAAAAAGGATAATTGATTTTTTTAGAGAGGGGAATAAT
Source organism: Calotriton arnoldi (assembly GCA_963921515.1). NCBI lineage: Eukaryota > Metazoa > Chordata > Amphibia > Caudata > Salamandridae > Calotriton > Calotriton arnoldi. Next base: position 873,974 of record CAWUFW010007535.1, read on the forward strand.
GATCACTGTAACGTAAGTTTTAAGTCTGGTGAAACCAAAAGTTCCCCATATTGCGCTAACAATAAACCCACAGGCTTTGACTCCACCCCTCTAGGATTCTACTACTGAATATCGACACCCAGAATATTGAGGTACAAGAATATCGACGATAAAATATTGAGGGACAAAGTATAGGAAGGTAAGTACATATAGGGAAGTATAGATTTAGTATTCCTTACTCCACATCTATGTACCATGGATATATATGTACCGCGTAGTTACAAATATTTGGAGTTAGGTATAGAAAATCTAGCATTGCTTACAGCCAATATTTTTTGCGATATTTTGTCATCTGTATTGTGTCTCATCAATATTTTGGGTAGATATTCAGGGTGCAAACCCCCTTTAGCATAGCATTACATAACATAACACAACATAACATAACATAGCATAACATAACATAACATGACATAACAAAACATAACATAACATGACATAACATGTTTAGTAATGCAAATGAACTGAAATCCATTATAGTGGGTTGCATTTACATATCTTTACATATGTTTTTTGACTAGTTTCTTTGAATTCCACTGAGATGGAATGCGGTGCCTGCCATGTAGTGCTGCGAAATGTAGGGGGGTACCATGGGTACCCCCCAAAGTGCATCCTCACCTCCCCCCAACACAAGGGGGGCCTGCAATGGGCCCCCGTCACCAATCCCTACCAGCCTTTCCATGGCGGCACCGCCGCCATGGAAATACTGTCTGCAGCCAGCATCCTAATTTGGTGGAAGGTGCCTGCTAGGCACCGCCACCATTTAGGACTCATTGGGCCGTCCGCCGGGCAATCGTACTGATTGCCTGCAGCGGTTCAGTGGCGGACGGTCTTTGCGTCCGCCACTGTCCGTGTCTGGATTCCCCCACCATCGTAATGTGGCAGGGGCAAAATCCACTTTGGATGGCGGACGGATCGCTACCGCACGGCTGGTGGTGGCGGTCCTTCCGCCATCCTAAGAACCCCCTTAATGTCAAATGTTATATTAGTTTAGAAATTGCAAACATTCATATACATTACTATAAATAATAATGTTTATAAAAAAACCTCATATAACTGTATGCATTTCAGAAACATATTCAAATCATATTAAGAAAAATTAAAAGGCATAAGCTGCATTTATAACCTTATAAATATGTAGATTTATGAATTATGCAACAAAAGACTCACTTCACATCTAACACTGATCTACACGCACTTAAATAAGCAAAGACATATCATAAAATATTGACTGTTCCAAAACAAACACAGGCACACACAATGATCCACCACATTGTAGCTGGTGTCTGGCTCCACAACATTTCGCAGCACAAGGGACAAGAGAAGTGCCCATGGAGTGAGCTGTATTTATATATTTTCATAGTGCCAGCAGTAAGATTTGTCAGGTGTCCATTACTTTCCTCCAATGGATAGGCTATCAGGTAGGTCCTGGTCATCTGTCAGTTCTTCTGGAACTTTTTGGTGAACATTTTAGGATTAGGTATGAGCAGAACCTCTAACACCACTCCCAAGGGTCCAGGATTTGGGGGGAACCACTTTGCTAGGATTCACTTCAGCAGAATCCAGGTGCAAGGTTCAAGGTCTCTGGAGCTTATTATGTCCCTGTAGCTCACACAGGAAGCAGCCAACTAGCCTTTGGAGTTACTCTGGTAGTCATAGCATCAAGCAGCAAGGTAATGTTGTACCCACTGACACCTCTTGTGCCATATGATCCCTTCGGCACACTAGCCTTTTCAACCATATCAGGCCTGGTTAAAAGGCCTTCAATTCACTTATGTTATGTGTTTTCCTTAGGCACCCTTCGGCACCAGAATCCTTGGTTATTAGGTCCCATTCTCCCCTCCTAGTACTATTTTTTCCCTTATATACCCACTTTTTCCCCCAGGCCGTGGACCTCAAAAATGGATCCTGCTCGAAATCTAGTCGAAACTCGTGAGTTCTAACGAGATTTGATCTGCGCTATATGTGCCATTGGCCATTTTGACTGAGGCTTGTATAAATACCATGCCCCAGTCACCAGACTCTTGCCTGGCTTCATTTTTCCAGCGAGTCAGGTCTCGCTGGAGTTGTGATCCACTAGCCCTTACCCAAAAATCACCCTTTTTCAGGAACCCGCCCAAGAATAGGATTCCTCCTCTCATCAAAGTCAAGAGTCTGGACCTGAAAGATAAAGAAGCAAGGTTAGTGACCAAGAACATTGTCGGTACTCAGAGATTCAAGTGAACTTGAATGCCTTGATGATCCGCAACAGCATCTAGATCTTTTGGGAAATTCCAGACACCATTGAACGTTTGGCTCTGACAAAACAGCCCAAGGAACTCCCCCATAGGATTGTATTTTCTTTGGTTGTGATTCAAACAGCCATAAGAACTTACCAGTAAATTGGTCATCAAGGGCAAGACACTGTCGAAGAATTTAGAGTACAAAAGGAACAATCAACTGAATATTGCTGCAACTAGTTCTCCTACGTGCCTAGATTCCATTTACCACTCACCCGAAACAAACACTGCAGTGAATGTGATGGATGTTTGCTACAAAAACATGACACTGTGAAATATGTGTATCAAAGTTGCATTATCCTATGTAACACTTCTGTTCTTGTGTTCCTGTACCGTATACTGTTTCAGCACGAGTAAGATTAGCTGAGAATCCATCTTTCCCTGAGGCCAGCAGAGAGGCCAGATGAGAACCATTCCCTGCAGCATACTTCAGAATCCTCCATGTCCTGAGGCTAGCTTTGAAGCATTCCCAACTGCATTATTCTTTGTCTTCTTCCTATCCCAACCACCATCCCCCTTTTTGGACAGCTGCCAAGAGTACGAGAGTAGTGCAGGAAGGGACAGGGCAAATTAACATTACTCCTGCGGAGGCCACCATTTTGGCAGGTGAGTGACACAGCATAACAGGTAGGCTTCAAGTAGCAGGACTGTTGTCTGGGGAGCAAGGCGGGCCTCAAGAATAAGGGCAGTCCTCTGGGGAACAAGGCAGGCCTCAAGCAGCAGAGCAGTCATCTGGGGGTCCAAACAGTCCTTCTGAAGTCTTCCAAAGGTCCAGGAGTGTACTGAAGAGCAGCTCCGAGGGTCCAATATATATACCTGGTGCCTGTCTTTGAAGTGGGGAATCTTCTAAGCTATTCTTCTAAGCTATTCCCACAGCTGGATCTGAAAAGTTCTTCCCTTCCCATGTCAAGGCTCCAAGAAGTCTGGTGTAACAAAAGCCTAGTGTCAGGTTCCTTTGTGTGTATGCTGGAGGCAGCCCTTTGAAATGTAAGTGGGGCAGGGAGCAACTCTGCCTGAAGCAATTCAGGCAGGATGGCCCATTGTGGTTACACCCAATCCCCTTTGTCACACTGTCTGACAGGAACACACAAATTCCAAAAGCAAAGCCATACACAGTCACACCAGCAGAGGCACAAAAATAGTTAGGACAAGAAAATGCCGAAGGATATTAAATTATAATTTACTTGAGTCTAAACAACATTTCTACCTTCTACCAATTAAAAGTCAGCGCTTAAGTAAATAGCTAAACCAATGTTATCCTATGGCAGAGGAAGTCCTCACAGTAGTGAAAATTGAATTTAGGAGTTTTTCACTACCAGAACACGTAAAACTTAAAAAAATTCAGTGTTCTGATTGGCTGAGGGGGTTTTTCTTTCTGTGGACCATCTTGCTCCTGATTAGCTGGTCACAACATAAACAAAAATGTTGGTGGCGGCCAATACAGGACTCCAGGGACTTTGTACCCTGTCCTGAAAATGTGTAAAAAAAACAATATAAGGGGGCAAGGTATGAATACCCTGGCCCACTATCCCTTGTGGAGCCAAAATAAAAATAAAAAAGTTTTGTTTTTTGATCCCATGGTGTACCCACGGGATTGCAGGAAAGAAAAAAAGAAAAATGGCAGCCGCCATTCTTTTTTTTTTTTTTTAAAGTAAAATGACACCCCCAGGGTGGGCCAGGGCCTGGGGGTCAATTTAAATATGTATTGAGGAGCGGGGAATGCATGGGGTCTCCCTCTCTGAGACGATTACAGCACCGGGGACTCCACCCCCTGGGGCCGGCCATATTGAAAGGGGGGGTTGCACAGCCACCTCCACAAGACAGTTATGATCGGGGACCCATCCCCCGATGGCGGATATATTAAAAGAGGAGGGGAGCATGCAGCCCCCCTCCCCGAGCCAGTTACAGCGCTGGGGATCCCATCTGTGGGACCAAACATCATATTGAAAGGGGAGGGGAAAACACGGCCCGAGCCAAATATGTCCCTAGGCACCACATCCCCAGGTGCTCAGCATTATAATGAAAGGGAAGGGGGTATGCAGCCCCACTCCTGAGCCAATTAAGGCCCTGGGAATCCCATCCACCAGGGCCTGGCATCATTGTATAGGGGATGGGGGCACGTGCCGCTCCTCCCTGAGCCTTTTAAGGCCCAGGAGGCTCATCCCCTGGGGCAGGCTCCACCGTGGTGTCCTGGAGAGTCCACACATGGGACACAGTTTCCCTACCCATGTCTTGTCTGCTTCAACCTGGCAGAAGATGCAAAATAGCTCCTGCAGAGAGGGAGCAGACATTTGTTTCCCTTGCCATGTTCTTGCAGGTAGGGAATCTCAGTTTCCTTTCACCCAGCGGGAGCAGAGAAAAGAACCTTTTCCCGCCTGGCAGGAGCAATACTGGCTTCAACTGCACCCAGTATGGGTGCGTGCAGGTAGCCATTGTGTTGTGTGGATTGCCCCAGGTGGGCACCGGGCACCCACATTAGGCCCCAGGGGATGGGTTCCCCAGGGCCATAAAGGCATAGAAAGGGGACCACACAACCTATCCCTTTCAGCAAAAAGCCTTGGGGATGGGGTCCCTGGGGCTGTATGCTCCAGCTGGGCAGGGGCAATCTCTGTTTCCCTTCCCTCAGGAGTGAGGGCTGGAAAACAGAAGTTTGCACCCACCTGGCAGGAGCATTTACAAATCTCCTTGTGAGTGGCAGCAGATGTGCCTTCCCTGTCCATGTTCCTGTAGGCAGGAAACACATGTTTGCTCCCTCCTGGCAGGAGAATGAAAAATGCTCCTGCCAGGTGGGAGCAAACATATGTTTCCCTGCCCGCACTGATGCAGGACGGGAAACTACTATGTCCTGGGGTGGGCTCCCTTAGGCACCGTCTGTGAGTCCAACCTAGAGGATGGAGTTCCAAGGACCTTAAGAGGCTCAAAGAGGGGCACTACATGGCCCTCCTCCCTTCAAAGTTTAATTTGGCTAGGGGATGGAGTCCCTGGGGCATTCTATGGATTGGGGAGGGGCGCCACATGGTCCCCTCCCCTACATTTAAGTACTGGTCGGAGGGATGGGGCCAGGGGGACAAATGCCTCTCCCCTTTATAAACATTTGGCCCCAAGTTATGGGGTCTCTCCCATTCATCAAAATATCGGGCCCGGGTATGGGATACCTCGGACCTCTTAGAGGTTGGAGGAGGTGAGTGCCATGTGCCACCATCCCTATAAATTATATATGCACCACCTCCCCCGGTGTACTTACATTTTACCGGAGATATCAGTTCTAAGATGGCTACCACAACATCGTTGTTTTTTGGTTTTTTTATCCTCATTTGTGCAATAAAAGATAGAAGGTCAAAGGGACTATCTTTCCAGAAGAGCAAGTTGTGATCTCCCAATTCTCCCCAGAAAAGGAGAGGAAAGATCTCTCACATGGAAAAAGACCCATACGCTTCGTAAGCAACCTTAACGCCAAAGGGAGACTCCCGCATGGTTTCACCACAAAACTCCCATTTTAAGGTTTATTACTTAAATGCATAATCACTGGACAAGTTCTCCCCGTAACACTTTGTCACGTGTCATTTATTATTTTGTCGCAATTTATGCCATTGTTCCCATATATCCCAAAATCTTGTCCTCTTAGTCTGGTGACTACTGCGATATAGTCTATTTACCCTTTGAACTGATGCTAAACATTCCCATAATGATGGTGGGCACTGAAGCACCCACTTTATACATATCTCTCATCTTGCCAATAGTATCAATACAAATAATAGACATTTTTATTTGTTACTAAATTTAGTCAATACCCCTCCACCATTTATGACCCCCCAAAAAACTAATGCTACACTTACATCCACTTCTTGACCCATAACTTCTGTAAGCACCTTACCTACTTCTTGCAAATAACTCTGGATCTGAGGACACTGCCAAAACATATGGATATCATCCGCCTTTTCTTCGCCACACTTAGGGGCCGATAACGATGCCAGTCGGACTGGGCATCTGACTGCCACTGCCGCAGATAATTTCTGCCCGCAAAGACCGTGAAGTATCATCCACCCTATTACAATGCATGCAATGGTCTGTTCCGACCGTTGCGGTCAGAACGCTCTTCGAAGGGTTCTCAGCGGTCGGAAAGAACACCAATAGGTCTTCTGATCCTGAAAACACTGCCGTCAAAGCGCCCGCCAAATTATGATCACAGTGATGTACCAGCGTTCGGATTCAGCGGTCACATCGCTACGCTTGACCGCCGCACAACAGCATCCGCCGAGAAAAATCACATGGTTAAATGGAGGCTCAACAAAAAGGACACAGCTGATAGTAAGCACACAGGTGAACACTCACACCTTCCCTGACAATGAACCTTTGCTACTACCTTGCAGTGTAGGACCACACCTTTGTAAGTTTGTGAGCGAGTGCAAGAGAGAAGGCAGACATCACCTCATAATGCACACATGCACACACACCACACACATGTTTGTTCATACACATTTACTCATCTAATCTAGGCACAACATATTTCCATCACCCTCACAACCACACTTACACTTCACTCCTTCTTAAACCATCATCCCTCTCTCTGGTCTTTGCACCTCTGTCCATCTCCACCTCTCCTCCCCCAGAGCCACATGGCAGCCATCTCCTGCAGCTCTCTCCTACAGCTCACAGGTATCTAGCCCTTTCACTAGTGTGGCCTGGGAGAGGGAGTCAGGACTCCAAACACCATCATCCCTCTCGCTGGTCTTTGCACCTCCCCTCATTCCCACCTCTCCTCCCCCATAGACACATGACAGCCATCTCCTGCAGCTCACAAGTAGGTAGCCATTTCACTAGTGTGGCCTGGGAGAGGGACTCTGGACTCCAAACACCATCATCTTTCTTTCTGGTCTTTGCCCCTTCCACCATCTCCACCTCTCCTCCCCCATAGCCACATGGAAGCCATCTCCTGCACTCACCTGCAGCTCACAGGTAGGTAGCCATTTCACTAGTGTGGCCTGGGCTAGGGTCTCAGGACTCCAAACACCATCATCCCGCTCTCTGGTCTTTGCACCTCTCCCATCTCCACCTCTCCTCCCCCGTAGCCACATGGCAGCCATCTCCTGCAGCTCACAGGTAGGTAGCCATTTCATAGTGTGGCCTGGGAGACGGACTCAGGACTCCAAACACCATCATCACACTCTCTGGTCTTTGCACCTCCCTTATTTCCACCTCTCCTTCCCCCATGGCAGCTATTTCCTGCAGCACTCACCTGTAGCTCACAGGTAGGTAGCCATTTCACCAATGTGGCCTGGGAGAGTGACTCAGGACTCCAAACACCATCATCCCTCTCTCTGGTCTTTGTACCTCCCCCCATCTCCACCTCTCCTCCCCCATAGCCACATGGCAGCCATCACCCTACAGATCCCCATATATAATGTTTTACACACATTACACACATACTTCTGCTCATTCACATGTCCTCCTCCTCAGACTTGCTTGCATCCTCCAAGGGCTCCATGCAAGTACATCAATAGTAAAACACAGACACCCAAAGTAGATTGTTAGTCACATCAGCAAGGTCTGAAGGAAACATATCCTACATGGCTGTTGATCCATAGTAGATGCACACTGAAATAATAGCAATGGCAAACTGTGTGATATATATTACAAAAGGTACGTCCTTGATACAATGATTAAGATGTAATCCATTACCATGTGTCACCTGTAGTTGTCTTCTAGAAAGTAATGGTGGTATGCCATGTCCATCCCTAGTGTCCACAGGAAGTGTAAAATCTTACATAATGGTCATACAAAACACCCTCCATGTAAAGCAAACTTTCACAAAATGTAGATACTATGTAACAAATAACAGCTACAGTCCATATTTGTGCAGCTCTCATCGGTCTCTCACATCCATTTCTCAAATCACTGTAAAACAAAGGATGATGAATCAACACACCTGACTTACAACATAGACAATCTACTTTATTCAAACGGGTGGATCGCATACAACATCTGCAGTGACTCAAGATGATGACCAGAATCCATCTCAAACCCAGGATCAAGACTCTAGTGATGCTGATTTTCCTGCACAACCGTACATGGAGGACTAACCTGGAACTTTGTGACTTCCTTGCCGGACAGCGCCGGTGAGTTCCACAGGGCCCACTACCATTCCTACCACCTCTGCAGCAAGCACACAGATGGCCAATGGCACAACAACGTGTGCCCCCAGCACCAACACCACCTGCACCCCAGGCCCAGGATCAGTTCCGTGGGTGAGCACTGACACCGCTCACACTGAGGATGTAGGGGCCAGCAGGAGGGTGCTGCTTGAGCTGAGGCCACAGGGTCGTCGTGCCAGGGGTGGTGTGAGGGGAACTGTGGCCCAGGAAAGTGAGGCCCCCGGTCCCACTCAAGCCCATGATAACATTAGCCGAGTCATCGGGGCTTACGGAGAAAATCATGGACAGATGGGGCAGGTCCTGGTCGAACTCCAGGAAATAAAGGAGCTGCACTGGTCCTTAGACCAGCGGCTAGAGAGCCACAATAACAATATGGGCCAGCTAATTGGTGTGTTGAGGGAAAACATTGTGGTGTTAAGGGAAAGCAACACCACCCTCTGCAGGGCTTTCCCCCAAACATCTACCCACTCCTGTAGGCAAACTACATCAGACCGATCATCATCAGTGCCTGCCACAGGAATAGAGTCCCTGGCAGACACCCCAGAGCCTACAGCAGCGGTCAACCCCCAAACATAAGCCGGGATGTCCCAAAAAAAATGCAGGAGATTCAGCTGGCAATGCACCAGACCACTCCAGGAAGAAGAGTTGTCCCTGATGTCTCCTCTGTGTGATACACACTGACGTTGTTGACTTTCCTCTTAGCAGTGCATCATGGAAGGCATTATTTTGTTGCACTCTGGACTCCAGACACTGTGGCTGCTAGAACAATTAAATCAGCCACCAACACTAACATGTTCCGTGTGTGGTTAATATTGCACCAAGAATGTCCTGTAAATAAATCACTAAAACCACCACAATAAATACACTAAGCACACATTCAGTTGTCCATGTTGAATCTTTTCCATGTCTAAATGAAACATCATGTGCATCACAAATTATACCTGTGTCACCATGGCCATCCCTGGAATTGACAAAGTAACGAGTTTAACACTGCAGTACCTCAAACATTACACACACACAAGTTGTTGTTAGAAATACATATTTAATACAGTATAGACACCGTAGGAGGTCATAACTTAGTCCACAGGGTCTGAGTATTCATCAGCAAATTGACCACTGTTAGTGTACAGAAAAGCCATTTTCTATGTCCCAATAAAACATGTTTGGAGAGGATACATCAGACAATGCCAAAACCAATGGCAAGTTAACAAATGTCTCAGGGAATCAGCTCCAGCCACATAGACTGACCCACAATGTGAATCCCACATGAGAAATCACTAGGTACCACAACATGGAATGTCATCAGCTACTGACCACAGACACTGATCAAGGAAGTGTAGCAGCATTTGGTGGAATCTCACAAACAATAGGCAGTGGTGTACAGCAAGATAAGTGGCATATGAAGATGACACACATGTACACCTACATCCAGTTTAAAAATTGTAGATGAAGCCAGTGTAAAGAGAGACAATAATGTGGTGGAAAATGTACACACTGTTTAGTTTGACCTAATGCCACGCATATGGGCAACGGACCACTACACAACAGGTCAGAAACCACATTGTATAAGCAAAACTTACCATCCCATTGATGTGCATGCTGCTGTGCAAATGTAGTCATACGGACAAACTCTGTGCCATTTTTTCCCAAGGTACATTCCAAGTCCATTTAGTAATGCAGAACAGCATTACACCCCTGCTGAAGTCACTACAATGAAATGTCCTAATGATAATGAAAGGACAAAGGTACCTAAAATAGTTAAAAAAACTAAGAAATCAGGTGCACCAATTAAACATGTTCAATAAATGACAGTCTATATCTGTAGTGCATGGTACTTGGAGGGATTCAGAGTACACCAATCAACCTCCACAGCATATTCATTTGTCAAGAACCCCTCCACTGGCAGACATGCACAGAGTCACTCACAAGTCTACACACTCAACAATGCAACAGTACCAACTCACTCACAGCTTCTCAACCACAGTAACTGCAAGACTACAGTCTTGACATCTCACAGCATATTTACACTCAAGGGAAGAAGTTGTGGATAAGCTGTTGACGCATATCAACTCCTTCCTCTTCACCACTATCGTCATCACTGTTCATTTCAGTATGCACACCCGGGGGGGGGGCTTCTGCTGGCCATCTTCCTCAGAGGGCTGCTTTGCGCAATGCAAGGTTGTGGAGCATGCAGCAGGCAACAATGATCTGACACACGTTCCCGGGTGAGTAGAGGAGGGCTCCTCCAGACTTGTCCAGACATCGGAATCTGGCCTTCAGGAGCCCAAAAGTCCGCTACACTGGCCGCCTTGTCCTACCATGGGCCTCATTGAAGCAGACTTCCCCTGGCATTGTTGGGCTCCTCAACAGGGCAAGAGCCAATGTGTGTTTGGATATGCTGAGTCACCTGCATTGGAAACACTCAGAGGTGCCTATCGGAATCAGACATTTACACAATATCACACACAAAGGACGGACACATCTCACTCACCAACAAGCCAGGCCCTCTCTGCTTGCAGTTGTGACATCCACTGGTGTATGGCACTGTTTCGTATGATGTACGAGTCATGGGCTGATCTTGAGAATTTGGCACAGACGTGAGAGATGCTTAAATCAGATAAACAGGTTTCTTGCACATTCAAGGAATTGAAGTTCTTCCGGTTCCTATACACCTGTTCACATACTTGCGGTGGGACAAGGCCAATATGTGTTCCATCTATTGCTCCAACAACATGTGGAATGTGTCCCAAAGCATAAAAGTCTCCTTTCACAGTGGCCAGATCTTCACGTCTGGGGAACTGTATGTAGCTGTCCGTGTGCCTAAGCAATGCAGAGAGCACACCACGTAGCACCAATTTGAACATGGGTTGCGACATCTCACCAGATATAGCCACTGTGTATTGAAAAGATCCAGTAGCCAGGAAGTGCAGTGTGGCCACCACTTTCACAGTTGGCATCAGAGCAGTGGGATAGCCTCTACGAGGACGCAAGTCAGCCTCCAACTGGCAACATAGATCCAAAATTCACAGCCTATTGAGACAGAATTTCTTGATGACCTCTCTTTCTTCCATTGTCATCAGGTCTGGAAATGGCCGGTAGACTGGAGCACTTCGTCCTGTGCCTCTGCCAGCGTTCCTATGTGGGGAATGGAAACACATATTGAAGTTGGTACTAATATACAGATTCACTTCACTCTTACCAGGATACAGCCAACAATATTGTTAAGTTTTCTGCAGTGCATTAGTGACTAATGTACAGCATCTCTGCATGACAGTAAGCATACATTACAAACTGTACCATTAGGTAAGCAGAAAAGTTGCCTGCTATTGTGCAGATGACATATTAGTGTAATTGAACACTGTTGTTGCTGCCCCTCACAGCCTGAACACAGCATCAGCAGTCACATAGATTCAATATGTTCATGTGGCAGACGTACCTATGGATAGGATGCACCACCAACATACCAGTTCCAAAATATCAGACACAATCTTGACAACATATGGTCCAGTAACAGCATAGTGGCCATCATCTAAACTAAATATTATTTGTAGTGCTCCATCTGTTTTGTGGAGTCCACATTTCTTTCATTGCCACCATCAGCAGTCCTGGCAAGTACCACGCATCATGCGGTAGGTTAACGCATTTTAATGTTCTGGTCCACATCACCTCATTAAAAAGCATACTCACACTTTTTTAGCACCTTGAACAACTGCGCACATTGAGCCTTGGTGGACTGAAAGCTTGTAGCTTGGAAATACCATGGCCGCTGGTACAGTGCACTGCAGCGTGGCCCGAGACTCTCTCTGTAAGACAGAGTCAATGTGGGGGCAGTGACAGACAGAGGTCAGAGTCTGCGCATCGGTAGCCAGGCCACTGTGACAGGACTGTCAGGAGCATGCCATGAGTGTCTGCATACCAGCAGGAAGGTAGTGCTGGTACAGAGCCGTGGCAGGGCTGACAGCTGGCTCTGAGTCCTCACACGTCCATGCATTGTGGCTCTAAACAACAATGAGAAGAGCTACATTTGCAGCGTGCGTGCACTGCAGTTAGAGTGCTCACTCAAATGTTGGCATGTATGACTGCCCCTGACATTTGTACTTGTGGGGTGGCTGTCCATTGCCATGTAAGACTCCTTGAGCCACTTCAAACTAGTTAATAATTAATTGTGTCACTACCTTTTCCCATTAAAAACAAATGTGGACTGTCATGTACAAGCATGCTAAAGGCTGTTGCATAAACGGCATGGGGTGTTTCATAGTGTTTACACTTTCTATGGAGCCAAAGGCCATCTATTGATTTAACCCGTGCCAGCATAAATGGGATGTGCTGGTTCTCTCTGTTCTCAGATGTGATAGCACACGCTACATGCAAGCCAGAGGGTTCCACTGGTTTGCTCAAATTGTAAGCTGAACAGTGTGCCCATTTCATTTCTCAATGAATGTTTTCTTAGCTTCCTTTTTGTGGTCATCAGTGTAGAGCATGATTGGTGTAGAACCGGCCACTGACTGACCCTCATAGAAATCCCCTACTGTGGAAGAGGGGCTTTTAACGGAAAGGTCTTTCCAGATTTGCAAAGTTAATTGACACACATTTCCACAGCAGGTATTTGATGAAACACAAGTCACACTACTGCCGCACATGCTGCATTATGCTTTAGGAAACACGCACACCATTCGTGGATGTCCTCACTTAGACTCTCACTGGAGGTTTACCTCTCCCAGCACGATCCAACCTCCAGGAACTGTACATTTTTACCAACAGTCTGCATGCAAAAATCTTGTGCAATCCAGTCACAGACTGGGGGATATTTGTGACAGCGCAAGCCTAGTGACTGTTGTTGTGTGTGCATTGAAAGAAGTGGTTTCTGTAGTACTGGCTGGATGATTATATTGATCAACTGGCATGCTCAACACAGTGAGAGATCACTCACTGTTGCACACCTTAAAGAAGAAGGCTAGTGCATGATGGTGTGCATGTTGTGCTTCAGAGAGTCAACACACCTCTTGAGTAAGAAACTTGGTCAGTGTCGCAAGTGGATACCTGATCTCAACAGAAACTTAGTTTGGTCTAGCACCCGCAGACAAACCGTCCATCTGACTGGTGTGTATGTACATGGTGCACCAACAAACGATGTAGCAATGTTAACTTAGCACAGACAATGCATTTTGCAGGTTTGATTTAGTGCGTCCCTGTCAAATGTAACGTGTATTTGCTGATAATATGTAGCAGTATATTTTGTATGTGCTGGGACATTAACACTAACTAGTTGTCGAGCAACTAAGTGCTACCTACATATTACAGAGTGAGTGACATTTCATGATGTAGAACAGGGTTACAGGGGCCTGCAGATGAACTCATTTTTTATTTTTGTAAGGGTTGTGAGGCCAAAGTAAGCAGATGTTCATTTTCTTTCTGTGTCAATGAGGTGATCTTCATATATAGATCCTTAGCTCCCTTCTAGGCTAAAGAAAGTATGTGAGCTGGGCTGGTTCTTGACCAATTCTCTTACATCACAACTGTGGGTCATGTGTGGGCGTATTGTTTTATTTTTTCCTCTCACTCTCAGTTTGCTGAGTTTGTCTATTGCAGTCTGTGTGTCATTGTGGTTAGTGCTCTTCCATTTCTGGTGCTTTGCAGATCATTCTAGAGTTAGTGGTTGCACAAATGGGTGTAATTTCTGTAAAAAATATGGTTCCCACACCTCCATTGCTTGTATATTTGCTAACGGATAAGTGATCCTCATTGTCATGGATTTACACTCATTATTACACAGCAACTATGAAAATGTCACACATGGAAATGTGCAACCTTGCCAGCTATGCCTCACACCCTGGGTGCCTTGTGCCACCTTAAGCGGGTTTTAAGGCACATTCATGTAGACCCCCGACGTGTGAATAGTGTCATAGCCCTATGTTATGTTCCATACATATAAGGTGACACGTTCACCCATATATGTTGTCTGGGAGACTCACTGTTGCTTCTACATTCAAAGTGGTAATGGGGACTTGCATTGTGGAGGCCCCATGTGAGCGTTGAGCCTTACAGGATCCACACCCGACGGCGGTGTCACACCACTTGGTAAGTGGGTACATCTGAGCCAATCACAGGCATTGCTTGAAGAGTGACCATAGCGGATCAGGGAATTTTTCCAGCTACAGTGGAGGCCACTTAGGTGTATACTAGGCAGGCCCTATAGTAGAGGCTTCATCAGCGACCATCGCATGTTTTGAACCGCGTGGTCAGAAAGTTTGTATGACACCGCACACACCCATTGGCTGACCTTGTAAAATGCTACAGCCGTCGTTCCTGGGATGTGTCCGCCTACAGTGGCGACTGCACAAGTGTATACCAGCCATCACCAATGGAACCGAGTTATTCAGCGTCCTATGGTTGATTTGAATGGCGCAGTAGGTGTGGCCAGCCGCAGCAGTTACATTCATAGGCTTACATTGAAAAATGCAACTGGCGAGGTCAAATCTCTGTGACTGTGTATACCGAAGCCCCTCTATGTGGGCTACTTATACTATGCGTGTCTGTACACTTGTCACTTGCCATCAGACATTGCTGCTTTCTACAGTTCCCCATCATCTGCTGCTGTGTGTGGCCTCTGGGAGCAGTCATGTCATGCGTAGATATGGTGAGGGCCCGTCCCTTCACTCCAGAGGAGCTGCAGACCCTTGTGGACGAGATCCTTCTCCTCTATGGCAGGCTACATGGCACAGACAAGTAATTGAATGCACACCCGTTTTATTATGAGTTCGACAATTTTATAACATGCTCAAAGATGTAGTTCCTAGCGTGCAGGCTTGACTCATGCTCTGTCCCAAAAGCATGGACATAGAATTTCCACAATTCAACTGCTGCAGCGTTGCGCTCAGTTTCAAGCCACACAGCCAAGAAAACATGTGCTGTAGCATCAAAAGTGAAAGTGTCTGAAAAGTAATGCACAGATTGTAGCTATTTAGTATTACCTAAAAGGTGTACTCTCTGTCTTGGTCCCTCCCATCAGCATTCCACCTACAGAGGTTTATGTCCACAAGTTTGAAGTGGTGTGTCTCAGTCAGTGATGGACACAATCAGTATTGTGCTTAAGCGTCCAATGTGCTAAAGAGTGCCTTTACTTTCAGCATTTGCGGTGAGCATGTGAGATTGACACACCGGTCATGTCGTACATAGAATTCTGATTGTGCTAGGTGTGAAGCTATGTTTCAAATACCATGCAGAGGAACACCATTGGGTAATAAAAACCTGTTTCTCCTATCCTTTTATCCATTCAGACAACTGCCCATCAGAAGAAGGTGCTATGGAAGTCTATCGCCAGCAAGGTGCGGGCCTTGGTGGTCTCCAACAGGCGCAGTGCCCACTATCACAAAAGGTGGGATGATCTCCGGCGCTGGGTGCAAAGGATTGCTCAAATTCAGCTGGGGCTGGTCCCCAAGACCGGCAGGGGTGCACACCGGACCTTGACCCCCCTCATGGTCCGCATACTGGCGGTGATCCGGCCAGACCTTCATGGGCAGTTGAGTGCCCAACTGCAGCAAATTGGCCTCAGTGTGACACAGGGCATGTAACATTTGACACAGATAGTTTTACAGATTGAAATTTGGAGCTTACTGTTGTCCTACACAACAGGAATTTTTTTCCCGTGGGTTGATATAGTTGCTTGTGCATGGGGAAGAAGATTGACCATTAGGTCATGTTAGTTGCAGATGAGCACGGTCCACTTGTACTTGTCATACCACTGTTGCAGATCCACATAACAGTAGGATTTCTTGACTCTTTCTAACATTTTCACATTATGTCATGTGTGTAGGTGCTCTTACACAACCCACTTGTCTTCCTTGTGTCTGCAGTGCAGCTGCCCCACTACTGTGTCTCATGTGATATTTTACCACATACTTGTGGTGCGAAATTCATTACACTCGGGGTGCAGTGACTGGGTAAGACGTCCCTGTGTGCAACACCAAGATGTTGGTCACATCACTAGTTGCCATCTTATTGTATGCTCACATGCAGGCAGTTGTACCTTGACGTGTGGCACTGTCAGGAGTGCACGTGTTATTTATTTACAGAGGTCATAGATGGGCCCCCTAGTGTATGCATCTGACAATCATGTTTGTCAATGTGGAAATGGCTATCTGAATGAGTGATGTGCAGCAGGTATTGTGTGGAAGGGTGACCTGTATGTTGTGGAGAATATGGTGTACGAGTCACAAATTCCCACATACCTGAAAGATGACAACTTGCAGGTAAGCATGTTGATGAAAAGACACATGATTTTGTGATGTTCCAGTTGACTTAGTGTTACGCCTGACAAACATGGAACTTCTATGCAGTATGCGGGGAAGGGCATTTGCATGGCTATATCATTAGTCAGTGGATTGTGAGATGTATGTTGGTGGGATATGCTGACAAGTTTGTGTGACGTGTGTGTCAGCAGTCAATGCTACATGGATCAATATGTGCAGTGAGTCATCTGCCCTTGTGTAGGGTGATCTGTCAGCTTAATGTAGGACCTCCTGGCAATGCTTATGATACTTCAGGTATCATCTTGCCATTGACTTTTCAGATGTTGAAGGGATGTATTTGCACTCACTTTGCTTCAATATTGGTGTACTTAGGGGAAGTCTTGTACAATGGTCATTTGTGCTGTTATAGCACACTACTTGGTACCTATTTGTCTTCATACTACTGTTGTCTACAATAAGTGACACATAAGTGGCCTACTGATGTGCATCTGTGTAAAGCATCTTCTGGAATTTGACAGAATGTGACAGTCAATTTGAAATGATATCTGTGAAGAAGGGCAACTTCTATTCCAATTGTAACATCAGATGGAGATGTTACTCATCTCTAGTAGTAACACTGCAGTTTTGCGTGGAGGATGCTCTGGACACCAGCCCTTTGGCTTGTTGCCGGTCATGTGTGGATAGGTTGTGATATATATACATGTAGACATGCCAATGTTAGAAATGGGGGTCTCTAGTTGGCAAGTTGTTACCCCATCCAAGTAGGCGCTCTTTTTTGTGGCGCTCTTCAGTAAGCCTCCCGACAGCTTCTTTGCCGCATCCATATTATGGCAGTGGTGCAGAGGCAACGAGATTTCCTCATTTGCATGGGGCCATGCCCCCATACAAATGAGGGACCGCCCTCTTGAGATAGCACAGGAAAATATAGCATCAGCAATAAATTACTTTGCAAATGGTAAGGTGCCAGGCCTTAACATGACACCAGCAGATGCCTATGAACAAAACAAAGATTGGTGGCAACCAATTCTAACAGACATTTTCATTGAAATTGCTACAATAAATATCTGCCTAGAATCATGACAGAATAGCATTACTGTACCTTTGTAGAAAAAAGGTCTCAAAAACAACCCAAAATCTTATTACCCAATTGGCCTTATTGACATTGACTTCAAACTCTTTTGCAAAGTTATACTTAAGGCTCTCAATGAATGGGTTCGAAATGAAACCACACTAACCCCAATCCACGGGGGTTTCAGAGACGGCCTGTCCACGCTGGACCAGTTTTTCCCTTTCCTGCATATTATTCACAAATACAGTACTGCAAAGAAAATGCAGGTTTATGTAGCGTAACTGGATTTCATAGCCTTTGACCTATTACCTCGGCATAGGGTATGGAAAAAGCGAAATGAGTTAGGGCTAGATCCAGCACTTCTGTCTTTGATAGAAATGCTGTATTCAAGAACAACATCACAGGTCAGGCTTACCAAAAAGGACACCTTACCAAAAGATTCAACACTGAAAGGGAGTAAAACAAAGATGTTTCCTTGCATCCTTACTTTTCTCACTATATACTAATGATCGGTACAGCGAAGTCTTGAAGCCAAACATTGGCATTGCGGCAATCAAATTCTTTCAAGTCCCTCCCCTTTTGTACACCGACGACTCAATTCATATTGCCAGGACACTAAAGGGTCTCCAAGTGCAGCACTTAGAGTAGAGAAGTGCTGCCAAGAAAATGGATTCAAAATAAACACAGAAAAAAACCAAATAATGGTCTTCAAAAAAATAGATATTCCGTTGATGTCTTCAAAGTCAATAACACACGACTGGAAGAAGTAAAAATATTCACATACCTAGGACTGTCGATTTCTAGCAACCTTAAATGAAAATCAGACATCCAAAATGTTGTAGACAAATCAGTATCGACTTTAAGTGCCATTTAATATGTCACACACCCATGGAAATTACTTCTCACAAAACATTGACTGTGTCGTCCAGGCAAATTCAGGATACCAAATAACCTATGATATGGGATTATGGGAACTGAACAAACTGACATAAAAAATAGGAACCCGCAAAATAAAGTTTTGGAAGTCTTTGCTAATGTTACCATCAGGTTTTCCTCCAGTGGCTTTAAAAACTGATGTTAGCTTCTCCTCAAATCAGAGCGAAACAGCACCAACAAACTATGGAGTGAAAAGACTAAAAGTGGCAGGAAATAACCTGGTCAACTAAGCCTAGAGAGAACATTTTAAACTCAGCAATATATCAAACTGTGCAATATGATGAACCAGAGAAAACAAGAGACTAGGCTTAGATATCTCACCAGCAAATCAAGCACTGCAAATAATGTCAACAAAACAGATAAGCAAGACAATCAATAGAAAAATGATGACAATAGAAATAGAAAGGAAACTGAAAGCTATTGAGTCTCTTGGGCCATTGGTATAAGCCGGCCTCTTTGACCAATATCTCATTTTTCAGCCTTATGTAACAAACCTGTCAAATCATAGAGAAGTTAAACTTTTTTCTGCAGCACGAAGTGGCATACTACTTCTCAATATGATTCGAAATAAAAGAAAGCAAGTAAGCCCTGACTCCTTGTTATCTTGAAAAATAGCAAACCTCAGCCACTTCCTATTGAACTGTTCCTTCTATACTAGGGTCAGAGACTACACCTTCAAAAGCTTTCCTGACAGGGCAAAACTGGACAGTAGCGAGGACCACATCTTTTTTCTGCTTAGCACTAGCTCAGAAACAACAACAAAGCTTACAGGAAAGTTTCTTGTGAAAAGCTGGGAACTCTGAGAAAAACCCTTGAAAAATAGTACGCAAGAGAAAATAACTATGGCCCTAATTACGCTCATCCGACCAACATCGTAGCGGTAACAGGACCACCCGACAAGGAGTCGGCGGTCCCGATTCCATAATTATGATGCGAACGCCTTTGTGGCTGTTGGAAAGTGTATATTTTCTATTGAGGATTGTGAGGAGGGCTGCAGCACAAGCCTCAATAGAAAACATACACTTTTAAAACATCCATGCTCCATGTGGCAGGCCCCATGCGGGGTCTGACACACGGGCATGGATGTTTGCGGGGGCACCACAGGTGCCCCCCAAGCCTCATAGTTGAGG
Source organism: Calotriton arnoldi (assembly GCA_963921515.1). Lineage (NCBI taxonomy): Eukaryota > Metazoa > Chordata > Amphibia > Caudata > Salamandridae > Calotriton > Calotriton arnoldi. Next base: position 893,825 of record CAWUFW010007535.1, read on the forward strand.
CCGCAGGGGGACAGGGGCCCTGCTAGGGGCCCCCAAAGTCACTTTACAGCAGCCTTTCCATGTCGGAAAGGCCAACATGGAAAGGCTATTGGAAACAGACATCATAATCCAGACAGCGGTGCCTCAGCAGGCACTGCTGCTATTTAGGGATTATCTGTCCGACCGATGCCCCGACGGGATCTCCGATCCTGTCTTAGGTGTTGGTCTTTACCACAGCCTGCAGTGGTCTGACCGACCGCATCATAATGCGGAGGTCAGACCGCTGCTTTTGATTTCGGATGGATCGCCACCGACAGCCTGTCGATGACGATCCGCCTGACATCATAATTAAGGCCTATGTGACATCTGCATAAATATCTATATGTACATGTATATCTATTTTTTATTGGTATACAGAGTAAACAATCTGTTACAATAGTGAAGATACACAGCAAAATTAATGTCCCCCGCGGTAGCCTCCTACAAAGGTAATGATCACCACAATGGGAAACATCCCTGGTCTAAGATACACCTAGTATGAGGATATGAAACACCTCAATGCAACCTATTTCACACAGCAGGTTGAAAAAATCTTATGTGGACAGAATATGAGGGACAGAATCCATACCAGTCAAACCATACTGGCTGGCCGTCCCCTCTCAACCCTTCAGAAAGTGATCCATCACCTCTTTCAACTGAATCATTTTATCATTCACTATGTATATCAGATTTTCAAACCTCACTATGTCATACAAATCATTGTTTATATGTAGGGATTGTTAAAGACTTTCAGAAATGTAAGATCCCCACCTTCGCTATCACTAGCCCTATTGCCATCCACTATCTCAAAGTGAAAGGTAACTCAGGGAGTGTAGAGGTATCATGTAAGTGTGCTATTTGTGCATTAAAGCCCAGTGCTGCATAAAGATCTCTCTGGAGGTACTGCACACCTGTTTCCAATAAGTGGTTACCTTGTTGCATTCTAATAATAGGTGTACAATATCTCCCTCTTCCTTCTCACAGTGCCAGCACTGAGAGCGAGGACAGAGTTTGGCGTCTCGGAGTCTGCAAGTGGACCAATGTCTTCGGTGAAGATATTGAAGTAACTTTATTTAAATCTTGTCTCTCAGTCCCTTATTGGGTTCTTTCAGTACAACCTCCAGTCCTCATCATCAAACTGAGAGTGGAGATGGGTCTCCCACTAAAATTGCAACCCGCTTGCTGTAGGAATTGAGAAAATATGGTGATGAGGAGCGAGTACATAGCAGAAACAGTACCCCAGATTCCTTCAACGTGTTTAGGTATGTCCATATTGGAAACGGCTCTCCACGTATATTGGTATGTTGGGATTGGAAATAGCTCTAACACATAAGGAGGAGCCCTCCACTCACTATTTAGGGTCTGCGTCAGTTGATGTATTCCCAGAGTTGGGTGAGCAGTAAGATATAGTCAAGATGAAGGTCTAAAAAGTCTAAGGTCCTCACTACACTTTTGGTGCTGCCGGAGCTGGACGGCCCCACTCCCAGACTGCCAAACCTGCGGTTGAACCGCCCACCAGATTAGGAGTTCTCCTGTCTGGTGGACGGTTCTTTGGCATTCCCACAGCGGTGCCTATGAAATAGGTACTGCAATGTGAACATCAACATCAGTACCTGCACTGCATTGACTGCTGCAGTCCATGCTGTGAAGGTATTGGGAAGCATTCACACAGAGGGGCACAACATGTGCCTCCCTGCATGCACCCCATGGCCTTGAGGCAACAGTGGGCCCTGTAGGGCCCCCTTTGTTTCCTCTCTGCCACGGTTTTCATGGTGGCCTCACCACCATGAAAACCGTGGAGGAGAGGAAACTTGTAATATGCTTGGCCGACCGCGGCGATCCTCCCAAGCATATTGCAGCCTCAAGACCGCTCTACTCCGCCAGTGATTGCAGTGGTTCCAGGGGGGAGCCAACTGCCCTGTACATAATAGGGTGGTTGGAAGACTCCACCCCCAACGTGCCCCCACGAATCTGGCAGTCCGTGGACCGCTAGACTCGTAATGAGGCCCTTAAACAACCCATCAGTGAGTAAGTCCGTCACTGAGTTAATTTTATAACCCTTCCACACCCTCCTACTGACCATATCCTCTCCAATTGTAATGTCTGAATTATGCCACATGGTATCCCAGGAGTGTGGGCATCCCGTGGTCTTGAGCAAGGCATGAGCCCATAGCCAGGCCTCTGGAGAAGATTGAAAGAAGGGATTGTGATTCAGACCCACTTTCATAGAACCAGCGTAGTAAATTGCCCAGGTCAGTTTTCCCCTACATGTTAAGCATGTATCCAAATGTGCCAGTTGGTGGGATATCCAGTAGCCTTCCATATATGGCAGCCATAGGCTCCCTTTTTTCATGCAGCCATACAGGTTAGAACCTTTAAACCAGGGTGGGCATCCATCCTATAAAAACATCAGTATGATGTTGTCAATTCTTCATAAGATGCTTTTCTTAATCAGCAGGGGTAACATCACAAACACCTAATTCAACCAGGGGGCATTATTAATTTTCAGCACTTGTACTTTAGACTACAGTGACAAATTAAGGTGTTTCCAGTGTGAGAAGTCTGCCTTCGTTGTCTCTATTAATGGTTAGAGATTATCCAGCGTAATTCCTTCAGTTCCCTGTTGATATAAATGCCCAGATATTTCAATCGGTCATGCTTCCATTTGAATGGCAAAGTTCCAAGGGAAGCATGGGTTGTCAGCATTGTCACTGGCACATCCTTACATTTGAACCAATAATACATTAACCTGAGAAGTGTGAAAAACGACCAATCAGTCTTATCAGGAGTTCTGCAGAAATCAGGGGTTGGGACAAGGTCAGAAATATGTCATCAGCATCTAAAATGTCTTATGACCCCTTCTCCCATCTGCATCTCAGTTATTTGCTCTGTCCTTCTGAGAACAAGGGCCAAGGGTTTAAGCTCCAAGAGGAACAGCAAGGGTGACAAAGGGCACCCCTGCTGAATTCCACAAAGTATCAGAAAAGCTGGAGAAGGGAAATCCACTTAAGTCACCGTTGCTGAGGGATTGCTATACATTCCCCGAACCCATGTCAAAATTGACCCAACTCCATCCAGACCATGGTACGAAGAAGGTACTCCCACCCCAATCAGTCAAAAGCTTTTTCAACATTGAGGGAGAGGAGCACGTTCTTATCCAAGTCATCTTTGACCTGCCAGAGAATTTAGGACTGGAGCCGCAGGTGATTGGTTAATTATCGGCTTGGAACAAATCCCACCTCATTGGGATGGATCAAGGTGGAGATACAGGTCCCCAAGCAAGTGGCCAAGATCTTGGCCAGGATATTGGCATCAATGTTATTGAGCGATATCTGCATGTAGTTGACACATTCTAGCAAATCTGGATCAGGTTTGGAGATTAAGACAATACGAGCTCTGTTAAAGTCTGTGGGTAGTCATCCACGTTCCAGGGCTTCGTAGAAAATCTTACACAATAACGGGACAGTCAGAGGCATAATCATGTTATAGAATTTGATGGGATAACCATCCTTACCAAGGCTTTACCCGTTTTCATGTCATCAATGGCTTTCGCCACTTCCTACTCTGAAATATCAGCCTCCAAACCCCTGGCTTGCTCCGCAGAAAGCCACGGAATGTCAAACACATTCATAAAGGTATCTTCCTATACCTGAGAATCATAGGCCTCAGTACTATAGACAATTTATAAAAATTGTGAAACTCCCGAATGTCAGTGGGATGTGACAGCAATTTCACCTTTATAGTCCAGATGGTGAAGATCATTCTACTCGCCTCCTCCTTTTTAAGTTGCATTGCCAGTAGACGACCCACCTTCTCCCCCTCTTATTGTATCTCTGATGTAGGTGGAGCAGTGCTGTCTCAGCCCACATGGAATAAATATGATTTAAGTCATATTTAGCCTTGAAATTATCAACAATTGATGGTACAGGGAGTAATGAATGTCCAACATACACACTCCTAAAACTATCAAAAAAATGCAGACTATACTGTTACTATTTACACTCTAGTCAAACACCACCAGTGTATCTTGGTGGAATATAGGTAACTTATGTAATACGGCCCCTAGACGGCATGTTATTCATGAATATATGGAGTACATAGCATAAGTCCTTTTATTAAATGTGCACAGTCCAGCAATAATATTTTATGCAACATTGTAAACCTTATTAGCCAAGCACTGGTTTAATCGATCAGTTCTCAACCCTTGAGTCAGTACTTTCACAATCCTTTTGAGATTCTCCATATCATACTCCAATGTTTCTCCTCATACAATATGCAAGGTCATACAGATGAACAAGTCCTGATCCCAATCGTTGCTAGTTACCTACAGAGGTCCATAAGTTTTCACCATCTTTAATGTGTACACAGAAACCCTCATATTCATCATAGCTAGTTATAGGATCAAGATGTACCAGTTACTGAGAACACTCAACTGTACCTCAAAGCCTCTGCAAAACAATTACATATACAACCTGGAAGATGTCTTGTTGGAATTCAAATGTCAATGTGAAAGACTAACTTGATAATGAACCTCATTGCCAATGCTGGTCAGCAAGCCCAAATGCAGAGTTGTAACTCCAATGTTCATCACTCACTCACCATATCTTTCCAAAACATATGGTATATGGTGAAGAAGACACCAAGAGCATGGCATTCAACTCTCCCTTCTACACAAAGACAAGTTTTACTTCTCAGAAACAGATTTCATAACGGTGGTGCAATGATTTGTGCTTTACCACCTAGATGTATTGGAATCATTTAGGAGTCGCCAGGGGTGGCACCTGGCATGCTCACTGCACCCCTCTCAGTGCCCCTGTGGCCCTTGCTTTCAGATCAGCAGCCAGAAATATTGTGCCAACTAGTATTTGTTTTCTGAAACGAAAACATGCAGGATGGCTTAATAAAGCCTTGAGATTGTTTTTACTGCCTCTGTTGTCTAAAGGAATATATTTATGTTTTTTCTTTGGTCGGACTCAGCCCACGCCTCACTATCAATTTTGTTTCAGCCAGTATTGCATGAGCAGTGAAATGACACAGGTCACAAGCCTAGACAGGAAGCAACTGACATAGGTTGCTTCGCGCCTAATAGAAAATTCTCAGATGTGTTATAAAAGAGTGTTTCACCTTTCCCTGCCTACTGGTGCACCCCATAGAAGGAATCCAGCAGCCCAGTACCTAGAATGTTCTACATTTGCTCTCTGGAATGATGGAGGTGATACTATGAGGGAAGCTAAATGGCGTGCAGGTGTCAGCAATGCCGTGGCCTGTGAATATGTCTGTGCCAATGTCAGTGGCCACAATGCCACAAGCTATATTTATGCCAATGTCAGCAGAACTCAGCAGGCCATCTGGAGCCAATGGCACCTTGATGATTGCTTTCATTTTTATATACATGAAATAGCAATTTTTGTCTCTTACCTTGGTAAGGTTGGAATGTGTTCACCTCTAATGTATTTAGTATTAAAACTAAGGGGCATATTTACAAGGGGCTAGGTCCGCTACAACGCTGTTTTTTGGACGCTGTGGTGGCTTTTATTGGAGGCATATTTACAAAGTGATGATAGAGGCCTTTAGCGTCACTTTTACAACTCCTGCACCTATTTTTCACAGCGCCAGATACGGATGCGGCAGTTAGCAATAATGATATGCCAGGTAGGCGTTCCCCCTTAAAAAAGCCACGCAAAACGGATGCAGCCGTTTTTACAATAATTTGGGAAAATGATGCTACTTTGGCAAAAGACGTGCAAAGTCACAATAGCGGCAGATTTTTACGGTGTGAGAAGTTGGCCTAGTATATGGTGTCCACTAATTATAGTGGGCACCTTGCACCAGTCCAAACAACCCCTTATTGGAGATAGGTTAAAGACAACCTTTATTGAAAGCTATCCTAGTGGTAGCTATGGAGAGCAGCCTTCAGGCTAAGTCTTGGAGGAATGTAAAGCAGCTTGTTTTACCAGTCTATAATCTCTTGAGTGACCAAATGAAAGAGGACCACACCAGGTATATATTTAAAATATATGTATTTAGTCTTAAACACACCACTGTAGTCTCTTTATGAGGCTAGAGTTCGAAGTACATAAGTTACAAGTCGAATATCAACAGTAATAGCACAAATACACGTTTGAGCCCTAGGGGCGTACCAAACCATATACCAATAAAGTGGTATAAGAACCACGACTGAGCTAGACACAAGGCCTAGAGCCTGTAGAAGTGCTTGGCCCTCAAGGAACCACCCAAGGTAGTGACACAGGGGACCCACGGGGGACGCGTGCAGTGTGAGAACACAGCCGCGAGCCGCCGTTGACTTCTATGGGGAATGTCGCGGTTGGAGTTTTAAAGAAAAAGGACACTTAGGGGAGGACTTGGAGCAAACCCCTTTAGAACTAGGTTGTTCTAGAGTCTATACCCACGGGAGCACCGGAGTACTCGAGTTACCTCACCCAGGGAAGCCGGGTGCATAGGTGTCTTTCGGGGTCGGGTTTCGTCGTCGCTTTCAATGGCGATCTGCTGCAAAGTGCTGTCGGCGACCAAGTCGAAAGTGTTCGGGTGGTTCCAAAGGTGGATCAAAGATCTGAAGAACCTGAAAGCAGAGGTGACAGAGTCTGGGTCACTAGCCAGTGACCAGGAAGGCGATGAGCAGATGCCCACCGATGTTGGGTGCTTCAGGTAGGTTGACGGTCGTCTTGACTCTTCAGTCACGAGTTCCAGGAGGCGTCGACGACAACCAGGAGCTGGATTCGAGCTATCCCACAATGTCTGTCGATTGCAGGGTGTCGGCGACCGGATTGGACCCAACAAGCCTTGGCAACGGCAAGTCACGTGGAAATAGAAGAAGGACGGTGGTACAGGCCAGCAAGGTCTGAGGGACTCACCCAACAAGGGTAAGTCAGGGCACGTCTGGAGCAACCAGGGAAGCCCAAGCAGAAGAAAAGTTGCCTTCAGGAGGGCCCACTAGCCAACGGACTAGCGTCCGCGAAGGAGCCTCAAGTGGACACACTTGGAGCTGGCTTGCAGGACACTCGTGGAGTGGAGGCCAGTGATCTTCGGTGCAGTCGGTGCTGGAGGCGGGGGCTACTCGGAGCCCAAAGTACAATTTCATGGGAGACCAGGAAGAGGATGCACTTGCAAATGTGCTCAATGTCCAGGGGTCACGGTTCCACGTTACCCACGATAGCTACGGGCCTCAGCTTTGTTGGGGACTCAGGGCAGCCTCGGGGAAGTCTGGAAATCTACCTCTGGTGATGCAAAGACTTCGGCGTCCGGCGGGAGCTTCAGCGATGCAGACCAGACAATTGCTTCTTAGGTGCCTGCCAAGCAGGGGAGTCACTCCTTGACCCCAAGGGAGATTCTTCAGTCCTCTAATCTTCAGGTAGAGCGTCGAAGGTCCAGGATTCAGTGTCAGAGTTTCGTCCAGGGTAATCTAAAGTCCTAAGGACTGGGGTCCCATACTTATACAAAGTTAGGGGGTTGGACATACTCTGGGGACCCACCTATGGGAGGGTCAGGGAAGAGGGGTGGTTACACTCCTTCCCTTTGTCCAGTTTAGTGCCAGAGCAGGGGCAGGTAGCCCCTGAAACCGGTTTGAACTGGCATATGCACAGGGACACCAAATGTGCCCCCAGTGCAGGACTTCAAAGCACCAGAGGGTGCTCCCGCCCAGCCCCAATACACACTATCCTGTCTGGGGAGGTGGTTACACCTCCTGGGACAGGAAACCTATTGTCCAGGCCTCCCCTGCCGGAGTTTCAGTCAGCAGCAGGAGGCCAGACCCGTGTCTGTGGCAGCGGCATCCATTTTGTGAAGCCAGGGCTCTGGAAAGAAGTTACCGGGTAGCCCGGTGTGTACATGTCTCTCCTCTAGAAGGGTGGAATGCTACCCCGCTGCCAGAATTGGCGGGGGGGTAGTATTCCAAGATGTTTGACACCAAACACGACATGTTTCTGTGCAGCCATCCCAAAGTTCGCATTTACCGCGAGGATATAATGTACTTAAGAGTATATGGTCAGGCTGTACCACAAACAGCATCAGAGGATTGACTCCGAACGCTGCAGAGGGGCCCTTCTCATGCAGGGGCACCCTCTCACATAAAAACCAAGCACTCTGCCTTCAGGATTGTTAAGGCCTGCCATAGGAGTGACTTATAGGTTTATATGTGTGTGCAATTGTAGTGATATAGGTAGCCTATATCACAGTAAGGGGTGCATGCACCACCTTACCCAGGCTGCAGTAGCAGACCTGTGGTGTCATTTTGGATGGCTTTCCAGGGGTGGCACAATACATGCTGCAGCCCCTGGTAGGCCTCTGAGGTACCTATGCCCTGGGTACATAGTATACCATATACTAGGGACTTATAAGGGCACTCCAGATTCCAATCAGAGATGTGCCTAAGGCACATGGAAACCATTTTAGAGAGGAAGCAGCTAGGCTAGGGTTCTGATTAGCAGGGCCCCAGCCAGACTAAAGTCGAAAAACAGTGAAGCATCAGCAAAAAGTGGGGGTACCCATGTGAAGCAGATCCTACTCTCCTACACACAGCTACGGTAAACCAAGTGTAAATATGACGCATGTCCACTGGTATAAAAGCAGAGCATACCCAAATCGTTCTGACAAGCTCTATGGCACCATAGACCTACTCCTACTGCAGCTCGGAACATCAAGAAGACCATCACCTACACCATCACTACCACCATCACCACAGAGGCAGTGCAGGAGAAGGGAACGGACAAAGCGCCAGAGGATTACCCTCATTGGCCTCAGGAAGGAGGAGGTCATTGGCCATTACAGACTCACGAGGAAGTCCATTGTCCGCCTCCTGCACCAGATTGCACAAAGGCTGCAGCTAACATTGAAGCAGTGCACCAACATCACTCTGCAGGCTGAGCTACTGGCTGTCCTACACATGCTGGCATCTGGAACTTTCCAACTCACCACAGCCAGAGTGGCAGGAGTATCCCAGACATCCTTCTCAAAAATCCTCCTCTCCATCCTGGATGCCATCATAAGCCTAACAACCCCATACCTCTTCTTCCCCAACACAATGCAGAATCAACAGGAAAACAAGCACAGCTTTTATGTCATTGCAGGATTTCCACAAGTGTTGGGGGAAATGGACCTCACCAATGTGCAACTTGTACCTCCAGTGACTACATCACACCTGTACCACAATAGGAAGCACATGCATTCCATGAATGTGTAGGCAATCGTGGGCCATCTGGACCTCTTCATCAATGTCCTCGCAAAGTACTCGGGCAGTGCTCATGATTCCTTCATCTTCGATCATTCCACCATCAATGAGTGCTTCCAGAATGGGACATATGGGAATGGCCTACTGGTTGGTAAGTACTTCTCATGCACATGATAGACCACCTGACAGCCAAATATGTTGGAATAGGTTGCCATATTAGTGTTGGGCTGAATGAGACAGTGCATACATAGTTGGTGCGGACCTACATACTTGCACCATACAACATGGCTTATTAACAATACAATCCTACAAGTCACACATATTGAGACCTCTTACAATAGTGGGGCCCACATGTACAAGTGAACTGCGCTGCTGGACCATCACTGTTCATGATGCTCTGCTGGAGCAGGTCTCCAGCTCATATCAATGAGGCAGTGCAAAGTCAGCCTGCATGTCCTTGTATGGCCTCATAGATATACAATAAGGAAAGCTAGAGCAAAGTGCGCCATTGATTCACCCTACGTTAAGGATGTGTTCCATGGGACTTGCGATGGCTTTTCCCATGCAACACCAATGATGATCTCACACATTTCCACATAACAAAGGATCAGGGACCCTGGGACTGTTTGCAAATAGTGTGCCTCTCAAGGGGAGTTGAAATTAGGATACATAATTACATGTCTATTTGTTATGTGCAATTACTATGTGTCCTGCACTACGCAGGACACATAGAATGAGGAAATTGAATAGAATGTTTGCTTTTGGTGCAGGAATGTATCCCTTAAGGCATTAATTAATTATTTGAGGACACAACGCTGACACAGGTGCACCATGGTGCAAGGGGGGGTGTATTGGCGCAAATCAATAATATGTGATGGTGCATATGCGGACGATCCTTGGACGTGCTCTATGTTAGGAATATTGCACATTCCAGGCCTTCACTTTGGATGCAGGTAAGCACAGCCAGATGACATCCAGTGCTCCCCAGTGGCAACACTGCTAAATGAGGCCCTGTGTGTGCATTCGGTTATTTGAAAGAGCCTCACTAATGCAACACTATGTGAAATGCTGTATCCAAACACTGTTTTGAAGTAAGGGATTCCCTTTTTTTAGTCTGTGTGTCCACAGGTAAATCCCACTGTCATGAGAAATGGGACGTATCCCAGACCTTTGAAACTGAGAAATGTTGCCATATTTTAACCTCGCAAGATCATGTCTCCCATGCTACATTACATTACTCATCACAAACACACATACCAACCTATCTGCACACTGTTTTGTGGTGCACAATTCACTCTATTAGTCTTCCACGGCTCCAGATTGTGCAGCAAGGTATAGCCTCATGCACAAACTACATCTCCCATGACAGCCAACAACACAGTCATCTTGGAATGATGTACCTGTCTTGAAGCAATGCTGCACATTTTCTGCCAGTGCAGGCACCAATCCCTGGACACAGAATCATGTGGAAAATATGTCCTACACTGTCCCCAAGCAGTGTGGCAGTGTTGTGGTTAGTCTACCAGTTGCACTGTACAGCGCAAGACTCCCACATAACTCAAACCCCTTGTGTACTGTCAACATAGTAGGCATAATGCACTGCCCTGTGTACACTATCATGTAACACATTGATATCCACTCACTATCCTCCCCATGGCATCACATATTGAATAACATTGTCTCCAACTCTCACAGCCAAATATGTGTGACTTAAGTACGCAACATCACCAGCTCCAGGTTGTTAAATTAGACATGTATCAGTTCAGAAATGGCAATAGTAGTCAATAACAGACACAATAGATGAGTGTGAGAGATCTTTCTACTCAATGGCTAATTGACTCTCCTTGCTGGTGAAAAATCATCACCTTCATGGCATTGGCCCTCACAAGTATGGCAAATGGTTAGTGAATCACAGAGGGCAGCACACCTGTATATGTAGTTCAGTGTCAGTCATTTCCACTTCCTACTTGCGTGTATGCCACACAAAGTCATAGCACGTCTCTTACTGTAGGCAAAGTGTATGAGTCATTCAGGACACATAAAAGAATGTAAATGAATGTGGGGCCATCCCTTGTCATGACTCTTAACTAATTGTACCTATCCTGTCTTTGCAGATGACCTAGTATATGCTCTGCAGCCATGGGTGGTGACTCCTCCTAAAAAAACAGATGGAACCACAATGGAGGTACAATCATGCCATAAGCAGAAACCACTCCATAGCAGAGCAGACATTCAACGTACTGAAATCCCGCTTCAGGAGTCTGGATATGTTTGGGAGCTGATTGCTCTACTCACCACCAATGGTATACACAATTATACATGGTTGCTGCATATTGCACAATATTTGTTTGCAAACAAATGTACCATGGGCTGATGCCAATGAGGAGTAGGAACTGCCGGGCGATGATGATGAGGGAGATGACGAGCCACATCAAACTGTTCCATCAGTAGCAGCAACACGGCAGAGGGACCATATCATTAAAAACAATGTCACTGATGCACGAGTGACTTACATGATGTCACAAAATGGTGACTACATGAAACTGTGTACATATATATGTAAATAAACATATGGGCACTACCAGTGTGTATGCATTTTGATTTCATATTCACAGTAAACATCAAAACATTCATATCACAACTGCTAACTAATTGCCACACAGAAAAGGTATGTAGCTATGTGTAATAAACAGCATAGAACAACATCTGGTGCAAACAAAACAGTGTGCATGCTAACTACCTGTAGCAAATAGTCCTCCGTTGCCAACCACAATTAACATGCTGTGATAAAGTAGATTGTGTGCTATGACTGTGTGTGTGTGTCTCTCCTACAGTTAGCCATTTGTGCAGCCTCATACTTTTGGATGATAGTAGAGTCAGCTCATAGTATGATGACTGTGAAGTCATCCACCTACAGTCCTCATATGCTACATCAAAAACTGTATCCACATATGCAATTAGGAGATCTCACATCACACATACAAATGCTGGGTACTATACTTTGCCAGTGCAACAGTGTCTACCTAGTGAGAATGTAGCCACACTTGCCCCACTAGGCTAAGATGCCAATGGAACAAGCAGTGATGTAGCCCACAAGGTTGGTGTATCATACAAACAATGGCTACATTCCCATCATTTCAGCCTTAGTTTGAATGTGAAGACACAACACCCAGATTCAGAATTCATAACAATTAAGCATCAGAAATCACATAAAGCAAGGTCAATACAGCCCAGGTGCCATGCACCGATGCATCCCAAGATATAGTGTTCCAATGTAGCTAGAAAATTTCAGGTGAACTTCATGTCTGAATGCATAGCCATCACCAAACTTCAAGTAACCACACAACCTAGAAACATATTGTGATGGGTCCCAATGGCAAACATATTTATGATTGTACTACACCTGACTAGTTGTGGCTAGATAAAATAACCTTGTAATCATAGGCTATGCTTGTTGGTAAGACTATGTGCAATTGCAATGTGCATGGCCCACACATATCCTTCCAGACACAAGGCCACAGAGCGGATGTTTGTGTACCACAATATGATATATTGGGTTCTCTCAGCACTTTCCTGCACATGGAATAGTTCTATATGACCAATGTGAGCAACAGCATGCAGGACACATTGAAACAGATTATCCAAGGTTACATCAATTGATACATCCTTGTTCTAGATCTACTGGGGATGTCTATTAAGTTTTGGACTGTGCCAGGTCCATGTCAATCTCATCACCTGTCTCAGTGTCAAACTACATGAATGTTGCATGTGAATACCCACTACCACGCACAAGCAACACCACCTTGATGCAAAATGTAGTTATGGTGTGATTTACGCAGACTTACTGTCAGCAATATGTAGGAGGTAACACCAAGGTATACATGGTGATCTAGCATAGCACCACTAGCATGATTGAGAATATGTGGCCCACAAAGGCTGACTCTGTTACTTTCCTGTGGGGTATGACCCTTGAATATGAATGGCCTATACTCAACCAATCATATGGCGCCATCCATACATTGTTTAACACAAAAAGAGCCGCTCCCAGTATGGTGACCTAAGTGCTACAGTGTTATTTTGTGAGTGCAGGCATCTCACAAAAAGTAAAAGACTGGTCTCACACACCACCTGGTGTCATGCTTCATCATTGATCAGTCCTCACCCTCTAAAAACTTGGTTTGATAGAGGGCGGGCATACACCTGAAGACAGGGATGCACTTCTAAAGCTAAGTGGGGGCCCTTACAAAAAGTGAAGTTTAAAAAGCCATTACAGATGTCAAACTCTTTTTAATGTAACTGGCATCTGTATGGTGGTTAAAATAAATGATCGGTGTGTTAGGGATTCTATTGTCCCCCACTGTGATGTGAGTGGTCAACATGTTTCTGCCTACTGGCCCAGAAGGGTCCGTGGCATTCATCAGGACCTATATTACACAATCGGGCTCCACCCTTACCGTTCTATGATGGCAGGGTTCCACTGAGTGGGGTGATCAATATCACACTCCACCGTTGTGCGGCTAAATAATTCAAGCCTGTATGGAAAGAAATCAAACGAAGTGAAATTAAATAAAATCCAACAAGTAGCAACATGTTCACAGGTATTGTGAAGGTCATCCAGTCAGCCACATACACATGCAAAACATAGTGAGTGGCTACAAGTGCAACAGACTGTGTCATTCATCTGTGCACTTAATACTTAGTGGGGAATGAAATCCTCAATGCTTACCCTATCAAATGGGACTTACTAGCCCCATAGGAGGGTGAGGAAGAAAGACCCCTTTGGTCAAGCGCTGTTTTGGAGGAGAAAAAGGAAAAAATCCAGGAAAATCAAGAGATGTCGTAAAGTATTCTGGGTAAAGCTGTGAGCCTTAAAAAGGTTGCGTATAACATGGAATGTTCCATGAATACACGACCATACACACTCATCCACTGCACATCACTCGTACTCTTACTGTTTGAGGGAAAGCTCCCGCCTCTACACCTACGTCCGTGTTCCTCGCCTCCTCGCTGGTAAAGGAGGAGACTGAGTATGTGCTATTTATAGTGTTCGCGCCCTATTGCTGGGCTAATTAGCAAGTTAGAGCTGATTAGCGGTGATCCGGTGTCGCGATCAAGCACTGTTAAAAGATTGCCTGTCCTGCCTGATTGCTGTTGGAAAGTGAGTCCAGGCCTTAAAACCTTAAAAGGAGTATCTGACGTTGCGCTTGATGCCTGCCTGACATCCGCTTGCAGTGCGGAAAGCGGCTGCCGCCGTCGATGCCCCAGGCGGTAGAGCCCATTGTGAGTTGATATAGCGCATGCGCAAAGCACGCGAGGTGTTTGTGGGGTAAAGTTCATTTGTGAGGCAACCGCTTCACTACAATTGTATAGTACAGACATGTGTCACATCGAGCATGCATTGGCCATAGCGGCCCAGGCCACTCTGGTGACACTGTGGTAATATTTATATGTGTTAAAAAAACGGTTTGTTGGCGCTGTGGTGTACTAATGCTGCGCCTCATATGTAGTGCAATCGGCCATGCAATGGCCATACCGGCATTGGCCACTCTGGCTATATTACATTTTTTTTCTAATACTGCACCTTGTATGCAATGTAATGGACCGTCTATTCACGGTATCGTAACCTGTAAAATCACTGCGCTTAATCTCATAAGCGCTGCCAAGAAACCACTCACGAGCACTCACGCTGTAGTAGAGGTGTGCCCTAGGTTATGTAATTTATATCTGGGGCTATGTGTGAGTTCTGTTCTTATAGACGACGGAACCTTCGCTTTAGAGGCTGAAATTTTTAAGAAAGGGGGGACAGTCCCGTAATTATATACAAGGCAGGACGGTATGTGTAGGGCACACTAGTAACCTTATCAAGAAAGGGTTTTACTGTGTATGAACAAGATTGGAAAAATCTGTGTTTCTGTAAAAATAAAAATAAAAGCCAGTCAGAGATAAATGTTCTGTTCCCAATGATATCAGGGCGGGGTCTCATCGATTACTGTGCCAATTGTAGCCAAGGGATTTCATCATTGAGTCCGTTTTCCCATGTACAGAGCCGATACACCCACCTCTGTTCTCTGATGTGGAGTGGTCTGGTGAGGTCCGTCTTGTGTTTTTTCATAACTTCCAATATTACCCATCTCAGGTCACTGTCCTTGTGGTTGAGTTCCAAGAAGTGCCTTGTAAGTTTGGTGTTTGTCTTTTTACATCGTATAGTGCTACAATGCTCATTGATGCAGACTTTAATTTTTCTGGTGGTCATGCCCACATACATGAGATTGCAGGGGCACGTAAGGAGATAGACCACATTTTCAGTGTTACAATTACTAAAATTGTGAAGTTTCCTAGGGGTCCCGGTGCCTATGTCCACTTCTTTTGTGGTTATGGTGAGCGGGCATGCGACGCAGCCTCCACAAGCAAAGTGTCCGGTGGGTCTCTGTGTATTCCATAAAGTGACCTGATATTCTTTCTGTGTTGGATGGTAACCTTGAGTAAAGAATATCGTCACCTTAGTGACCACACACTTTCTAAAGACGAAGAAACAGTTCTCTCCAAAGGCTTAGGTTTCGTTCCCACACCACTGAACGATCCTTTTACACTCAATACTGAACTGGCACAGTTCTTCAGAAAGATCAAACTTCGCAACCACTTTGGGGACAGAAGAGACGAGCAGATTGAGTTGATCAGCAAAGGCCTGAAGAAAAAATCCACATTTGTACCCCCAACCCAGACCATTCCCTGCCACATATTAGCCTTTGAACAAAAAGTTCTCAAGGAAGTTGAGAAGATCAACTTCGGAAAAGAGAAAGGCTTCCAAAATCTCACAAAACCAGAACGGAAGCACTTGAAGACCTGAAGAACAACAAAGGCCTAACAATTAAACCAGCTGATAAGGGCGGCGCGATAGTCCTGATGAATAAAACTATGTACAGGGACGAGTGCAATCGGTTACTTTCCGATGGCACCAGCTACGAAATACATACAGAAGACCCAACAACTCGGCTTATCAGGAAAATCAAAAGCATAGTGGACGAAGCACTTGGCCATAACTGGATCACAAAGCACGAAGCTGACTTCCTCATCAGTGAGAACCCAAGAACACCGAGGTTCTATACCCTCCCTAAAATTCACAAAGGGAGAATGCCACCTCCGGGCAGGCCAATAGTCTCTGGCATCGGATCTATCCTGGAGCCCCTGTCGCAGTTTTGCGAATGGTTTTTAAAACCAATTGTACAGAAATCTCAATCCTACTTAAGAGACACAAAAGATGTATTGTGCCTCCTACGAGACCTACAAATCAACACCACAGAGGATATCTTCATTACCATGGACATAGAAGCACTGTACACTAGTATCCCACAAAGACGAACACTGGCAATTGTGGAAGAGATTTTGCTGAACTTGGAATGGGATTTCCTCACTCCCCGACATTTCATTATGGAATGTGCAGAGATCGCCCTCACCGAGAATTTTTTCGAATTTGAAGACGTGATTTACCACCAAATCACGGGTACATCGATGGGCAGTACCTTTGCCCCTAGTTTGGCATGCCTATATGTTCACCAATTCGAGGAGGACTACATTTTCAATGAAAACAACCCTTTCACTGAACAAATGAAGACCTGGAAACGCTATATAGACGACGTGTTCATTGTATGGCGAGGGGATGAAAACACAGCAAAAACCTTTGTAGACTGGGTGAATACAAAAGACCATCACCTTAGGTTCACCCACTTCATCAGCAAAAATCACGCCGTCTTTTTGGATCTAGAAATCAGCATGACAGAAGGTGGAATCAGTACGAAAGTACATAATAAACCTACGGAGAGGAATAGTCTCTTGTTATACGAGAGTTACCATCCAAAAGCACTGCGTGACAACCTGCCAGTTGGTCAGTTCTTACGTGTACGCAGGAATTGCTCAGAAACAGAGAACTTTACAATACAGGCGGAAGAACTTGAAAGGAAACTACTGGATAGACACTATCCTAAAAAAATGATAAAGAAAGCCAAGAAAAGAGCCAGAAATAATAACCGTGAGGCACTCCTAGAGGACACCAATAGAGAGAAACCAGAACGTATTGTATGTGTAACCACATACACAACTGTTTCAAACGCTGTACAGAAGATTATAAAGTAGAATTGGCATATTCTTGACGGAGCTGATCAACACTGGGAGCCCCCTTTGTTCGCATTTAAAAGGAGTAAGAACATCCGGGATCAACTAGTGCATGCCAAAGACCCTCCAACACTGAAAGAAAACCAGGTCACTTTATGGAATACACAGAGGCCCACCGGACACTTTGCTTGTGGAGGCTGCGTCGCATGCCCGCTCACCATAACACAAAAGAAGTGGACATAGGCACCGGGACCCCTTGGAAACTTAACAATTTTAGTAATTGTAACACTGAAAATGAGGTCTATCTCCTTACGTGCCCCTGCAATCTCATGTATGTGGGCATGACCACCAGAAAAATTAAAGTCCGCATCAATGAGCATCGTAGCACTATACGATGTAAAAAGACAAACACCAAACTTACAAGGCACTTCTTGAAACTCAACCACAAGGACAGTGACCTGAGATGGGTAATATTGGAAGTTATGAAAAAACACAAGACAGACCTCACCAGACCACTCCACATCAGAGAACAGAGGTGGGTGTATCGGCTCCGTACATGGGAAAACGGACTCAATGATGAAATCCTTTGGCTACAATTGGCACCGTAATCCATGAGACCCCGCCCTGATATCATTGGGAACAGAACATTTATCTCTGACTGGCTTTTATTTTTATTTTTACAGAAACACAGATTTTTCCAATCTTGTTCATACACAGTAAAACCCTTTCTTGATACGGTTACTAGTGTGCCCTACACATACCGTCCTGCCTTGTATATAATTACGGGACTGTCCCCCCTTTCTTAAAAATTTCAGCCTCTAAGGCGAAGGTTCCGTCGTCTATAAGAACAGAACTCACACATAGCCCCAGATATAAATGACATAACCTAGGGCACACCTCTACTACAGCGTGAGTGCTCGTGCGTGGTTTCTTGGCAGCGCTTATGAGATTAAGCGCAGTGATTTTACAGGTTACGACACCGTGAATAGACGGTCCATTACATTGCATACAAGGTGCAGTATTAGAAAAAATATTTAATATAGCCAGAGTGGCCAATGCCAGTATGGCCATTGCATGGCCGATTGCAGTACATATGAGGCGCAGCATTAGTACACCACAGCGCCAACAAACCGTTTTTTTAACACATATAAATATTACCACAGTGTCACCAGAGTTGCCTGGGCCGCTATGGCCAATGCATGCTCGATGTGACACATGTCTGTACTATACAATTGTAGTGAAGCGGTTGCCTCACAAATGAACTTTACCCCACAAACACCTCGCGTGCTTTGCGCATGCGCTATATCAACTCGCGATGGTCTCTACCGCCTGGGGCATCGACGGCGGCAGCCCCTTTCCGCACTGCAAGCGGATGTCAGGCAGGCATCGAGCGCGACGTCGGAAACTCCTTTTAAGGCCTGGACTCACTTTCCAACAGCAATCAGGCAGGACAGGCAATCTTTTAACAGCGCTTGGTCGTGACACCGGATCACCGCTAATCAGCTCTAACTTGCTAATTAGCACCAGTAATAGGGCGCGAACACTATAAATAGCACATACTCACTCTCCTCCTTTACCAGCGAGGAGGCGAGGAACACGGACGTATGTGTAGAAGCGGGAGCTTTCCCTCAAACAGTAAGAGAATGAGTGATGTGCAGTGGATGAGTGTGTATGGTCGTGTATTCATGGAACATTCCATGTTATACGCAACCTTTTTAAGGCTCACAGCTTTACCCAGAATACTTTACGACATCTCTTGATTTTCCTATATTTTTTCCTTTTTCTCCTCCTAAACAGCATTTGACCAAAGGGGTCTTTCTTCCTCACCCTCCTATGGGGCTAGTAGGTCCCATTTGATAGGGTAAGCATTGAGGATTTCATTCCCCACTAAGTATTAAGTGCACAGATGAATGACACAGTCCGTTGCACTTGTAGCCACTCACTATGTTTTGCATGTGTATGTGGCTGACTGGATGACCTTCACAATACCTGTGAACATGTTGCTACTTGTTGGATTTTATTTCATTTCACTTCGTTTGATTTCTTTCCATACAGGCTTGAATTATTTAGCTGCACAACGGTGGAGTGTGATATTGATCACCCCACTCAGTGGAACCCTGCTATCATAGCACGGTAAGGGTGGAGCCCGATTGTGTAATATAGGTCCTCATGAATGCCAAGGACCCTTCTGGGCCAGTAGGCAGAAACATGTTGACCACTCACATCACAGTGGGGGACAATAGAATCCCTAACACACCGATCATTTATTTTAACCACCATACAGATGCCAGTTACATTAAAAAGAGTTTGACATCTGTAATGGCTTTTTAAACTTCACTTTTTTTAAGGGCCCCCACTTAGCTTTAGAAGTGCATCCCTGTCTTCAGGTGTATGCCCGCCCTCTATCAAACCAAGTTTTTAGAGGGCGAGGACTGATCAATGATGAAGCATGACACCAGGTGGTGTGTGAGACCAGTCTTTTACTTCTTGTGAGATGCCTGCACTCACAAAATAACACTGTAGCACTTAGGTCACCATACTGGGAGAGGCTCTTTTTATGTTAAACATTATTGATTGGAGGCTGCCTGCTCCTAGTGCCCGTGCCTCTAGTTCCCTTCCCCAGGTCTTATCTGGGGTCCTTGGGGTTAGCCATTCATACATCCCCTTCTACGTGGTTGCAGCTAATCACATCACTCACCTGTAAGGGAAAATATAACCCTCCCAAGTATCCCCACAATCTGCTGCTGCTGCACTGTGGTACACAGCGTAGATTGGCATTAGGCTGCGCTGTCATATATGTGGGTGCACTGACCTAATTGCAGTGCTGTTTTGTGGCGTCTCTGAGGGAAGCTAAAGCAATGTAATTGGGTGCTAATACTAATTTAGCTCACAGGCATAAAAAAAATGATCCATGAGCCTAAAGCGTGAATTTTATATCCACCTCATCAGCCAAAAATGGCGATCCCAGCTGACTAGTCTGTCAGGCGTTGTGTGAAATTGATGCATTGACGGGTAGCATCATAAAAATAAACTTATCTGCTGAAAATGTGACGCATCCGCCCAGTAAGTGATGTTATGGATCATGGGAAGTCATGTCATGGATCATGCATGCTGCCAACCAGGAACTGTGAAGTTACTTTCATTTTCCCTTTAAGTCACAGTTTAACTGCCTGTGCTTCTGAGTGATTGTGTGTTGACTGTGCTGGAGGGTGTTTTGGTGTGTCTGCAGCTGTTTAGTTGTGTCTGTTGTCCCTGTTGCGTTCCTCAAGTCCTTTTTGAGCTGTCTTGTGCATTGTTGTGTATTGTCCTGTGTTCAGTCGGGTGTTTGTCTTTTAGGGTATTATTGTTATAGGGCTAGTTGTGGGTTTTTTTCTGTTTTTTTCTGTTTAGGTGTTGGTTGTGGTAGGGTGGGACCATGACTGGGAAGGGTAGGGCACAACCCATGAAAGTTCTGCAATTTGGGAGCTTCCTGTGGCTGGTAAACTTCTACCTGCAAAACATGGTAGACAGTGGTGTCTGAGTACTCCTGGGCTACCCCACGGTGGTGCGGAGGCAACTGTGGGAGAAGGGGTGGACACAGAAGCAAAGGCTGTTTGAATCGACCAGACGGTCCATCAGCTGAAACATCACTGGGCGGACGTGGTTGGCAGAGAGTCAGACCTGCTAGACTACATTGGCACCAAGGATGGTGGAGAAGTTGCTAAGCACACATGGTTTTGTGTGTTTTTCTCTGTGTTTAATTTACCCATTGATGAATAGTGGTAACAGTAAGTATGGCTCACATAGTGTTTTGCTCAAAATAGCCATGCCCCCATGCGAATGAGGAAAAGCCATGGCAATAGCGCTGGCATAATCTGTGCACCAGTGCTGTCTGTGACACTGAGTGGGCCACACATGTGTTAATGTCCCTTTAGGTGATTCAAAAGAGTCCCAGGGAAGTATAGTGCTGACAAACATGCCTGTAACCAATCCAGACAACTCATATGATGACAAACCAGGTAGTGCAGATCAGCTCCAGAGGTGCTTCTTTCACCGCAAGCATTTGCCAGGTACAGTTGTGACGGGCCATTACAGAACATATGTTACACATTAAGTTGTCGGCAAAACTCTGTGGGAGTGCTAATCACATGTAATGCTGCTGCACAGCTCAACTAGGATTTGCCCTGTGCTGGTCAGCAAGGATAAGAAAATGCAGATTTGGACAGAAGTCATTGATGACGGGGCTTTCTGTTGAGTTATTGCGGACCACCTTACCAACTGTACTTATTTAGAAGCCCCTAGTGGTGCCGGCGCATCACCTTTCATAAGTTAAAAAGTGAGGCCTATGAGGCACAAGGGGCTTGCAAATTAGCCCCTTGGTGTTCTTAGCATACACAGGCACCCTGGACCAATGGTGCACATGTGTGTGCATTGTTGGCATGATTGGTATTGTACTGGAAGAGTCTCCTCTCAGCACAAAGAAATGCAAAGGCAGAGTATTACACTTTTGCATGTGTGCATTGGAATGCAGCATGCATACAATATTGATTGACACAGTGATGTGCCAATGATTCTCCTTGGCATTCCTACCCTGGGTAGTCATGCATTTATGAGGCCTGCCATGGCTTACACAGCTTAGCTAACCTGTGAATGTGGCAAAACACATATAACAGGTCTCGAACAGCAATTCCAATGCAAAAGGTGTGGCTCCTTTACGTTCACTATGGCTACGCTGTACTTTGCACTGGCTTGCCTGACTCCATACCGCTGAATGCATAGCAAATCTTGCATGCTGGCTTTGCATGGCCTTGTGGAGGTGATTTTGAGGCCAGAGCCACTGGAGCTGTCGGTACATATGAGACTCCCGTTGTACATGTCCAATGTAGAGGCCCAATGTATGTCAGAAGGGAGCACACTCACATTGTACTGTATACAAGAGTATGCCAGCCTGAATCTGACACACCTCAACATATCCCATACATGTTGGTGTTCAATTTTTCAATACAATATTTAGGGATGCATGGGACATGTCTGAACAATATCTGGTACTCTGCAGCACTGACAGGTACAGATCTCACTTAACTTAAGGAACAAGTACTCATAATGTGTGATGTATGTAGCGTACTCATTTCCTGGGGCAGAAATTAAGAGGGCGTGGGTATTGCAATACCTTGCTGAGTTTGGTATGCGACTTATGTAGGTGCAGAGACTCATCAAAGTCAGCTACCATAGTGAAATACAGTAGTTATGAGGTAGCAGCACTGGTTCCGCAAATTGGCCAACAGTGCATGTTTTAACTCATCATATGTATGTACACTTCAGCCTGCCTTACTGATGTGTAACAGTCAAGCATGTCAAATGTGCCATTAAATTATTAACAACCTGAAGGGTTACATCGCCAATAGTTATGCATATGTACTGTGCTTCTGTTGCATACAATATATGTGTTCTAAGTTAACGAATTTGTTTTACATATTATGTCTTGTAGGTGGACATGCATCATACACAGTTTGTTAAGTAGAGGGTTTCAAGGACCCCAAAATTACCAGTGAGTGCGTTCGTCAATGCTATTTGTGTAGTGCAAGGATTGAGTGTGATAATTTCAGATTCTGTGTGAATTGCCAGATTAAATGTGCATCCCTATCAGTATGAAACTTTTGTATTATGAATAATCAATCAGGGGTTTGTTAAGCGCGACTACTCACCCATAAGGGTCTCAAGACGCTAGGGGTGGGGGGTGCAGGTTCCATTCCATCAAGGAGGGGTCTGTCGAAGAGCCAGGTTTTGAGGTTTCTTGCGAAGATGGGGAGCGATGTTGTCTTTCTGAGGTGGAGCGGAAGGGCGTTCCATGCTTTGGCCGCGAGGAAGGAGAAGGAGCGGCCTCCCGATCTGGTCTTTCTGGTGCGGGGGACCACGGCGTAGGAGAGCTGGGCTGATCGTAGGGTCCTTTGGGGTGCGTGGAATTTGAGTTGGCTGTTCAGGTATGCTGGTCCGGTGCCGTGGAGGGCCTTGTGTGCGTGGGTGAGCATCTTAAAGGTGATTCTTGCCTTGACGGGGAGCCAGTGGAGTGTGCGCAGGTGCTGGGAGATGTGGCAGTGTTTTGGCAGGTTGAGGACCAGTCTTGCGGCGGCATTCTGGATGTTCTGTAGCTTGCGGGTGAGGTTTTTGTTTATTCCGGCGTAGAGTGCGTTGCCGTAGTCGAGTCTGCTGGTGACCAGGGCGTGAGTGACAGTCTTTCGGTGTTCGAGGGGGATCCATTTGAAGGTCAGGAAACATGGATGTTAATCGTAGCATGTGCATCAGCCTCTGACTAATGTCAAGGAGAATACATTGCCAATCTGGGATGGACCTCATGATAGAGGCTTGACAGGGGAGCCATGATCACACTGGTAATACGTAGTAGTGGACATACATCCGAACATGGACGTGGATGTGAATAATTTGAAATGCATGTCTGTTGCACATGCAATGACATTGGCATGGTCCAACATGGTCTTACAACAGTTAAAATTGGAGAGGTTTCATATGTCTTTGTGTGAAGTGAGTTACTTATCCAGCGTCCAATGTTACATATAATACCTGACAAGTGTTCAATATAGTTAGCAATGTATCCTGAAATGAGTCCTTGATATATCAGTTACACTGCGTTGTGAGACAATACATGTACTTTGCAGACATTGCACATCTTACTGTGGCAAATGCCAATGGCATAAGGGCAATTGCAGGATGCAGAAGGCACACACATGTTCAGTAAAGATCACATGTGTACCATACCATGGGTACAAAACAGCCTTATTCAAAGCATACCATGTACTGACATGGTCATACCTAGATGTGCCAAGGTGGTGCAATTGCATTGTGCAACATTTGCCATTGCTTTGCACTTTGGCCTTTGTAAATCTGAGATGATAGATAATAGGCATGCGCATGCTCACTCTAAGCTGCAAGATGATTTTAGGCTGTAGGGGCTGCTACATTTGATGTTGCGAAAATATTATTGTTTCATGTTGTTTGTACCTGTTTCTAGTCATCCTTTGAATGACAGTTTTCCTTATTGGTTAGACAGACAACATGACCCCAGAGCAGTTGAGGCAGTACAACATCAGGAAGGACCGGTACCTCCATACACGACGAGTCGCAAAGGCTCACAATGCAATGGGGAAGTGTCATGAGGAAGAGAAGCCTCTTGGGAAATGCACTTCTTCCCTCAGGGAGCACGATCTTGAACAAGCTAAGCAAGTGAAAAGATGTTTGGGCAGATGAAGGTACCTCCAATGGACCGGTACCTAGCACCTCTACCAGCATATGCACACACCCACCAGTCCACACACCTCAGCCCACAGGAGAGCCTAGCTCATTTAAGCAAGACATTAGGAAGGACCTTTCAGAACTAAAGTTGAGAGTGGTGGTGCATGAGCACAAGATAACCCATGCAATTACACTGCTAGAGGAAGTAAAGCAGGCACTGGCAAGACCCTAGCCACAAATCAGCCACAGAGAGCCTGTCTGTCCTTCCCCTTGTACATTGTTTTATTATTGCTCTTAATGGTTTTATAGCTTAGATTAGGTTAGTTAGTGTAGTTATATAGTGTAGGGGTAGTAAATTTAGTGGTTTTGTAGGGGTGGGAACAATTTTAGTGGGTAAGGGTATTTTGTTTGGTGGAGTGGGGGGTTGATGTGCTATATATGTGTGAAAATGAAAAAAACGAAAACAATAAAAAAATTGTAAAAATTCCCAAAAGATATATGAATGTTTAGGATTTAATGTGTGGTTAGTTGACGTTTAGGTGTAATTTCTGTTGTCCTTGTGTGAAGACGTGTCTTAATGGGGGTTGAGGGTTGATGTTTATCATGTTGTGCTAAATGTGTAGAGTAAGCTACGTTTAGTTAAGGTAGTTTTAGATAGTCTGTAGAATAAGGTATTGTAGGTTAGGGTAGATTAGTTAGTTAGTGTAGCTTAGGTTGTTTTAGTAATTTAAATTTTTCTGTTGACATTAAATGTCGTTGTTAGCTACATGCAGGTCGTCATCATGATTTACTATGTGGGAGTTAGCATGTGTGCTCAAGTAATTTTATGTTCATGCCTTTGTCTTTGCTAGTAGTGTTTGGCAACATGTGTGAGTAGGTGTTTTACCTATGGACAGGGATCTGTAAGGTTGGCCATGGTTTTAGATTATCTATCTACATACATTGTTGAGCAGGGCATGTGGCAGTCATGATGGAAATGGTACACAGTGCAACACTTGTATTCACATACGATTTCTCTGCATGGGTATGTCATGCAATATGCTTTGAAGGGATGTTGTGGTTGAAACATTTGCCTTAATTGAAGATTTGTGCACTCACACACTGATGGCGCCCCGTACACACTCACACTTACAGCGTTTACTTGTCAGACCAATGTTGTTTGCTTGCTAGTATCCATGGGTAGATCCTGCACTTGTGGTGTGACTTCATTCAACATTAAATTGACTGCATGATACCTGTTGCACTTTATGCTTGCAACCTTGAGTAACCATTTGCTAGTCAACACAAACATAGGGTTAAACAAATATGTTTCACTCTCACTGTATAGCATTGTCCCTGACTCCAAACAACACATGTCCCTTTGGCAAGTAGTTGGTGTCTTTGTCTCATAGAATGCACACTGGTCAACTTGGTCCAGACTCCAACAGACAGACAACACACAGTACTAAGTGCATTTATTTTTATGTGCTAATAGATATGTGGCTCACAGGGACAGTTATAGGACAACAACCCCAAAAGATGTTTTTATACAGTGGATGTCCAGACAGAGTCCATGGGGGTAATATGTCAGGGGACAAGTGGAGGAGAGGAGTTCTTCAGTGATGAGGATGACCACAATGTCATTCAGGAGGATAGGCCACATTGACAGTCCACAAATGGTTGAGGTGAACAGGGAGAAAGCAAAATGAGAACAGTTGCAGCTGATTTTCACTGGCATGGTTCATAAGCAGAGGGCAAATGAGAAACTGGGTATGTGACATCAATAAATGCTACCAGACACTTTTTCATGAAAAAGAGGTGCAGTCCACATCTTCCTCCTCTCATGTATGCAATGTCTTCCATGAGGGGCTGTTGTAGGTGGGGCAACCGAGGGAGGCACACACACACATCAGGGGCTGAAAGTGTAGACCCAGTGCCTGCAGCAGCATTCATCTGTGCCAACACATGAGGCAGTACTGCAGCAAGGTTTTGCTAAACACCAACAATATCGCTATAGTAGGCAGCCTTGATAGTACAGTGGGAGTCCTGCTTCCGATCCATGGACTCCATGAAATTTCTTATTGCCCCTAGCTGTTTGGCCACCTTGCTGGTGCCACGTTGACAGGGGATTTGCCCATGCCTCTGCCTCATGACATCAGCGATGTCAGCCAGGTTCTGCTGGAAGACACAGAGCGGAGAGTAGGTGCCTCTTATGGCCACAGTGTTGTCCCTATTGGGACTGAGGAACCCATGGACCTCCTCTAGGGTGGCTGTTAAGGTCTCAATCTCTGCCAACACCTGCTCTACCATCTCCCGCTGGACTCCTACCACAGTTAATTGAAAAGTAATCTGTGGGTCCTCAGAGTCCAGGGCTCTGGGTGGGGTGACAGATCAATCAATCACAGAATTTGTAGAGCGCACTACTTACCCGCGAGGGTCTCAAGGCGCTGGGGAGAGGGAAGGGGGGGATGCTGCTACTGGTCGAACAGCCAGGTCTTGAGTAGCCTCCTGAAGGTCAGCAGGTCTTGGGTCTGTCGTAGGCTTAGTGGAAGGGTGTTCCAGGTCTTTTCGGCGAGGTGTGAGAAGGATCTGCTGCCGGTGGTTGTTCTTCGAATGCGAGGGACGGTGGCAAGGGAGAGGTCGGCGGAGCGGAGCTGGCGGTTGGGGACGTAGAAGAAGAGTCGTCTGTTGAGGTAGGCTGGGCCAGTTTTGTGGAGTGCCTTGTGTGCGTAGATGAGGAGTTTGAAGGTGATCCTCCTGTCGACGGGGAGCCAGTGCAGGTTCCTCAAGTGGGGGGTGATGTGGCTGTGGCGTGGTACGTCGAGGATCAGGCGTGCAGAGGCGTTTTGTATGCGTTGCAGTCGCTTGATGAGCTTGGCCGGGGCTCCCGCGTAGAGGGCGTTCCCATAGTCCAGTCTGCTACTGACGAGGGCCTGGGTGACTGTTCTTCTTGTGTCTGTTGGGATCCACCTGTAGATCTTGCGAAGCATGCGGAGGGTGTTGAAGCAGGAGGAGGAGACTGCGTTGACTTGCTTGGCCATGGAGAGCGTTGAGTCGAGGATGACTCCCAGGTTGCGTGCGTGGTCGGTGGGTGTCGGGGCTGCTCCCAGCGTCGTTGGCCACCAGGAGTCGTCCCAGGCTGAGGGGTTGGAGCCGAGGATGAGGACCTCCGTTTTGTCCGTGTTCAGCTTTAGTCGGCTGATCTTCATCCAATCGGCGACGGCCTTCATTCCTTCATGGAGATTGGCTTTGGCGGCGAGGGGTCCTTGGTGAGGAGAGGATCAGTTGAGTGTCGTCGGCGTAGGAGATAATGTTGAGGTCGTGTTGTCTGGCGATGCGTGCGAGCGGGGCCATGTAGATGTTGAACAGTGTTGGGCTGAGGGACGATCCCTGGGGTACGCCGCAGATGATCTCGGAGGCTTCGGATCGGAAAGGTGGGAGGCGGACTCTCTGGGTTCTGCCGTCGAGGAAGGAGGTGGTCCATTCCAAGGCCTTGTCTCGGATCCCTGCGTCGTGGAGGCATGCGCGTAGAGTGCGGTGGCAGACAGTGTCGAAGGCGGCGGAGAGGTCCAGCAGGATGAGGGCTGCGGTCTCACCATTGTCCAGCAGGATCCTGATGTCGTCGGTGGCGGCGATGAGGGCAGTCTCAGTGCTGTGGTTGCTGCGGAACCCTGATTGGGATGGGTCCAGGATGCTGTTTTCTTCGTGGTATCGGGTTAGCTGTTTGTTGACGATCTTCTCGATGACCTTGGCTGGGAACGGAAGCAGAGAGAAGGGCCGGAAGTTCTTGAGGTCTCTCGGGTCCGCCTTGGGTTTTTGAGTAGGGCGTTGATCTCTGCGTGTTTCCAGCTCTCTGGGAAGGTCGCGGTCTCGAAGGAGAGATTGATGATGTTGCACAGGTGGGGTGCGATGGAGCTGCTGGCTTTGTTGAAGATGTGGTGCGGGAAAGGGTCTGACGGGGAGCCGGAGTGTATTGTGCTCATGGTCTTGATGGTGTCCTCGATGTTCACGCTGGCAAAGGCTGGCAGGGGGTCGTGGTCGATGGTGTGTGGCGGGTCTGGTGCATCGATCTTAGTTGGGGCTGTCTGGGTGTTGAAGCTGTCGTGGATGTCAGCGATCTTGCGGTGAAAGAAGGTGGCGAGGGAATCGCACAGGGGTTGCGACGGCGGGATGTCGTTGGTGTTGGAGCTGGGATTGGAGAGTTCCTTCACAATGTTGAAAAGCTCCTTGCTGTTGTGTGCGTTGTTGTCGAGGCGGTCTTTGAAGGAGATTCTCTTGGCGGACCTGATGAGGTGGTGGTGGTTACGGATGGCGTCTTTATGGGCTGTGTGGCTGTCCGGTGTCTTATCACTGTGCCATTTCTTCTCTAGTTTCCGGCAGGTACGCTTGAAAGCTAGGAGTTCCGAGGTGAACCAGCTGGCTCTTTTGGTGGTGTCGCTGTAGGTGAGCTTTTTCAGCGGGGCGAGGGTGTTGGCACAGTCGTCCATCCATCGTCTGAGGTTGCAGGCAGTGTCGTTGGTGTTGGATGGGTCGGAGGGAGGGCTGAGAGCGAGGGTTGCCCGGAGTTGGTCTTCGGTGACTTTGCTCCAGCAGCGGCGTGGGATCTGTTGGGTGCAGTGGTGTGTGGTGGGTTTCTGGAAAGTGAAATGGATGCAGCGGTGGTCGGTCCAGAGGAGTTCCGTGGTGTGGCTGAAGGAGACGTGGGAGCTTGAGGAGAAGATGGGGTCAAGCGTGTGGCCGGCGGAGTGGGTCGGTGTTGTGACGAGCTGGCTCAGGCCGAGGTTGGCGAGGCTGTCGATCAGGGTGGTGGAGTTGCTGTCGTTGTTGTTCTCCAGGTGAAAGTTCAGGTCTCCGAGGAGGATGTAGTCGGTAGAGGTCAGGGCGTGCGTGCTGATGAAGTCGGCGATGGAGTCGCTGAACTGGGGTCGGGGCCCAGGGGTCTGTAGACAAGGGTGCCTCTAAGGGTGGTGTTGGGGTCCGTGTGGATCTGGAAGTGCATGTGTTCGGCGGTGCTGAGAGTGTCGTCGGTGCTGGTCGAGACCCTGATGGTGTTCTTGTGGACGATGGCGATTCCTCCTCCTACTGCGTTGATGCGGTCTCTGCGGGTGATCTTATAGCCGTCTGGGATGGCTATGGCGATGTCGGGGCGGAGGAGTCGTTCATCCAGGTCTCTGTCAGGAAGGCGACGTCTGGTGATGATGTGTCGAGCAGGTCCCAGAGCTCGACGGGCGTGTTTGCGTGCGGAGCGGGTGTTCAGTAGGATGCACCGGAGGTGGTTGAGGTCCTTCTTGGCGGGCGCCTCGGTGGCTCTGAGGCTGGTGTAGCTGCAGTTCCGGCAGGTGAAGGGACCATGGGTGCGTTTCGGGCGGCCTTGAAGCAGTTGTGCGTCCGTCCGGGGTTGAGAGCGTGGAGTGTGGTGGCATCGTATCGGCGTCGGTCCTCGAGGCTGGAGCGGGGCGCGCGGTCCAGGGGTTCTGGCGCTGGGCGCGGTCCAGTCGCGGACGGGCGCAGACGGGCTTACCTTAGGCGCGCCTTCGGCGCGTCAGCGGCGCGGCCGCGCAGCGGCCGCCATATATGGGGAGGTGGGAGGGAGGAGCAGCTGGGAGGCAGGGGCAGCGAATGGGCAGTCAGGGGGCCGGGGCCGCAGGGGACGCAGCGGCGGGAATGGAGAGAGGCAGCGAGGGGCACAGAAGGCAAAATGGGCAGAAAAAACAAAGAAATACGGCACAGTACAGTGGGGCAGCGGGGGCACAGAAGGCAAAATGGAGAGAAAAAACAAAGAAATACGGGCACAGTACAATGGGGCAGCGGGGGCACAGAAGGCAAAATGGAGAGAAAAAAAACAAAGAAATACGGGCACAGTACAATGGGGCAGCGGGGCACAGAAGGCAAAATGGACAGAAAAACAAAGAAATACGGGCACAGTACAATGGGGCAGCGAGGGCACAGAAGGCAAAATGGACAGAAAAAACAAAGAAATACGGGCACAGTACAGTAGGGCAGCGGGGGCACAGAAGGCAAAATGGACAGAGAAAAACAAAGAAATACGGGCACAGTACAGTGGGGCAGCGGGGGCACAGAAGGCAAAATGGACAGAGAAAAACAAAGAAATACGGGCACAGTACAGTGGGGCAGCGGGGGCACAGAAGGCAAAATGGACAGAGAAAAAACAAAGAAATACGGGCACAGTACAGTGGGGCAGCGGGGGCACAGAAAGCAAAATGGACAGAAAAACAAAGAAATACGGGCACAGTACAGTGGGGCAGCGGGGGCACAGAAGGCAAAATGGACAGAGAAAAAACAAAGAAATACGGGCACAGTACAGTGGGGCAGCGGGGGCACAGAAGGCAAAATGGACAGAAAAACAAAGAAATACGGGCACAGTACAGTGGGGCAGCGGGGGCACAGAAGGCAAAATGGACAGAGAAAAAACAAAGAAATACCGGCACAGTACAGTGGGGCAGCGGGGGCACAGAAGGCAAAACGGACAGAAAAACAAAGAAATACGGGCACCGAGGCCACAAGCGGAGGGGCGAGCTTACCAGCAGCAGCAGCGGGCGGACAGCACAGGCGGAGCTGTGTGGTGGGGGAGCGACCTACCTGGCAAGGTCAAAGGTCGCTCCCAGATGGTGCCTGTTCGTTGGTAGGCGGGGATGTGGAGACCCCATGAAGCTGTGGACCCTCCCCATGTCCGGAGATAGTGTCCTGATAGAGTCCAGGAGTTCTTGGAGGGTGTCCTGGTCATTCGTTTTGCAGGTTGTCATCCCCATCATCGCTGCAGTCCAGGACAGCATGCTGGCCAGGAGGTGAGGGTTTATCCTCTGCAATGAGATGGAGAAATGCTATTGCTGATCTCTCTTAGTTGTTGACATGAGTTATACAGTTGACAATCAAGGTTCAATACATATCACTTTCAGTTCCTCATTGAGGTTTAGGACACCTATTATGCAAGGATATGGATTGCAAATTGCCCTGTATTTCCCTTTCAGGTGACTGGATCTCAGCACTGTTTCTACTACTACTGAGTGCCTACTCTGAGTGGAGGTGCCCTGCCATACTAGTCAGATTTTGATCACTGACGTTCAACCCATTTCATCATGACCACAGTTGGCCATCTGCAGGGTGTCACACATCATTTTAATCAGACCCATGCACTTGTATGTGTACATGCCTTCTCTGTCTTTTCCCAATTTGGTGCTGGCAGCCGACTTACTGCCACACAGTGATGGAACCCAGATCATAAATTGACTCTCATTCAGATGGAGTGGCAGTTTGACGTGCACAGCAAGCACCTATTATGCACTGCACTAGCAGGAGCTCACCAGATCCACACACCATCATTTGTCTTGTCACACATGTGGGCATTTTTAAAAGGGCATTACGCCACCAGTGTGTCACTTCTTATGACGATCCGTTTGTGCAATGCCCTGCTCCATATTTACAAGGCTTCGCTAAGCCACTTTGCATTGCTTAATGCCACCTTGTAAATATCATACCCTATGACATCGTTTTTTGCATCAAAGGGGCGTGCAATGGGTGTTGCTGTAGGCATTCCCACGCAACACCCATTGCTTTTTGACACTGCCTCAGATTTACAAATAATCAGAAATCTGAGGTTGCGCCAAAAACTAATGCCTTTCAAAAGGAGATGTTAGAGTGGGCCAACGAGGAGAAATACTTTTTATTCTACTCGTTTTTTGCTGTTTCAATGTGTGCTACATTCTGCAGCACACATAGAAAGAGCAAAACACCATTAGTGATTGTTAATGTGCAAGAAGGTTGCCTTCCTTCACATAAACTATCATTCCTGCAACGTAGGCATCCTTGCACCATGGCTCAAGGGTGCCTGCATTAGCACGCAGCTGTTCTTTATGCACCGGTGCAGGAGTGAGCACAGGCATGCAGCGTATTCCTGTAAATACTGCACATTCATGAGTTTTTGAAATGATGCAGCTCGGCGCAGGACAGTTTTTTGCGGTGATGAGCTGAGCCATTTCATTGTAAATATGCCACAGGATCCTCTGGTGTACATCACTTGCATTAACTCCCACACCCAGTCAGATTTAGCAGGTGAGAAGAGCTCAGGTGTCCCTACCATGGCAGCTGAAACCTGTATGCTCTGACCTGACATGCCAGGACAGCTGCGTGCGATGTAGTTTAATCTAGGCTGCTATGTACAGGGCTCTTGAAATGTCCCTATGTGTAGATACTTCCCATGGCCCACAAATTGCCCACCTCTCAGGTGGGTGGTTTCTCCTCTGACAAACCCATTCCATGTCATGGATTTACAGGCTAGGTTAGTGTGCATGGGCCCAGGTGAGGCAGAGGGGCATATTTCCAAAACATAGGTCGCAGCGCAGCTCCGCAAGCCATTTTGCTGCATCAAGCTGTGTTATTAGGAAAGCGCAGGGATATGCTGTATTTATAACAATACAACACATCCCTCTGCTTTCCTCTGTGCTGGTGCACAATAGGCTGGATAGCACCAATGCAGGTAACCCTGCACGGTGGTAGAGAATGAATGAGCAACGGCGGATCTGAGTAACCGCACCTCCCTGCTTTATTCCTTTTCTTGTTTAAGAAATTGTAATGGATAGTATGATTGGGTGTGCACATACAGCTCCTGCACCTGCCGTTGTTGGATGCCAGCTGCCAAGCAGAGAGAAAACTGTGAAAATAGTGGAGCGGTGCACTACCAAAGAGTTTTCTTCAATAAATCCAAATGTTCATTTTGTATAGTGGTTTATCAATCCTTTATTTTCAATATCAAAATGTGCAAATTCCAGCCAACGCGTTTCGTTCATACATAAAATGAACTTCTTCAGGGCAAATGGTGATGTGAAGAAGACGCAGGAACACAGAGGCAATGAAGAGCCCTTGATCTGAGATATTTCAAATTCCTGCTGTCGACGCACAAGTATTTAAATTTTAAAGGCTACCATGATAAGTGCCTGATGGTTGTATCTCTGGGGACACAGTCCTGTTATTATCGTCCGGTCGGCAGGATTGATAAACCACTATACAAAATGAACATTTGGATTTATTGAAGAAAACTCTTTGGTAGTGCACCGCTCCACTATTTTCACAACCCTGCACGGTGGTTCAAGGGTGCCTGCGTTGGCAGTCGGCTGCTGTTTATGCCCCAACACTGGCAGCAACAACAGAAATGCACAGTATCTTGAAGATATGGCGCATTACTACCCTTTTCTTTTGATGTAGGGCAGCACAGCTAGAAGGCTTGCGGCACTGCCCTATGCCAAAATATTGCAAATATGCCCATAAGACTTCATTTATGTTATGTTTTACCATAGATGAGCCAGCGTATTATCCTTTGGCCTTCAGACAGTGCTGCAGAGTGCTGAGACACAGCTGCCTTAACTGCACGACATGACTTAGTTACCCGCATTGCCCCTTGTTGCAATTTACCCTGTTGTGATTTGTCATAGCCAGCACTGTCCTGTCCCACAATTCCTGTCACCAACTCTTCGGAGATGACAGCTGACACCCGCTCCTCCAAGGGATCCAGCTGCTCCTGGGGCACTGGACTACCACCTCCGGTTTGCATGGCTGCCGTGAGATTGCTTGCCAGTTTCTCATTTGTCCTGCACTCACAAACATGCCAGCACTTTTTACAGTCATTCACTGTCCTCTTGAGTTCAGCAACACTGTTCACATTGTCCACAATGGTCGTATTCCTCCTCAATGACATTTTGAAGTTGACTCAGAGCTGTTGTTGGTGCTCTGTCACCTATGTGATCAGGATCTCATTGTCATCCTCACTAAACTTGCACTTCTTCTTCCTCTTCCCCTGGGACTCTGGCTGGTCATCCTGGCTGATACTGGGGTTGCTGGGGTTGTTGTCCTGGGCTCTGCTCATTGCTGGCTCCTCCATTGCTCCTTTCAGGTAAGTGTGCCATTTTATTTCACATAACAGCATTTTAAAAAATTGTTTTAACGCTATGGGCACAAAAGTGGAGCTAGGTTGGCTAGCGTCTATTTTCTAGACGCTAACTGGCCGAACGTTACTTTTGCAGCATTAGCGTCAAATTTCCTTATGACATGGCGCACACAACAGTGTCAGTTTTCACAATGTCGGTTTCCTCTTAATGCCATGGTGCACCGTATTGTAAATATAATGCAGATATGGTGTAGGAATCTGTTGTACCTCGGCAATAATTGTTTTGGCGCATTGCTGCGGCAGCGCAGCGATGCTCCAGTTCTTGTAAATAAACCCTAAGAGTCCTAATATATATAGGAAAATGAAGCTAGTAAATTGAAAATCATCACAGTGGATAAGAGTAGCAACATTTTTCTTCTAGTCAGAGTTAAGGTGGAAACTACAGTTGGCTAATAATAAATGTTTTGGTCAGCTTGGGCTTATGGTTATTTTGAAAAACAAGCAGTAACATATTTTTAAAGTATATTTTTGTTTCTGTGTACACAGACTGGCTTTGCATTCTTGCACATTTTCTTGTACACCTTTTGAATTCTCTATTCACAAAGTTTAGAAAACATTAATTAACTCCTCACCTGTCTGCTGCACACACTTGCAAGTTTTAAACAGCCACATTCACAAACATTATTAGATGAATAAAAGTCTTTGATGTATCGCTTTTCTACGTGGGATTAATGGGCCACAAATAGTTTATTTAAAAGACATTATTTACATGTGGGCTGCTCTTCATCCAACGCAGTGCGATGCAACTCCACTTTGCCTTGTGCTTTATGACTCTAAAGTGGATGGTGACAAGAGGAGCACCGCCGCACAGACCTTCAGAAACTTTTTGGGAGTTTACTGATTTAAGCCTGACCTCTCTAGTTTGTATTCTCGTAAAGGTTTTAGAATTGTATTGGTGGTACACTAGCTAAGCAGGCTGAATGCTGGCTGAAGAAACCTGTGTAAACATATGTGTTCACAGTTGTAAGTCCTCACCCCTCTTTCTACTTTAATAAATTCACATAAGGCAATTTGGTTTGTTGTGTATGCCATATACGTGCCAAACATACTTAGTGCATGCAAAATCACATGATTATAATTTGTGGTGTGTGCTATATAGATGGCAAAATATTTAGTGTATGTTAAACCAAAGTATTATACATTTTAGAACATTTTGTGCATGTCCATGTCACACAATTCAGTGTTCAAGCTTACCATTATAATATCACTAGAATAGACACACCAGTTTCCTGAACAGCCACTCATTGTTAAGGGCACAATTTTACATGCTACGTAAGCTGATGGCCCATTTTTCCCGTGTGTAGACTAGTCTTAAAATGGGGGGTGGGGGGGGGACTGGACACAAGCTCCTATGTGCTATTATGATTGAGCTTGAGCACATGAGGCTTGTGCTAGGCCATTTGAGGTTGTACTTGGGAATGTAAGTGCTGTACTGCTGGCCGATGCCTGCCAAGCACTTGTTCTAGCATATTGCATCGTTGGCATAGCATGGCAGCACTCTAGGGTTGGTTATTTAAATAGAGTTTTATCTTTTCTGTATATTTCTTTTATATTGCTTTTATTAGGTGGGTTTTCTAGGTTAAGTGATGTCACTTCTTGTAATATCAACAGAGTCAAACGTCTTTGACAGAACTAGCTTCCTGTGATGTCGTTAGGATTAAAGGTCACATTAAGTCACTTCCTGTGAAACCATGAAGAGAGGAGTCAGGTGTGATGTCACTTTCAACACCCTTGGCATTTTGCTGAATTGACATTGGTGCCTGGATGGTGGAAATGCATCCACGTCTGAGCCTATGAAGAGAGTCTTACACGCCCTCACTGCCTCATTAATGGGCTCATGAAATTTTACCACATCCCCCCATTCTAAATGATGTACACAGGTTGCCACTCAAGTCCACATTATCCCTTAGACCATTTATTCTCTATGGGCCCGATTCACAAAAGCATTTAGGAGTAGTAATCTGAGACAAAATCCTAACTTTACGACTTTCGGTATTCACAAAAAGCATTTAGGAGTAGTAAAGTTAGGATTTTGTCTTAAGTTTCTCTTAAGTTTTGGTCTTAAGACAAAATCTTAACTTAAGTTAAACTTAAGTTAAACTTAAGTTAGGATTTTGTCTTAAGTTTGTCTTAAGTTTTGGTCTTAAGACAAAATCCTAACTTAAGTTAAACTTAAGTTAGGATTTTGTCTTAAGTTTGTCTTAAGTTTCGGTCTTAAGACAAAATCCTAACTTAAGTTAAACAACTTAAGTTAGGATTTTGTCTTAATACCAAAACGTAAGACAAACTTAAGACAAAATCCTAACTTAAGTTTAACTTAAGTTTAACTTAAGTTAGGATTTTGTCTTAAGACCAAAACTTAAGACAAACTTAAGACAAAATCCTAACTGTACTACCCCTAAATGCCTTTTGTGAATACCGAAAGTCGTAAAGTTAGGATTTTGTCTCAGATTACTTTTGTGAATTGGGCCCGAAAAGTGCAGTGATGAACAACACTCACCAACCAGCCGATCTGACTGAAAAGTTGGATATCAGCACATCATAATAAGGCAGGAAATTAAGAAATAAGAAAAATCATAAAGAAAGCTGCCACCCGCATTACTGTTGCACTGATTGCGTAGTTCTTTTGTTTGAAACTGATTAGCTCGTTATAAGTACTCATTCATAGGCTCACCAGTTTTGTCATCTTAAAAGCATTAAGGGCCATATGTAGGTAGCTAAATACCGGTCGGTAACGGCCGAAATTCGGTAAATCTCCCGTTACCGACCGGTATTTAAGCAATCGAGATGTAGGAGGCCGGATTTAAGGAATCGGTAATTTACCGATTCGTTATTTTAAGGAATCGGTAAATTACCGATTCCTTAAATCCTATGTAGGAGCACTCAAGTGAGTGCATTTTTGGTTACAGGATTCGTTATTTACCACCAACTACAAGTTGGTGGTAAATACTGAATACCTTTTTAAAAGCAATTTTGTGCTTTTTAAAAGTGCCATGCGGCAGACATACATGCCCTTAGGGCATGTATGTGCGCCACATGTGCACACATGCACGATTCAGGGGTGCAACAGGGTGTCAATTTGACACCCTGCCACCCTTGAATATGCTCCCCCTATTACCGTTCGGTATTTTCCGAATCGGTAATAGTGAATGGCTTCCCATTCATTCCTATGGGCCTCCAGGCCCATAGGAATGAATGGGAAGGTATTCCTTATTACCGATTCGGTAAATACCGAATCGGTAATACCGAATATTACCGAATCGGTAACATTTACCGAATTTTTACCTACATTCTATTTACCGATTCTTAAATACCGAATCGGTAAAATTCGGTATTTAAGAATCGGTAAATAAAAATTACCTACATATGGCCCTAAGTTCTTGGTTTCAGAAGAAAAGGTGTTGATCACTTTTGTGTTTTCAGATTACTGTCAGGTGGATTTTTTAAAGAAATTCTTTGATTGCATTTTTATTGCTCAAAAATTAAATATAAAAACACATTTGAAGTATGCTCACCAAAAAATATAAAAACACATTTGAAAAACTTTGCTTTCAGCTACTAATGTGTGCATACAGGGAGTGGGTTGGCAGACAGTGACAGTATATTGAACAGAACTAAAGCTCAGAACTGCAAAATGTCAATGCCGCACTGGGTAACACGGTGGCTACTATCTGTTGAAGGTACGATTGCAGAGTAACCCCTAATCTGTTGGCACGTGCCTGGTGGGGGGGGGTAGGCAAATTACTTGATTAGATTTGGTCAAATGTTGGAATGACATTGTCAGGCACATGGCATTGATAGCACTTGTTAATGATCAATACTGCTCAGTACTGCCTGTTAGGATAATACTTGTACTTTGGTTATTGTTAAGGGTTGCTCCTTAGTGTGACTGTTTAGGATGTCTAGATATATGCCACAAATATGTTCTCTTGGGGATGAAACGTAGTTTTGTTTTGTAATTATTGCTCATACACCCAATGCACCTCGTTGGTGGTGTGTGGTGAATGTTGAGGGTGAAGATGTTTCATATAGAGTGACTAATACCTGTTGAGAACAATATTTCCCCAACCTTGGCTCTTCTGGTGATATTTCCAGACCATTGCCTGTTGGTGCCACTACAGCTCATTTAGAATTATTATGAATGTACTCCCAATATGATGCCATATTTTATGTTGCAAAGATTGCCACCTGTTTATTGGGGATTATTGCACAAAACTTCCCTTGTATATGAACCATATCCTTCAGGTGACAACAGTAGAGAACGTCTTTTTATAAAATGCAATGGGGGGGGTATTAGTTATGATATCACCTATAGATGCAATTACTGGTGAATAGAGATTGCTCATTTAATATTGCACAGCGCTGCATTTTTGTGAGTGGCTAGTGCTTATTGGTAGCACCTCAAGGAGGATGTGGTCTCTGTGGTGACCGACTGGTCACAGTCTAGTGTTTCTATATTATGTGTTTCCACCAGACACTCCTTGAGGGCTGGATTCTACACTCACACCACACTCATCCATCACAGGTGTCACCAGTAAGGTGACCCTGCTAATAAAGGGGGCTGGACACATGTGCCCTGGGCCAGTTGCCAGTACTCCAGCTATGTGTCTGTGTGCATTATCTGACTAGCATGAGGGCCCAGGGCCTGCACTATTACAATGGTGACGAGCGGGACCTGCCCCGCGTGTATGCTGACAACAGCAAAAGTGTGTCGTGGGGGAAAAGTGGCCAGAATGTAAGCCTGAACCCTCCACCTATTGCCAGCTGGATGCCGGTGGTTGCAGGGCGGGAAAGCGGTCATCCACAGCACGCACCGGTGAGGACCTTGCAACTGTAATGCTGACCAGACTGGCCACATGAGATCTGCAGAATAAAGTAATGGGGAAAGCATTGCAGCTAGTGCCGTGCTGATGGCGTCCCCACTCTCCCAATCCGCCCGCAAGAGGCATCCCCTGTGTCAGCAGGGACTGTGTGGGCAGAAAGAAGACTACTCTGTGAAGCGCCAGCCGGTATGAGGAGCGAGGGCAGCTAAATGACAGTAAGGGCCTCCCAAGCTGCAATACCCTATCCCCTATGCACCCCAGGCTGGCTGGAATGACCGTCAGCAGCCTCTCCTGCCGTCCCATACTGGTGGCGCCCCGAGTCCAGGCACAGGAGGTTCCCCGTCTGCAGCTCCAGTCCCTGTGCAGCCCGCAATGTGAGTGAGGCTGCCGGGGAGGGGAAGGAGCAGTTGCAGTACTACAGAACACACGTTTACTGTGCCACGTGGGAGCCTTGCAAGGTTGCAAAGGAGGCACGCCGCCTCAAGAAAGTTATTGCTGTGCAAGGGTGTAAATAAGTGCATGTGGCATCACCAAAGTTGCTGCTGTGTCCCCCACATTTAAAGTAGCAACACTGCTCACCTTCATGACTTGTAGGCAGCGGACGGGGCCTAGCCTGGGGGGAAGAGTCCATCAGCCCGCACCCCAGTGTGCAGCCTCAGCTAACCCTGGGTGTAGTTCGCGTAGTCACGCTACGCGTAGCTACGCAAAGTGCAGTTCGCACTATGCGAGCTACGCGTAGCACTACGCGAACTGCGTAGTTTGCTGTTCGCACTGTGCAATGCGAGAGAACGGCATCTCGCACAGTGCGAGCAGTCGTTTTCTGCTGCTCGAGTAGATTTTTACTCGAGCAGCAGTTTTCTCAACGCGGACTGGTAGTTTCTCATCACGAGCGGTCGCGAGCATACGCGACCACTCGCAATGAGAAACCTGACCTCCCCGCGTTGAGATCCTCGCCGGGAGGTTTATTTTCCTCGCTCGCGATCGGCAACTTGATGTTGCTGATCGCGAACGAGGAAAAAGTCTCGCCGGGATGTCATTTTGCTTGCTCGCGGTCGCCAACTTGACGTTGAGGACCGCGAGCAAGCAAAATGACCGCTGCACTACGCTTCGCTGCGCTACGCGTGTTCGCACTGTGCTACGTGCAAATCGCGTAGTGCGAAGTTGCGCAAACTACGCAAACTTCGCGAGCGTAGCGTAGTGCTTTGCCCAGGCCTAGCCTCAGCACCTGCATTGTGTGCTCTGTCTGCAGCCCCTGAGCAGGCCCTGGTGTAGTGACTGCCTCCGGAGGGGGAGTGAAGCACTTAACTGCATCTGCCCAGCTGAGAGAGAGTGAAGGCTTGCCAGCAGAACACGAGGACATCCACAGCACCACTTAGCGGCTGTGTGGTGGCACTGCAACTGGCAGTTTTTGGTTGAAAAGAGAAGGGACATGTTTGAAATTGGCAGAGCTGCCCAGAGTGAGGCATATCCCTGGAGGGCAACCTCTCATCTTGCTCTGTTGTTCTGTAAGGCACTCTCCCCTTTCAGCGAGGGGGCTGCTGAGTGAGTTTCGAGGTGAAAAGCAGCCATGGCCTATCAAGACACTGCAGTGATGCCTTGTGGCCATGGGTGGTCACTGCAGCAGTCAAGACCCTTTTGACAGAGGAAACGGCCCACAGAGCAAAGAGGGATGCTGTGGGCCAGAACTGAAGTGGTGACAGCACCCAGGGGTATGAACTGTTAAGGAGACTGGGCAAGAGTGTGCCATACACCACCGCATGTGAGCTGACTGTCATGAGAGGGAAGGAGAACGAAGCAAGAGTGTTGGCCTGAAGGAAGAGGGCACACGAACATGAAAAAAACCACCCTCATGATAGAGAGGTGAGAGTTGTTCACCTACCAGCAGTTGCGTACCACCACCGCATTTGTGAAGAGTGCTGACTGCGCCCACTTGTGGCGAAGGCCACAACCACAGTAGAAAGGACTGGGTGCGCAAGGTGCCAATAGAGAGCGCCCATGAAGAGAAAGAATGTCAGCATGGGGTAAGGGTTGCGCATGGGGCCGCATCTGGAGATCCGACAGCAAGGGCAGGAGCACAGGAGTGAGAGAGCCCTCTGAGGAAGAAGAACAATGTCACCACATAGTGTGACAGACCCTGCGAAGCCTGCCTGAATGGGGGCAGGAGCAAATGCTATGATGAAGCAGCCCCAAGGCACGCGTGCACCGCTGTCGAGTGAAGAAAGGAAGAGGAAGGAAGGAAAGTGCCCTTCCAGTCAGGAGCGGAGCGTCAAGAGGGTCCGGGAAGAAGGGACGAGACCTGCGAGAGGTCCATGAGGAGGAAGAAGACCGGTGAGAGGTCCACGAAGACAAAGAGAACCTGTGAGGGGTCCATGACTACAAGTCCAGTGAGAGGGACCATGACTACAAATCTAGTGAGAGGGACGCTCCTATGAACTGGACGCAAACAGGGAGGTCCCTGTGAAGTGCACGTCACAGGGAGAGGCCTGGACAGAAGAGTCATGGAGAAGAGCGTGGCAAGAAGTGACAGTGCTGTGCTGAGAAGGACAAAGTTGGGAGAGAATGGTGATGATAGACCAGTTACCCAGAAGATCACCAAGAAGGGAAAGGTGATGATAGACCAGTTACCCAGAAGATCACCAAGAAGGGAAAGGTGATGATAGACAAATCACCCAGAAGATCACCAAGAAGGGAAAGGTGATGATAGACTAGGGACCCAAATGATCACCAACAGTTATCGGTGATTGTCATCACATTCCAGTGAATCAGTTTAACCAGCTATGGGGCACTGCACATCTAGAGTGGAGCAATACGTCGGCGAAACACCTGGAGAATAACAAGGAATCCCTGGCACTGCAGGAGGCTGGCCACCCAGAAACTGTGAGCCCTGGTGAACCTGACACCTGCTGAAGAGAGCACCCTTGTCCATTGTACCATCCACCCTTGGGATTGCAC
Organism: Calotriton arnoldi; assembly: GCA_963921515.1. NCBI lineage: Eukaryota > Metazoa > Chordata > Amphibia > Caudata > Salamandridae > Calotriton > Calotriton arnoldi. Next base: position 936,075 of record CAWUFW010007535.1, read on the forward strand.
GAGAGGCTTGGAGGTGGCCCTGTTGGGAGTTTGTCAGTTACCCATTGGCATGGCCTATGAGAGGCCCTGCACAGTCCATGCATTCCCGTGGCAATCCAGGGGCAAGGGCCTCAAGGGATTCTTGTGAGAGAGGAATCCTGTCAAGAGAGATGTGTCTGCAGCGGCTCCTTGACAGGTATCAGGACGCACGGAAAGGGCGTATGGAGACTGAGTAACCCAAAGACTATCCAGTAGACGCCGGTGTACCAGAGTCTGGATGGCAAGAATACAAACACCCTGAAACAACTACCCTTGAGGTAGAGTTAGTGACTTGGAGGTGGTGCTGTTGGTGGTTCCTCCATGGCCCTATGGCGTGGCATGTGAGGGATACTGCACAGTCCACACAGTCCCGTGGAAGCCTGGTCAAAAGGGCCTCAAGGGATTCCTGTGACAAAGGAATCCAGGAAAGAGAGGGAAGCCTGAAGTTGCTCCACCAACAGGCATCGGGAAGCACTGCGGCATCTGAGGAAGACTCTTCAACCATAACAGTGACATCATCTGTCTTTGCAGGCTTGCTATCCATGGAGCCAGGGCTCCTTTGAAGAAATATCAGAAGCAGACTCCACCATTGCTCCAGGTGCACTTTGTAAATAGAATTCTACACAGTGAGACCAGGTGGAACAGGATCCACAGTGCCCACGTGGACTGTAACAACATGGATGGGCGATTGAGAAATCCCGACTTCATCCACACTGCCATTCATGTCCAAAGTAGTCTGGTGAAATTATGGAGGTGTGGCATGATCCCAGCTGCACCTGTCCCCTCATCCTGTCCTGCAGGCAACCTGAATAGACTCAGTGGGGTTTTTGATTTGTTACTTTGTTCTCTCCAACAGGTTGGACTCCTTGTTGTCCATTTTTTTAAAAGTTCGAAAGGAATGTAGTGACTGGCTGGTCATAGTCTGGTGTTTCTATATTATGTGTTTCCACCAGGCACTCCTCGAGGGTTGGCTTCTACACTCACCCCACACCCATCCATCATAGGTGTCACCGGTCAGGTGCCCCTGTTAATAAAAGGGTCCGGGAACATGGGCCCTGGGCCAGTTGCCAGTACCTCAGCTATGTGTCTGTGTGCATTATTTGACTAGCATGAGGGCCTAGGGCCCCGCTATCACAGTCTCCTCAGAGTAAATAGTGTTTCTATAGTTGTCAGTGCACAAAACTGCTTGTTGGGGGAGGTTCTTTCCAGTGGGTTTTTACATTATTTTCTTTCATTTCTTTTATGTTTGCTTTGCTTTCATTTTATTTTTATATTTATTTTTAACAAGCTGTCACATTTATGCTTATGTTAAATTTTATCGAATTAATTTTTGAGACTTCCTTTGCGCTTGTGAAGTAAAGACATTTCTAGAAGTTTTTTAGTCCAGGGTCAATCGGTCCTCACTGTTACATCTATGCTCACTGGTCGCTCCTAGTACACCCATTCTCCATAAGATACACATTAACGGAGATCCATTTTTCAAAAACAATAACATGACAGATGGGGTCAGAACATAAAATGTATGTATTTCCAAATTACTACTGTAATTTTAATAAAACTTTATTTTTTACATGTTTGACAGTAAGATGTCTCAAGAGGACCTAACCATCTAACCAATCCAAATACCTCTGGTATAAACTTCAAAAATCTTGATTGGTTCCAAGAACACTCCAATAGTATTCCAGAAGCCTCAATAATAGTAATGCAGGCAAGGCTTACAAGACATTTCAAGACCAGAGAAGTATTGAAGACAGCAGGGCTCACTAAATTTACATATGACAAATAGACATTAGTTCTCGTTGCTAGAGGTTAATTTCTTTTAATTTCTTCTGTTTTCTCAAGCTATATTGGCAAATCCCGATCGGGGGGCATGGGGAAAGCATTAATACTGGACCTCTTCCTTTGGGTACTGGGGCTGTTTGCCTCTGATATCCATGGGGTCTATTCTTCGGCTGGACCATGTGGGTAAAGTACAACCCCTTCATCACTTGACTCTCAGTGATAGCAATAAAAATCATTGAAAGGCTACTCAAGGAGGTGGTGTGGGGTGCTTCAAGCTCAGAGCTCAACAATCACCCAGCAGCACAATAATTGAGCACCAGTGCTTAACTTTTATAAGAAGAATGTACTTTAATACACTCAAAAAGCGTAATAAATACTCACTACAATATACTGGTATGAAACCTACTGGCGCTGGTCCACTGCACCCAGGGTTAGGATTTCGTACTTCCTGCCTTCACCCGACTCCCAGTCTCTCGGGGCTGGGGCTAGTGTAGGAGGTTTTAGGCCCAGGTGTAGTGCTATCCCCCCGTCCTTTAAATTTAGTGCGATTAGGTAACATCTCAGTCCAAATATTCATATCTGACCAGTGCAAGCTCTTTGGAAATCCCAGTCACTCTTGGAACCTGTAACACAAGACTGGTTCACCCTCCTCTGGGAAGAGATATGCTAGTTGCAAGTGTTCCGACCCTCAGGTCCAATTCTTGGAAGCAGAAACAGAGTCTGTTCTGGTGGGCAGGCTCCGGCATCACTCATGCTCTCCAACTGGCCACAGGCCAGCTGTTGGGCATCAGATGAGTGGGGAGGTGAGTTGTTAGGTCAGAGGTCATGGCACAGTGACAAGCACTGCATTGGTTGCTTTGGTAGTGGCACAGCTCTGACTCAGTACACAGTGATAGGACAGTGGGTGGTCCACACAGGGCCAGCTAGTTGTCACAGCGGTGCTGTCCACTTGGGCCAAAGCTTCAAGATGTGCAGTGGCCAGGTGTGCTCAAAATCAATGTTCAGTTTCTCATTGGCATGGTACACTTGGGCACTTTTCAGGGCACGGCCATGGTGTAGGCCACTTTAGGAAAACTGTGATGTAGTCTGCTCAGGCACATTTCAGGGCTGTGCCTCAGTGCAGGTCGCTTAGGCACAACTTCCAAATTACAGTGGCAGTGTCCTCTCAAGCACCCTTTGGGCAGTATCACAATGCAGGAAGAGATTGTGTGTTCCAGTCATGGAGCAATGCAGATCATTCTCTCTCGAGTTTCCACGGGTGGACCCTTAATCTGGCATCAGCTGTTTCTGCTCATTCTGGTCTATAGCACTTCCTGCAGGGTTTGAACACTCATTCACTCTCTTCTCAGGCTTGCCATACTTCAGGTGCCTCAGGGAATGGAGACAGCTCTTCCTCCCAGGTTAGACTTCAGGTGCCGTCCTCTCGCCTTTGGGAAGCTGGCTGTCATGCAGATACCAGCTCTTGTTGCACATTAGTACCCTAAATGCTCTGTGCAACACTCCCTTAATTGGTCAAAGAGAACTTTGAACTGGAACAGTAACTGGGCCAGCAGCTCACTCTTTTATACAATCAAAGAAGACATGGGTTGAGTATTCTCTGCCTGCACTCTCATAATCAGTTTGGATTGATCCTTTTGTTTAAGTATGCTTTCCAGGCTGTGTTCCAGACACTGACTTTGTGTACAGTTATGCTACTAACAGTAGGGTTGTATCTAGTTTAGAGCACCCACAAAACAAGCACAAAGATGTGTGAGAAGTTTGCAACTGCCTATCAACTGCTACAATGAACAGTGATCATGAAAGAGACAAAATACTGGCCTCACCTAAAGAACGCTTCACACTTGCAACAACTAGAACTGCATGCCACCCTTCACTCTCACCATCCACCAAGTGACCGGGCTTAAGAAGACTAATAAATAACCTCTCTCAGTAATAGGACCAACGCAGATTTCTAAAAGAGGTCTTGGCTCCTCTTCGAACACTTGCACAGTCTTCAAAAACAACCTCACCTGCATCTTGTTTACACAGATAAGCTAGGGGGTTTCCAAAGTGGAACCCAGAGGATTCCATTACTCTGGTTTGCTCTTACACACAAAGCATGCACCACACAGGCTATAATTATACGCACGTAACATGCACCGGGAGGTTAGTGATCGCAATAGAGAGCAGAAATTCACTGTGAAGCCTGCACAGAAAACTGAAATAAATAAATTGCCACTGTGCAAAAGTCAGACTCCCACTTGTGTACAACATCTCACAATGTGAATTTCACTTTATGAAAAAGCATACCACATAATACGTATATCAGTAAAGTGCAGGTTCATCCATTGTGGTAACTTTGTTCTTCGTACTGGATGTTTATTGTCACCCAACAAAATGGTATTCACTTTATCAATCTCAGAAGGATAAAAGGGTGAGAGTACCTGCTTGGATATTAACCTGCAGCCAAGAGATCAACCATAGACTCCATGAATGGATGAATTATTCCACTGAGCCACCATACCCAGCATCCATGTCAGGCACATCAAGTATAATATCAGTCAAGGAAATAAACATGCTCATTCTGAGTGAATAAGGAAAAAGAGAAACTTCCAACAGTTCAGAGTTAATGCAACCACACTACTGAGGGAAATTTTGCAGGGTTTGAGTATCCCTCCATGGTATCTCTAAGTAAAGATAGTGGTAGGTAACAGAGGAGCTATCACTTCATTAATTATGCTGCAATACTTCGGAATGTGTCATGAATGGTGGCTTGCACAGCAGAACTTCAATGGAAAACCTAAACTTCTCCCCATACACCTCTCAAAAAGGAAACCTGTTTCCAAGGGTATACCCAATGCTAAAAAGAGGGGGTAGGGTGGAGAATGGAAGATCCAGACTGGTCTCGACTGGAGTCAGAGTATGAATGTCACAGGTGCGTAGGTATAATGGATAATCTGGGCACAGTCTCTCACAGCAGATTGGGGTAACCACTGATGGCTGTATACTACAAAACATATCAGACCATACGATTCATTCTGAACTGAAGCATCTCCCCACATCAATATTTATAAGACAAGATATTTCGGGACTTACCTGCTTCTCCAAAACAGGAGATGATGATATGCCCAAGGGTGACTTGGATACAACCTTCAAACATGGGAGAAGAAGGAAGGAGTACTGCACTAACAAAATGAGAAAAGGGAAAACAAGCACAGAACGCCAACATCTAACACGAGGAAACTCAAGGGGAAACAAAACAAACATGAGGGAGCAAAGGCAAGTGCAAACTAGTTAGACAAGCACACACCTTACAGCATAAGAAACTTGCTAGGCAACGTGCTCTTGGATGACTCTGCCTTTATATACCCAGGGGCAGATTTACAAGCCCCTTGCGCCACTTTTGCGTCACTTTTCCCATGTTAAAAGTGACGCAAAAGTGGCGCAAGGGGCTTGTAAATCTGCCCCCCAGAATCTTTCCCACACTACCTCCTCTTTCACCTGTGTCTCCTGAGCTCCATCCATAGCCCGTGCCCCACTTTCCTGGTCTACTCTCCAGCACTTCCACTGTCCTACTGTTGTTCTAAACTTCCAACTGCAACTCTTTGCTGGTATCTCCCTTCCTACACTTGTAATGTCAAGTCTCATGTTCTGATCTGACTGACATCAAATTGGTACTGAGTATCTGATATTTGTGCTTGGACTAAAATTATACAGTCAGAAAAGCTTTGCGCCCACCATTTATGCAACAATGCAGAATGAAAACCTTACCTATGTCCTCCCAGCTCTATTGCAGTACTCGGTCATTACAGTTCATACCTGTACAGTACAAGTACCATGGAATGAAGAGAGAATAATTACAAATTCGCAATGAGAAGCTGCATGCCATGGTTGACAGCATTGGGAAAGAGGACACTAGGCTCATTGACAGACAAATGCAAAAACAACCACATCCTTCAAGAGCCAGGCTACAAATTAAGGGCAGGAGAGATGAGGTAAAACAAGAAAAAATTACGTATGGTCTTTCTTTGTTCTTTAATCTAAGGGGCATCGTACTTCTGCTTTTGTCATTGATAGAATTCTAGCCTCATCCACTTTCAAGTATTTAGAGATGCCAGGTCAGAGGACGTTAGGATTATTATAAATAAGGATACATGGAGTGAGATTTTGGTTTTAAATTCAATTTTGAACTGCAACCCAATTTGAGACTAACGTAGCAGAAGTTCACTTGTATGATACATTGCACGCTTTCTAAGCACAGTAGCGCGTTCCATGTGTGCATGTATGTCTTTTGAGCTAGTCTCGGGTCTCCAACTGTTCTGTTACAAGAGCTACTTCTGTTCAATAAAAATAATCCTGAGCTACTAATATTATTAGCATTGTATTAGTGAACACACCAGACAAGATTACATTAGTGGCCACCATATGCAAGATTACTAGCAGCGATCACCTCGGAACATCAGGCAGGACTGCCAGCAGTAATGTCAAAACGGCTTTATCAATTTTGAATGCCTCAACTGGGGTATTACACAGCAGCAATAGCTGCAAAGCCCCTGGTATGATATTAGTAATAAGTCTGCCCAAAACCTCATTATTTATTACTCAAATTTCAGCTTTAAATATGTTTTGACAATTGAGCCTTTTTCAAAACATCAGCAAATGAGTTCTGAAAATACACACATTTTCATCTCAAGTGCACGCTCTCAATGTTGGTATACATATATTAATTCAATCAAGTTGAAGCATCTGGTTAAGTAAGCTGGGCTGCACACAGGAGGGCTTCTTACAGGTAGGTGGAGAGCTACCAGTAGCTCACGAGCTACTCGTTGGAGAAGCATATGCATGTGTACTTGTATGCCTGTTGACCTGTGTGAATAGGCGCTTCTAGAACATTGATCTACTTGCATGGTCTGAATCAGCCTACTTGTATGTATATATATAAAAATAAAGACAATACACGTGCATAGCCACTCATGCAATACATATACATTACACATGCAGACATGCAGTTGCACAAAGTCACTTTCCAAAAGCCTGATATATGCATTTACAGATCAGTTAGCATTGTAACATCAATACACCCAGATCAACATAAGTACAGACACCTGTGCATGCAGACAAATTGACAAAGAGGCACTTCAAGCACTAGTCCGCCTCTTGGCGAAATTTCTCAACACAGGCATTCACAGCAGGTCACTACCCCTCACTTTTTTAGAAAGTTTCCATCATGGTGAGAAGCTGCCACTCAAGTAGAAAAGCTACTCAAGCAGCAGAAAGAAGCAACGCCTTCTGGCGTGCCGCATGGTACTGTTTGCAGGGATTTTACAGCATGGAACAAGCTCCATATGCTAAAATCAGTGCGAGCAGTGCAATGTGCCACAACTCCGATGCTTGAGGAACTCTGTGGAGTCTTGCAGATCTCCGCAGAATCTCACTGAGTTTTTGGTTAACTATGTCACTATATATATATATATATATATATTCACGCTCAGTTTCCGTCTTCATTCCTTCACTCACGACCGGGTGCTCTGTAACGTGGTGACGGACACCACGCTTATACTATTCCAGGCTCAAGGTCAATAAACACCAGCACTCACGGGAACGTAGTCTCCCAGATTTTATTGGGATTCCTCAACACGACCAGACGCGTTTCGGCTGCCGCCTTTTCAATAGTGGCCGGCGCCGACATAAAGCAGACTTTAAATAACATAATTTGCTAAACATTGACAAAGGACACCAGTCTTACTTCAAACCAAGGTGTCGGCCATTTGTAAACGTGCAATCGGTAAATAAAACATAGAGAAACAAAATTTGTACCACTTCTATCACGCCCTCAATGGGCACTTTTTGTGTTATAGTACATCTTATTTCATGTATATATAGTTATATTATTCAGCCCTGGATGGGCTTTTACCGATTCTCGTCATTAAACTCATTATGATACCCCACCGGGTTCAGTAAGAATGAACAAAATTCACATCATTCAATGTATGGCAATAAAATTAGATACAGTTCACATTTGAAAATAATCCTTATTTTAAAGGTGTACAGCCATCTCTTCCCCACTATTCAAACCTCCTGGTATTTTAGTTTGGTTGTCAATAATGTATCTTGACTCCAATCTGCGCAGTTGTAACTGCCTATCACCACCTCTTACACTGGCAGGTACGTGATCCATACAGAAAAAACTCAACAAGTCTCTGTTACTCTGATGAAATGCCTCAAAGTGCCTGGCCACCGGATATGTTACATCCTTATTATTAATGGCTCTAAGATGTTCTAAAATGCGCACTTTGGTTGGGTGTATAGTACTTCCAATGTAACGCAAACCACACGGACACACTAAACAGTATACCGTGTGGCTTGTGTTACAATTCATCAGTTTCTTAATTTTCTTAGCTTCTTTCAAACCGGGCACTACGTAGTCTAGCACTTTTTTACTGTTTTTACAGGCCCTGCATTTTAAGCATGGGAAAAACCCAGATAGCCTACCAAAAGTTGATGGTTTGTTCTCTTGAGCACAATGGCTTTGGACTAGACTATTTCGTAGTGACCTTGCCCTTCTGAACGTCATAAGGGGGACTTTAGGTAATTCCCTTCCTATTATCGGATCAGATTTTAAAATATGCCAGTTTTTAACAAATATTTTTCTGATGTCCGAAGCATCACTAGAATACTCCGTGATCATCCTAAAATTGTTAAGTTGTTCTTTCTTCTCTTTCTTAGTGTCCAGAGCACTGTCATTTATTAAATCTAGTCTCAATTTCCCATCCACTTTGGACTTTGCTTCTACTAGGGTCTCTTTGCGGTATCCTCTGACCTCAAATCTTTGTATACTTTCGTGAGCTGCAGCCTGATAATCACAATCACGTGTACAATTTCTTTTTATTCTCAGCAGCTCGCCATACGGAATGCTCATTATAGTTTTCTCAGAATGGCAGCTGCTAGCATGTAGCACTGAATTTCCTGCGGTTGGTTTTCTGTGCAAAGAAGTGCACAGTCTGCCTTCCGCAGGAAATACCTTAAGGTCCAGAAAGTTCACAGATTTGCTACTTATTTCTCCTGCGAACTTCAAGTTGAGGTCATTCTTATTGAGCACCTCTATATATTCTTTGGCTGACTGTTCCGTGCCTCTGTAGATGATAAATAAATCATCTATATATCTATTCCAGCTTACGACCCTATTGGTCCAATTTTCATTGTCCTCTGCCCAGGCCACCCGCTTCTCCCACCAGCCCACGAAAAGGTTCGCGTAGCTGGGAGCGAAGCAGGTGCCCATCGCAGTACCACGTATCTGTTTGAACAATTGTTCCTGGAATAGAAAGATGTTATTACAGAGACAAAAGTTCACAAATTCAACCAGCATCTTGTTGTGCTCAACCAAGGTAATCGATCGCTCCCTGAGAAAATACTGGATCGCTTCAATCCCTGTAGGTGATCAATACTGGTATAAAGGCTTGAAATGTCAAGTGTTATCATCACCAAATCGTTATCCCAGGTTAGACTCTCCACCCGTTTTAAAAAATCCTTAGTATCTTTGGTATATGAAACCAATTGTGTCACAAATCCAGATAGAAAATAATCCACAAACCTGGACATATGTTCCGTAAGGCTTCCCAAAGAAGAAACAATAGGACGGCCAGGGGGACATGTTGCATTCTTGTGCAATTTCGGAAGATGGTAAAAGGTAGGTAGGCGTGGATGTTTACATTCGAGAAAGGCATATTCCTCCTTACTCAGCATGCCTTTATGATACCATTTGTTGAGAAGTGCCCGATATGCTGTAGTACTATCTTCAAACACTCTCCTCGCTACTTTAAGGTAGCTTGACTCGTCATTAAGTTGTAATAGCGCCTCCTTTTTATAATATTCCGCACTCATGAGCACAATATTGCCTCCTTTATCCGATGGCTTGCAAATAATGGTCTTATCCATTTGTAGATCCACAATCGCCTTTCTTTGTTTCTCAGTGATGTTTCCACCAACTTTTCTTTTATTGTTGATACAACGAAGTTTTAACAGTTCTTTAGTTACCACTTCTGTAAAAACATCGATAGGATCCAATGGCATAAGAGGGATGAACTTCGATGTAGGTTTAAAAGGGCTGCCAGGATTAGTCTGTGCAATTCCTCTTTGTTCCTTGTTCATTATGCAAGACGGGATCAAAAGTCTTGGGTCTCCTTCATTTGCTAAATCCTCTAATACTGCCAGGGTTTCCAAATCTCCAGCCGTCAGATCGTCTCTAGTATTCACATTGATCCTTGCTCTTTCTTGAGTAGGTTGTTTTTTACCTTTGAAGTATTTGAACAGTTTAACTTTTCTTGAAAACTTGAATAAGTCTATCTTGGTTTGCGTATATTCCGACTTTTTGGATGGACAAAAGCTGAGTCTAAGTTGTAATACTTCTTCCTCTGCCTCATTCAGTTTTCTGGATGTCAGGTTCACGATCGTGAGCATTCCTGTATCTAGCGTTTGCTTCCCCGTCTGCTCCGGGTCACTCTTGGCGAGGCGCTGCTGTTGCTTATGCCAGCCGCCTCTCCTCGTCCGGCGTTTCCTTTTTCTTTTCTGATCCGGTGGTTTTCCTCTCCCCCTTTGCCCCATGTCTCTCTTATGACCTGGAACTCCTCGTAAAAGGGGTTTGTATTGGGGTCGTACTCGCTGAAGAACTTGGCTCTCTTTCGTCTTCACTTTGTTCCAAGTCGGTTACTTCCGATTCTGACGTGTCTTTTTGTTCAACTGTAGCTTTGTTCTTGTTGCTTGTCAATTGTTTCCTTGGTTGATCGTATCTTTTGCGAAGGTCAAAATACGGCCTTGTTGGTAGTCCCTTTTATCACGTTCAAACTTGTCTTGTCCCCCTGGCCGTCCTATTGTTTCTTCTTTGGGAAGCCTTACGGAACATATGTCCAGGTTTGTGGATTATTTTCTATCTGGATTTGTGACACAATTGGTTTCATATACCAAAGATACTAAGGATTTTTTAAAACGGGTGGAGAGTCTAACCTGGGATAACGATTTGGTGATGATAACACTTGACATTTCAAGCCTTTATACCAGTATTGATCACCTACAGGGGATTGAAGCGATCCAGTATTTTCTCAGGGAGCGATCGATTACCTTGGTTGAGCACAACAAGATGCTGGTTGAATTTGTGAACTTTTGTCTCTGTAATAACATCTTTCTATTCCAGGAACAATTGTTCAAACAGATACGTGGTACTGCGATGGGCACCTGCTTCGCTCCCAGCTACGCGAACCTTTTCGTGGGCTGGTGGGAGAAGCGGGTGGCCTGGGCAGAGGACAATGAAAATTGGACCAATAGGGTCGTAAGCTGGAATAGATATATAGATGATTTATTTATCATCTACAGAGGCACGGAACAGTCAGCCAAAGAATATATAGAGGTGCTCAATAAGAATGACCTCAACTTGAAGTTCGCAGGAGAAATAAGTAGCAAATCTGTGAACTTTCTGGACCTTAAGGTATTTCCTGCGGAAGGCAGACTGTGCACTTCTTTGCACAGAAAACCAACCGCAGGAAATTCAGTGCTACATGCTAGCAGCTGCCATTCTGAGAAAACTATAATGAGCATTCCGTATGGCGAGCTGCTGAGAATAAAAGAAATTGTACACGTGATTGTGATTATCAGGCAGCAGCTCACGAAAGTATACAAAGATTTGAGGTCAGAGGATACCGCAAAGAGACCCTAGTAGAAGCAAAGTCCAAAGTGGATGGGAAATTGAGACTAGATTTAATAAATGACAGTGCTCTGGACACTAAGAAAGAGAAGAAAGAACAACTTAACAATTTTAGGATGATCACGGAGTATTCTAGTGATGCTTCGGACATCAGAAAAATATTTGTTAAAAACTGGCATATTTTAAAATCTGATCCGATAACAGGAAGGGAATTACCTAAAGTCCCCCTTATGACGTTCAGAAGGGCAAGGTCACTACGAAATAGTCTAGTCCAAAGCCATTGTGCTCAAGAGAACAAACCATCAACTTTTGGTAGGCTATCTGGGTTTTTCCCATGCTTAAAATGCAGGGCCTGTAAAAACAGTAAAAAAGTGCTAGACTACATAGTGCCCGGTTTGAAAGAAGCTAAGAAAATTAAGAAACTGATGAATTGTAACACAAGCCACACGGTATACTGTTTAGTGTGTCCGTGTGGTTTGCGTTACATTGGAAGTACTATACACCCAACCAAAGTGCGCATTTTAGAACATCTTAGAGCCATTAATAATAAGGATGTAACATATCCGGTGGCCAGGCACTTTGAGGCATTTCATCAGAGTAACAGGGACTTGTTGAGTTTTTTCTGTATGGATCACGTACCTGCCAGTGTAAGAGGTGGTGATAGGCAGTTACAACTGCGCAGATTGGAGTCAAGATACATTATTGACAACCAAACTAAAATACCAGGAGGTTTGAATAGTGGGGAAGAGATGGCTGTACACCTTTAAAATAAGGATTATTTTCAAATGTGAACTGTATCTAATTTTATTGCCATACATTGAATGATGTGAATTTTGTTCATTCTTACTGAACCCGGTGGGGTATCATAATGAGTTTAATGACGAGAATCGGTAAAAGCCCATCCAGGGCTGAATAATATAACTATATATACATGAAATAAGATGTACTATAACACAAAAGTGCCCATTCAGGGCGTGATAGAAGTGGTACAAATTTTGTTTCTCTATGTTTTATTTACCGATTGCACGTTTACAAATGGCCGACACCTTGGTTTGAAGTAAGACTGGTGTCCTTTGTCAATGTTTAGCAAATTATGTTATTTAAAGTCTGCTTTATGTCGGCGCCGGCCACTATTGAAAAAGGCGGCAGCCGAAACGCGTCTGGTCGTGTTGAGGAATCCCAATAAAATCTGGGAGACTACGTTCCCGTGAGTGCTGGTGTTTATTGACCTTGAGCCTGGAATATATATATATATATATATATATATATATATATATATATATATATATATATATATATATTCACTGAAAAAACCATAGGTTTCAGACACGTTATAGTTAGAAATTAGCATTTAAAAAACCTTTGAAATTCACTGAAAAAACCATAGGTTTTAGGGACAGTTATAGTTAGTTGGACATTGCACTCGTACAAAACCAGTGAAATTCCCCTGTTATAGTTAGTTCAGCTAACTATAACTCGCGCCCCGCAATGCACTGCTGATGACGTCACATATTACATCACTCATGACATGGTCAGTGACATCACTGATGACATCACTGATGACATCTCAAATGACATCACTGATGACATCACTGATGACATCATCCAGTGACTGTGTGTTTCTGTAAAGTTTAAATATGTTTAATATATATAGGGAAAGGCGTATTGAAGAATGAGTGGGTGTATAAGTGTCTGAATGGATGATTTAGTACGTGAGTGACTGACTCTACAAGTGAGTGATTAAACGTATCTTACTGAATGCATGGGTTAGTGACTAAACTGTGTGAATGTCTGTATCCGTCTGTTTGTTGGTGTGTAAGTGGATGCATGGATTTGCGAATAGCTACATGAGTGTCTATATGGGTTATTGATTGGTTCTCTGAGTATCTGTATGGCTGCCTGAGTGTTTGTGTGGGTGGGGTGTGTGTGACTCTATACATAGATGTGTGAGTGGGTGATTCACTGGGTGCATGATTTCAAGAGTGCATCTGTGATGGACTGCTTGGGTGGGTGAGTGTGTGTATGGGTGTGTTAGTGAGTGAATGTATATCTCAGTGGTACATGTGCAAGTAACTACATATGTAAAAGGCAGTATATATGTGTGTTAGAGTATTTAAATGGCTATAAGTGAGAGTGTGTTATTGTGAGAGTGGCTGTATGGATGCGTGTGTGCTTGTATCAGTTATTGTATAAGAGCGTAAGAATGTGCGAGTATTTGTATGAGTAAGTGAGCTGGTGTGTGTATAACTGTATAGGTGAGTAAATGGGTGTGTGATTAATTTTTTGCATGACTGACTAGGTGTGTGAGTACCTCTATGGATGAGTGGCGGTGTGTGAGTGTTTATATAGGTGTATGAGTGCATATGATAGTCCTGTACTGAGTGACTGTAAGTATGAGTGACTGTACAGGTGAGTGAGTGGATGTGTGTGTAGACCTAAGAATCAGTGAGTGGGTATGTAGTTTTTGGTGTTGGAGTGTCTATGGTTTTGAGAATGGCAGTCTGTAATTTAGAGTGGGTGTATCAAAAGTTATATTAGGGTGTGAGAAGATGCATGAAATTATCACATGGATGATGTCATCAGTGATGTCATTTGAGATGTCATCAGTGATGTCATCAGTGATGTCACTGACCATGTCATGAGTGATGTAATATGTGACGTCATCAGCAGTGCATTGCGGGCGCGAGTTATAGTTAGCTGAACTAACTATAACAGGGGAATTTCACGGGTTTTGTACGAGTGCAATGTCCAACTAACTATAACTGTCCCTAAAACCTATGGTTTTTTCAGTGAATTTCAAAGGTTTTTTAAATGCTAATTTCTAACTATAACGTGTCTGAAACCTATGGTTTTTTCAGTGAATTTCAAAGGTTTTTTAAATGCTAATTTCTAACTATAACGTGCCTGAAACCTATGGTTTTTTCAGTGAATTTCAAAGGTTTTTTAAATGCTAATTTCTAACTATAACGTGCCTGACCTATGGTTTTTTCAGTGAATTTCAAAGGTTTTTTAAATGCTAATTTCTAACTATAACGTGCCTGAAACCTATGATTTTTTAAGTGAATTTCAAAGGTTTTTTAAATGCTAGTTTCTAACTATGCCAACAGAGGTAGGACATGTGAAGAAAGAAGAAAAAACGCACAGAAAGAAGCAAAAGATGTGCAGAAAGAACCAACAGAGGAGCAGAAAGAGGCCTTGTTGCAAAATCATCCTGTGCCCACAACTTTTTCAGACGGGTACTGGTGGTAACTGACTCTGACTAACCAGAGCCAGTGCGCGTTTGCACAGTGGTGAAGGGAGGGGGGCCTGAGGTGACATGTGTGCAAACGCGCCCCATGGCGCGTTTTAAGTTGCGGGATTAAGTCCCCTTGAATCCTGAGGGTCCCTGGGGCCCAACTAGCCCCCCAGGTACCTACAGTTAGGACCACAGAGCTGAGTTGCAGAGAGGCGTTCCGAGGCCACGCACCTTTTTTCACCTCTCTGCAACGCAACTCTGTTGTGCTTACTGAAGGTACCTGGTGGGCTAGTTGGCCCCCAGGATTCAAAGGGAATTAACTCCCCAACTTAAAACGCACCACAGGACGTGTTTGCGCACATGTCACCTGAGGCCCCGCCCCCTCCCTTCACCACTGTGCAAACGCGCCCCGTGGCGCGTTTTAAGTTGGGGGATTAGGTCACCTTGAATCCTGAGAGTCCCTGGGGCCCAACCAGCCCACCAGGTACTTCCAGTAAGCACCACAGGCCTGCGTTGCAACGCCTGTAACAAATTGTGCAGTTGTGTTTAGGTAGTGAAGAGGGTCGTGCTGGGGGTAGTGTTTTAGGGTTTAGGGTAGTGCAGTGGTGTTTGTGTAGTGTAGGGGGTCATGCTGGGGTTAGATTTAGGGTTTAGGGTAGTGCAGTGGTGTTTGTGTAGTGTAGGGGGTCATGCTGGGGGTAGATTTAGGGTTTATGGTAGTGCAGTGGTGTTTGTGTAGTGTAGGGGGTCATGCTGGGGGTAGATTTAGGGTTTAGGGTAGTGCAGTGGTGTTTGTGTAGTGTAGGGAGTCGTCCTGGGGGAGTGTTTTAGGGTTTAGGGTAGTACAGTGGTGTTTGGGTAGTGTAGGGGGTCGTGCTGGGGTTAGTGTTTTAGGGTTTAGGGTAGTGCAGTGGTGTTTGGGTAGTGTAGGGGGTCGTGCTGGGGGAGTGTTTTAGGGTTTAGGGCAGTGCAGTGGTGTTCGGGTAGTGTAGGGGGTCGTGCTGGGGGAGTGTTTTAGGGTTTAGGGCAGTGCAGTCGTGTTCGGGTAGTGTAGGGGGTCGTGCTGCGGGGAGTATTTTAGGGTTTAGGGTAGTGCAGTGGTGTTCGGGTAGTGTAGGGGGTCATGCTGGGGGTAGTGTTCTAGGGTTTAGGGCAGTGCAGTGGTGTTCGGGCAGTGTAGGGGGTCGTGCTGGGGGTGGTGTTTTAGGGTTTAGGGTAGTGCAGTGGTGTACGGGCAGTGTAGGGGTCGTGCTGGGGGTGGTGTTTCAGGGTTTAGGGCAGTGCAGTGGTGTTCAGGCAGTGTAGGGGGTCGTGCAGGGGGTGGTGTTTTAGGGTTTAGGGCAGTGGTGTTTGGGCAGTGTAGGGGGTCATGCTGGGGGTGGTGTTTCAGGGTTTTTGGCAGTGCAGTGGTGTTCGAGCAGTAAAGGGGGTCATGCTGGGGGTGGTGTTTCAGGGTTTAGGGCAGTGCAGTGGTGTTCGGGCAGTGTAGGGGGTGGTGCAGGGGGTGGTGTTTCAGGGTTTAGGGCAGTGCAGTGGTGTTCGGGCAGTGTAGGGGGTCGTGCAGGGGTGGTGTTTCAGGGTTTAGGGCAGTGCAGTGGTGTTCGGGCAGTGTAGGGGGCGGTGCAGGGGGTGGTGTTTCAGGGTTTAGGGCAGTACAGTGGTGTTCGGGCATTGTAGGGGGTGGTGCTGGGGCTGGTGTTTCAGGGTTTAGGGCAGTGCAGTGGTGTTCGGGCAGTGTAGGGGTGGTGCTGGGGCTGGTGTTTCAGGGTTTAGGGCAGTGCAGTGGTGTTCGGGCAGTGTAGGGGGTCGTGCTGGGGCTGGTGTTTCAGGGTTTAGGGCAGTGCAGTGGTGTTCGGGCAGTGTAGGGGTCTTGCTGGGGCTGGTGTTTCAGAGTCTAGGGCAATGCAGTGGTGTTCGGGCAGTGTAGGGGGTCTTGCTGGGGCTGGTGTTTCAGGGTTTAGGGCAGTGCAGTGGTGTTCGGGCAGTGTAGGGGTCGTGCTGGGGCTGGTGTTTCAAGGTTTAGGGCAGTGCAGTGGTGTTCGGGCAGTGTAGGGGGTCGTGCTGGGGCTGGTGTTTCAGGGTTTAGGGCAGAGCAATGGTGCTCAGGCAGTGTAGGGGGTTGTGCTGGGGGTGATGTTTCAGGGTTTAGGGCAGTGCAGTGGTGTTCGGGCAGTGTAGGGGGTCGTGAAGGGGTGGTGTTTCAGGGTTTAGGGCAGTGCAGTGGTGTTCGGGCAGTGTAGGGGGTCGTGCTGGGGGTAGTGTTTTAGGGTTTAGGGTAGTGCAGTGGTGCTTGTGTAGTGTAGGGGGTCGTGCTGGGGGTAGTGTTTTAGGGTTTAGGGTAGTGCAGTGGTGTTTGTGTAGTGTAGGGGGTCATGTTTTAGGGTAGTGCAGTGGTGTTTGGGTAGTGTAGGGGGTCATGCTGGGGGTAGTGTTTTAGGATTTAGGTTAGTGCAGTGGTGTTTGGGTAGTGTAGAGGGTCGTGCTGGGGGTAGTGTTTTAGGGTTTAGGGTAGTGCAGTGGTGCTTGTGTAGTGTAGGGGGTCGTGCTGGGGGTAGTGTTTTAGGGTTTAGGGTAGTGCAGTGGTGTTTGTGTAGTGTAGGGGGTCATGTTTTAGGGTAGTGCAGTGGTGTTTGGGTAGTGTAGGGGGTCATGCTGGGGGTAGTGTTTTAGGATTTAGGTTAGTGCAGTGGTGTTTGTGTAGTGTAGGGGGTCGTGCTGGGGTAGTGTTTTAGGGTTTAGGGTAGTGCAGTGGTGCTTGTGTAGTGTAGGGGGTCGTGCTGGGGGTAGTGTTTTAGGGTTTAGGGTAGTGCAGTGGTGTTTGTGTAGTATAGGGGGTCATGTTTTAGGGTAGTGCAGTGGTGTTTGGGTAGTGTAGGGGTCGTGCTGGTGGTAGTGTTTTAGGATTTAGGTTAGTGCAGTGGTGTTTGGGTAGTGTAGGGGGTCGTGCTGGGGGTAGTGTTTTAGGGTTTAGGATAGTGCAGTGGTGCTTGTGTAGTGTAGGGGGTCGTGCTGGGGGTAGTGTTTTAGGGTTTAAGGTAGTGCAGTGGTGTTTTTGTAGTGTAGGGGGTCATGTTTTAAGATGCAATACTCCAATACCTGACCAGTCTGCACTACATAAAACTGCAAAAATACTAAAATAAAAAGTGTTTTGCACACTTTTGTCATTGGGCTATATGTGGGCTTCATCTGGGTAATATTTGTGCTACATTTGGGCTCTTTTTTCACTGGTGGCCATCTTGGAAGACTTCTTTGTTATGAAGTTTCCTAATTTCTTCATTTACTGCAGTCTCCTCAGTAGGAAATGCTTTCAGTTTTTTACTTTGATTCCATCAAGAAGGCATTCAGATGTGTCTCACATCTGCCATAAATTCAGAATGTTAGCACTCTAGTTGCTCATTAGATCACTGGAGTAAAGCTACTGCTCACCAGGGAGTTAACTGGTAGTCTGCTGCTGGTATTGAAAGTGATTGTTTCAGTCTGCATGTCAGAATTTTCTAATGAAATAGAAGAGGATTTGAGATCTCACTTAAAACATGCCCTAATTTTTCTTTCTGCAGCACTAACCATAATTTCTATTTAAAAAAGAACCCCTCATTTTGTTCCTTTTTAAATTAAATGTTTTAAGTGTTACCGGTTTATTCCAATCAAGATGGCTTCAGGTGTGCCATACTTTTGTCATAAGTAAGGCTGTTAGCGCTCTAGTTGTTCTTTAGAACACTCTGGGAAGCTGCAGTAGAACACAAAGGCATCAACTGGCAGGCTGCTCCTGTTGAAATATAACAGGAAGATATTTGAGATCACACTTGAAATATGTCCTAATTTTTCTTTCTACAGCACTAACCATAATTTCTATGACAAAATGAACCCCATCATTTTGTTCCTTTTTAAATTAAATGTTTTAAGTGTTACCAGTTTATTCCAATTAAGATGGCTTCAGGTGTGCCATACTTTTGTCATAAGTAAGGCTGTTAGCACTCTAGTTGTTCTTTAGAACACTCTGGGAAGCTGCAGTAGAACACAAAGGCATCAACTGGCAGGCTGCTCCTGTTGAAATATAACAGGAAGATATTTGAGATCACACTTGAAACATGTCCTAATTTTTCTTTCTACAGCACTAACCATAATTTCTATGACAAAATGAACCCCATCATTTTGTTCCTTTTTAAATTAAATGTTTTAAGTGTTACCAGTTTATTCCAATCAAGATGGCTTCAGGTGTGCCATACTTTTGTCATAAGTAAGGCTGTTAGCACTCTAGTTGTTCTTTAGAACACTCTGGGAAGCTGCAGTAGAACACAAAGGAATCAACTGACAGTCTCTGCCCTTGTTGGATGTACATGTTTTACTGAGAATGTCAGACTTCATTCTCACATGAGTGAGAAAGATAATGTGAATTTACAGAAAATATGCTCTCATTTTAGCTTCTGGAGCACCTTCCAAACCTCCATGGGACAAGCATGAGAAAATAGTGTTCTCTCAAACATGATTCATGATATCCCAGCAGAAGGTTTTTCACATGGTAAAATCACCTTGGAATACACCACAATTCCTAAAATTAGTATGGTACCGTCAACAAATAAATTCTAATGTAACTAAAGCCTGTTATCACCCTTTATAGTTCTCCTTTTGGTGACCCTCAAAATCTTCTATTCACTACAATGCATTTCAATGAGGTACTATCATTTATATTGGTCCCAAGATGGCTGCCAGAAATTCCAGGATGAAGTGCTGACAGCCAATCAGATCTCACGATGACATGTGTGGTTAGGCTCCGCCCAGATATATATGTGACTTTACTTTGATTTTCTCAGGAACTACTGAACGGATTTACACCATTTAAGCAAAAGGCACGACACTGAACCAAGGGCTACCTCTTTGCCAAATTTGGTGTAATTCCGTTCAGCAGTTCGGGCTGTAGCTGCGACTAAAGGTTCCTATGGAAAAATGAATGGGGAAAACACGTTTTGGGACCCCCTTTTTCTCGGCCCCCGCTTGACGTATCACCCCGAGACTTTCAGGATAGGAGCGGACCGGAGCGCCCCAACAAGTTGGAAACTTTCGCGAAGATTCGTTAACCGGCGCCAACGTTATTTCAAATAGAATGTCGCGGATTTCCTATGGATAATAGGTTTTAACTATAACTATCTACTGGCTACCGCCAGTAGATAATATATATATATATATATATATATATATATATATATATATATATATATATATATATATATATATATATATGGCTCGATTCACAGATCTAACTTAAGACAAAATCCTAAACTTACTACCATTTTGGTATTCACAGAAGGCACTTACTCATTTTGGTATTCACAGAAGGCACTTACTTACTCATTTTGAGTAACTTACTCATTTTGGTATTCACAGAAGGCACTTACTCATTGATGAGTAAGTGCCTTCTGTGAATACTAAAATGAGTAACTTACTCATTTTGTGTAACTTACTCATTTTGAGTAACTTACTCATTTTGGTATTCACAGAAGGCACTTACTCATCAATGAGTGAGTGCCTTCTGTGAATACCAAAATGAGTAAGTTACACAAAATGAGTAAGTTACTCAAAATTAGTAAGTGCCTTCTGTGAATACCAAAATGAGTAAGTGCCTTCTGTGAATATCAAAATGGTAGTAAGTTTAGGATTTTGTCTAAGTTAGTTCTGTGAATCGGGCCCATCTATATGAAACCAGGATCCCAATGCACGACCGCCGTGTGCCAAACAAGGGCACAGACACCAGTTGGAGATTAAATAAATCTGTTTATTGCTTAACAAGTCAGGATGACGCGTTTCGACCACAAGCCTGTGGTCTTGATCACTTGGCGCGCTAAGGAAATGTGCAGAGTATTTATAGTGACTGTAAGTGACTTTACTATGTTCATTGTGACATGGCAAAATCGAGGCCCTTTTACAGCAAGCAGTAAAATCTACTAGTCATCAGCTGATGACTAGGGGTAATGGCCAACATAATGTGGTGGCAAACATAGACAACAGACTCTTCTGCTATAAAACATGGTTCATGACATTGCAGTCTGTAACTCCATTCCTGCGCGGTGTGCTTATGAGGTAAGGTGTGTTATGGCTGGGAGGAGTACTAAGCCAATGTGTCGTGGCTCATACTAACAATCTGTAAGCAACCTAGATATCCTAACATCTGTATGCAAAAAGCAGTTTCAAATATAGAATGTGATAACTCTGTTGCATGTGAAATAGACTCAAACGTGGCAGTGCTTGAAGTCTAACTGTGTTGATGCCTGAACCAATCACCTGTAAGAGCGAGCGCACTTGTGGAGTCCTGTAATGATGTACGCTAAGTGCGGGTACTCGAGAATGGGCCAAGGTGTCATGTTGGACCTATGTTCCATGTCGTGGTCTGCCAATGGTGTCTGTGCATCACTGTGAGGCCTCAAAATGCCAAATAAAAAGGGTGTTTCTCAGTGTGAACAAGTCACTGATGTGAAAAAATTAGAAAAAAGTGAAGTGGGGAAGGGAAAGCTGTGATAGTGTTGTGTTATGTGCTCCAGAGAATCCTGGGCTCGCTCTGTGTTCAGCCGAAACTAGAGCAGTGGATACAAACCATGTCTAGAAGTGTAAAATCATGTGGTGCAGTGGGTTAAAATACTGGACAACCAATTGAAAGTCAGCCGACTTTCGGAAGTCAAATGGGCGAAAGTTTCTGAAAGCAACTGGAGTGACTCCTTTAAAGGAAGTGGTAAGCATCCTCACTAAGATTTAGTCCTGTCGGTGCCTTGGTGTTGAGTTCAATAATATATTAGGACTCCAGTTGTCTTAACAATTTATCTCTATTGCCCCCACGTTTTAGTGGTAGGATGCAGTCAACTACACAATATTTCAAGTGATCCAGGTTGTTGTGATGTGTTGCTTTGAAGTGTCTGGCAACTGGGTATGCCGGGTCACTGTTAACAATAGCCCTGATATGTTGCAGAATGCGAAGGTGCACTTGGAGCTTAGTGCTCCCCACGTATCTGAGCCCACAACTACAGGTGAGAATGTAGACTGCGTATTCTGTTCTACAGGTGAGTTTTTGTTGGATCACTATCGGTTTGTTCCTGAACTCTGCCGTGATTTGGGTGGTGTTAACTCCAAACTTGCATGCCCTACAGCTACTGCATTTAAAAAACCCTTTGACCCCTGATAGCCAATTCTTGGTGATGGTTATTTTGGGGCTATTCCTGACTACAGCATCATGCATGGAGACAGCTCTCCTGTAGGTGATCTCCGGCCTGTGGGCCACCATTGGTCCTAGTGTGGAGTCAGTTTTGATAATGCCCCAGTGTTTATTAAAAATTGATTTTAATACCCGTGCCTCGGTGTTGTGGGTGATGATAAGGTGCGTGGTTACCTTGCTGTCCATGGTCAGCTCTGGGGCAGTGTCAATACTGTTGCTGGTGTCAGTGTGTGTGCCTAGTAGGAGATGTTCTCTGGGAAATGAGTTGTGTTTGGTGGTCGCTGCTGTGATCATCTTATCTGTGTAGCCTCTGGCCCTGAATCTCATGTGAGACTCCAATTGGCATTTGGCCAGGTCTGTGCTGTTGCTGCATATTCTGCGCAGACGCAGCATTTCCCCGTAAGGAATGCTTGCTATCAGGTGTTTTGGGTGAAAACTGCTGGCGTGTAGGGTGGAATTTCCTGCAGTGGTTTTTCTGTGGAGAGTGGTGTGAAGTGTGCTGTTGGTGACATATACTTTGACATCAAGGAATTCCACTGATTCTGTGCTTATGGTGGCATTAAACTCTAAATTCAAATCATTACAATTGATCTCATCAATAAACGTTTTTGCACTGTCAATGGAGTCTTTCCAGACCACAAAAATATATATATACATACAAGTAGGCTGATTCAGACCATGCAAGTAGGTCAATGGAAAATTTCTAAAAAAGTGAGGGGTAGTGACCTGCTGTGAATGCCTGTGTTGAGAAATCTCGCCAAGAGGCGGTCTAGTGCTTGAAGTGCCTCTTTGTCAATTTGTCTGCATGCACGGGTGTCTGTACTTCTGTTGATCTGGGTGTATTGATGTTACAATGCTAACTGATCTGTAAATGCATATATCAGGGCTTTTGGAAAGTGACTGTGCAACTGCATGTCTGCATGTGTAATGTATATGTATTGCATGAGTGGCTATGCACGTGTATTGTCTTTATTTTTGTGCATGGGTAGGAAAATGTCTCCTTTTGCATGAAAAACATTCAATTATTTGGATTGATTCTGCTTTAATAGTGGGTAGAGTTACCCGTGAGAATCCTTTCCCTATTGGCTAGGGAGGAGTCAGTTGTGAACCCCACCCACTGGTGGGTGCCAGGCATAAATGTGGCACCACTGGGCACCCTCTTCAGAACACTACTGGACCTGTGGAAGACAGAAGAAGTACTACACCTGTTGTTGAGAGCTGTGAGGAGATTAGGAGTGGGCGATATATTCTCCACTGGCCAAATTGGTGGAATTTTGGCCACTCTCCTTTACGCTTGTAATATAGATTTCCAGCCAAATTCCACCAACCACCACATGGCAGAGATTTTTCTGGCACGGAGCTCAAAAACAGTAAGTTGGTGAGTGTGAGTGAGATTTTGCATACCCTAGCGTGACTTTCAATTGTGAGCAGGGCACCCGGGGAGATTTCTCTAATGCAGGTGGCTGCTTTCTGACCGTTCACAGTCAGAAGGCTGCCGCTCGAGTAGTCAATCTACTTAAGCGGCAGCAAAACCAACTCAAGAAGCTGGGCCCTCTGTCACAATGCATGGGGCAGTTTGTGCTCATTTTTCAGTTTCGGAAGGAGCTCCCAGCCCTAAATCACAGCGTGGGGCAGCACGACATTCCTATTTTCGCCTATTCTCTGATTTTTGCGGAATCTCACTGAGTTTTTTTTGTAACTCCATGGAATTCCATGGAGTGAAACTCTGCGAGTTCCACCCAGGCCTAGAGGAGATCTGAAATGCTGAACATGCTCCTGCTTGTTATATGATAGAGAAGTGTACTCCAAGGGTCAGTTGAGTGATTTCCTGTTAAACTTCAGGGGCACAATAAGTTACAAGAAGCCCCTTTTCTGGAAGAGCTCAACGGAGCATTTACAACTGGAGCTGGCCTTGACTCTGCTAGTGGCTTCTGCTGGACTGGGTCTTGATCCTGAAGTTCTGTTCCTGAGGACCTGGAACACTTGGTTGTGTCAAAGCGTACTCCTCCTAACATCCTGAAAGACCTGGGACTTAGAAACATTTTGGCTCCAAAGACCTCTGGAGGACAGGGACAAACCTACCATGTCAATCCGAGGAAAATGCGTTGCCGCTTGGTCAAACATTCAGGTCACTCCTGCTCTGATCTTTTCTGCAGCAGAAAATCTGTTTCAGCGGGAGGTCGCAAAGAGTGTATCCTGCCTCATTGAGCCCTGTTCAACAAAGCTAGTAGCAGGAGCAATCTGAAATCCAAAACAATCACCAAGTCTGAACGTTGAATTCTTCATGGGGTGAACACACCAAAAGTATCCGGAGGCGATGGACCTTTCTTGGGTGCAAATTTTGTAGTTCTCCTGCTCAGAGGTTACCCACCTTAGGTCAACTGCTTCACTGGGACTCCATCCGATGGCTATCCGGTCTTGTGAATCTCTTCTTGGCTACAGCCTGCTGTGTTAAAACTGCTTTCTGCAGCCGACCTGTGCACTATCGCAGTCGGCCTTAAATCGCACTTAGGTACTAGCCTAGCGCAACCAGGTGCCTGCGGTTGGCGCTATTTTCATTTAAAACTTTACAAATTCATATCTCTGGTTCCCTTTATTTAAGTTAATTTTGTAGTTTTAATGACACTTTGTTCATTAAATTATTATCTATTTGTATGAATTAGAGTGGGATTTGTATTGTGTTGTGTTTTCAACTTTCTAACTGTTTTGGTACTTCTAAATGATATACATATTTTCCAAAGTTAAGCCTGTCTGTTCTGTACCATAGCTAACAGGGGCACAGCTCAAGTTTTAATTACTGAAACCTGTACTGGACCTAACAAGATTAGTTACATTGTTACTCGTGTTGGACTAGCATCCACCCTAACTAATAATTCACTTACTCACAGCATGCACATACAAAAGCCAAACTATTAGCTTCAGTCCACATTACAATACCGTATTGAAAGTCTGTAAGAAAGACAGGCAGATAGCACAACATCCTTTTGAAGAAAAGAGCTTAAACGGGCCCATGGGTCCTATTTGAAAACATCTAATAACACAACTCTTAGATATTTCTATCTTCTTCAATGCAAATGGGGATAGTCAATTAAATGTAAATTAGATATAAAAAGAATATGTTGTGCTGTGCCTATTTCAGAGCACACATTTTATAAAGTAGGTTACAATGAATTGTAGTTTATTGTAAATAAGCAAACACTTGGAGTTTTGTATATTCAATTGAATATAGTAATTTGATTAAAACCACTATGAGCTACGACAATCTTTTTTTGTAAGGCACTTTACCATAAAGAATTCATGAAAATTAATTAGCTTTGTTGATTATCTAACAGATCTATATTTACCAGTAACAATACTAACAATGAATTGAATTAAGCCCTGCACAAGGTTTTAAAAAAATTTCTTGCTTTATTTGGTGCTGCACCTTCACCAAAAACAACTTGCAACCTTAAACAGTTTACCAAAGAGGTGAAGCACTTCATAAGAATCATAAATCCATTTTGTAATTTATTCAACCATCTTACTTTAATTTTATATAAACATAATTTTGCATGCTTTTATCTTTAAACGTTCAGTTTATACTTCCACAATAAAGTCACATTTCTCTATGTCTTGCAGATCGAGTGGAAATAACATAAATGATTAAGTTACGTTTTATTTTTGTCACTATATTTTCTTTAAGTATTCCAACACTACAGTAAACATGCCCCATCTTGTGTTCAGTACCTTCCCTCAAATGCAGGATTGTTATGAAAATTCAAAATGAAGTATCTTCTTTATGGTCGCTCCCCAGTGTTTTCACAGTTGTATATTGCAGCCACCTTCAACCATTCTGTCCTTCAATGTTCTAGAGCAATACCATGCCTTTCCACCCCACTCTTGCGGCTCCTCTATTCCTATATTGGGACTTCTTTCACTATCCATTGCAGCTCTTAAAATTCAAATTGATACCTTTTTGCTTTTTTTATACATATTATTTCAAAATATGCAAACTGTTACCCCTTGTTTAAGCCATTTTTTCCAATAGTTTGTAAGCTCTGCCCTCTACCTTTTCTCTCCTCAAGAGTATGTGTCATACTGACACCTCTGAATAGAGTTGGAACTTATTCACTAACGTGAAAACTCAGTTGCACCACATGATGGCCCTCTTCTTTGAAGTGGCTGATAATGAAGATCTAATATCTTTATTATGTATTGTAGATTTATATTCATCATTCCTAACTTTATTTTTCTTGACTTCTGTCCAATACATCCATTTATGCATGGTCATTTAAATAAATATAAGGCATTGTAATTGGTGTATTTTGTACACTGTACTAATGCCATTTGTCTTCCTATTTTCAGTTGTTGACATGTTGGTCCTTTTATAACATAACTAAATGGTATGCAGGCATAAGCCTTTCTTGCTTGTGGCTAATCATTGTATATCCTTACAATGTGTATCCTTGCAATGTGTTGAAGAGTAACACAAAATTACCAAAATGACTCAGATTACTCCAGAATAATTTAAATACCACCCAGACCTAATCATAAGTTACAGTTTTGTTGTTGTACATGACTTTGAAGAGACGTAGATGAATCAGGACAAAATAGCTCCTATAGTTTGAAGTGCTAAGTGAAAATCAAGAAATGATTTCCTTTAAATCCTGTGGCTCTATCTAAATCTTGCGTAAAGCACAACTTTCTGTCTGACTATAGTAGTTGCTTTTCACCTTTGCTGGTTTAAGAACTTTCAGAAAATCTGTAATTTCCAGGAATAAAATAAGAACGCCTCAGGCTTTGGGTGAACAAGAACTTGAATTATGCCGCTGACGAAGTATGTGCCCTCTGATTATTCAAAACTGTAGATACAGACAGTTCTAAGATTTGAGAAAAAAGAAGTGGAGAATGTAACTGAATCTCTACCTTCAACACCTTCAGAAAGGCCATTAATGCAAAGGTTGTTGCACCTGATCTGTGGGACCGATTCCGATCTCGGCCGGTAGGGCACCGAATCGGATTCGGCTGAACCGGATCCGATTCTAAGCCCTTTTTCCCGACCGACTCGCGCCGTCTGGCTCCAAGAAGCAGTCGGAGCCGTACTTTGGGGGTCCGTGTCGGACCCCCCTGTACGCGTAGCCGCGCGAGTCGCACACAGGGGGGACCCATGGGTCCCCCCTACCTGTGCATGTATGCCGCGAGTCGCTTCGAGGCGTACCCGCTGTAGGGGGCGCCCTTGTTCGCCTCGCACCCATTGAGTCAATGCGAGCCCGCGTACGCGTTGTACGACCGGCTCCCATTGTCTTCAATGGGAGTCCGACCGACTCGAGTCCGATAGCATACGTGCGCATCGTACTCGTTCGGTCGGGCTGCTAGGGTCCGATTCGGTCGGAAATCTCTCCGGGTCCGGCTCGGTCGGAGAGATTTCCGGCCCGAATCGGAATCGGCCCCCGTGTCTCTAAATCTTCAGATTGTTTTTAATAGGGCTATTTCCTTTTGTAAATACGCAATGTTAATTTTTTCATCCTGAATATTAAAGACTCTTTATTCCACTTTGGAAATTGTACTCTTCATAGGAGGCCATTTATCATCCAAGCTGTGAAATCTCTTTCTTCATCATTTGGATGAAGTGCTCTGATTTAATTGAGAAGAATTTCAAAGGAAATCAGATGGGATGTTTAGTCTTGAGGTGGAGGATCATTTTTGAGTCTTTGAGAAGGAGAGCAAAATTCTGAATTTTCCTTGATACAACAGGTTTAGGAATGGCAGAAGACTAATTATCCTGTGTATTATTAAGATAATCCTCTATTGAGCTTTCATAAATCACAGGGTTTGAAGCAACAAACTCAGGCTGAGAGGACATGTTCAATAATTTTAATTTCCTTGTTTTTACAATGCAAAGCCAGTTACAAGTGTGAAAATTATATAAAACAAGAAGGCTTTTCTGAAGTCCTTAAAGTGCGAAAATGAGATGTGGTATGGATAACAGAGAGAACAATCATCCACCCAGCAGGGTAATTTCTTGTCAGAAGCATACCCAGATAACCACGAAGAAGCAAGGTCAGTGTTCAGTCACTTTTATTAAACAAACTGAAGAAAGCAGAGACCAGGACCACGTGAGGAGGATAGAAGATACTCTCCCAGAAGTGATACACAGCTTTATTAGTGACTGGTAGCTCAATGAAGTATTCAGGTCTAGAGTGGATAGCAAGATTCTCCTCACAAAACTTCTAAACATACCAAACAAATCCTATGTGCTACACTAATACAGGTGAATCACAAGTAAAAATGCTAAACAGGGGCCAGGTGCCTCATGTGAGATAAGGAGGTCTATCATAGGAGCAAAGCATTACATGATCTCTGTAACTGAGAAGGGAAAGTGGTAGTGGGAACATCATTAGTTTCCAAAGGTTATAGAATGAGAAATGTCACAACACTGTCACATCACTGAACAGGCGCTGACCCTCCTCCTTCTCTCTGTAACCTCTGTTAGAGGAACTTCTGGATCCACATATGCTCATTATGTCGTGGGGCACTGACCATAGACAGTCACGTTTTGTGGGGGTCAAGCCACACCTCCCCTAACTTAAATGTTTTGTAAGTTTCTATTTCACATGTAAACCACTACTATAGACTACTCTGCATGAACTTTTGGTTACAATGGTTCATTCTCTATATAGTGGTTTGTAACCTTTGGTTTCTGTGGCCCCCACATAATCATTATTGGAAACCAGGGACCACCAATAAGTCTTTAGTAAAAGCCGGGGATTCCAGCCTAAGCCTTTTCAACGATTTGAAGAGCAAAATAATACACAAAGTATTCTTCAAACAAATATAAAAATGATTAAATATTTTATGTAATTCACAAACAAAAAAAATCAAAAAAATGTTTAGTGGCCGGGGTGGAGCTTTTCTAAATCCAATCGACGGCCATCATCCATACTGTATTCTTTTTTGATGCATTTGCACTGCACCCACAAATCAATCTGAGGATAGTTACTTATTTTTAGCCTAAATTAAAGCTTCGTTGATATTTACAGAATGGTTTAAAATTTTCAATTTTTCATTTTGTTTTTTTATTTATATACACTTTATTATTCTGTTAATAATATTTAATTTTCTAAGCACTCGTGGACCCCCAGAACATGCTTCATGGACCCCCAAGGTTTCCTGGACCGCATATTAAGAACCACTGCTCTAGTACATGGCATTACTATTGTCATGATTTTTCATGATTGGCAGCTGAACTGTATTATTAATTTATCAAAGGCCACAGATGCGGGTGAAATATTGGCTGGAGCAGGTGCCGCCCCAATCCCATTTTTACACGTCAACATTTTTCATCAGCATTGGTCACTTCAAGATGAGCAAATAAAAAAAATTAACAATTATGCTATTGGTGAAACTTTGCAACGAGATGAAAAAATTATCTTCAAACATGTGCAGCTGCGCATTGCCATCATTTCAGGAACTAACAGGTGGGTACAATAAATAATCTGAAACAGTCTCCATTTTCCTAAATATAACACAATGAAAAGCAAGTTTTCAGCTAGCATGTTTCAGTTTGGAGCAGATGTAGCCCAAACAAATTGTAGAATTATATAATAGGTGTGAGTTAACCATACCCTTGTAAATTGATTGCCATTGTTTATCTCATTCTGCACCACTGATACAGTGCTTAATTTCTAAAACAATAAGTGCCGGAGCTCTAAGTATTTCTTGGGAGTCCACTGCACCTAACGAATATGCGATATTACATTGCATGCGGTACAACGCATGCGATTACAACGCATACAATTACATTGCAAGTCGTTTCTATAACTTGCTGTAGGGGGCGCGCTGGACTTAGGAATAGTATAATTTACTATTCCAACTCCAGCCTGCTCAACAGTAGGGAAGGTGTTGGAATAGTAAATTATACTATTCCTTAGTTTAGAGCGCCACCTACAGCAAGTCGCAGAAACGACTTGCGTTGTAATGGTTAGCGTTGTAACAACGCTGTCGTTGTAACGACTGTGTTGTAATCGCATGCGTTGTACCGCATGCGATGTATACGCTGCTTCCCGCACCTAACACCACACCAGCTGCTGCAAAATTTGGGAGACCAACCATCCGCAAATTTCACGGACCGTCCGTGATTTGGATTTCACGTCCATTGTCCATGATGATCCCTTTTATGGACGCGTTTTGTCCGTAATTTTAGGCATTGCAGAGAGCAGCGCTGTTCCCCTGCAAGAAGCATCAGGGGGCCGCCTCGCACTCTTCCGCCTCGCCCTCTTCCTCTGAGCACAAGAGCAGCCGCACCCCGCCCATTGTCATTCTGTATACCGACTGATTGCCACATACAGAATGACAATGGGCCAGTCTGGGCTGTTACTGCATGTGGTGGGCCTCTTCCTGCTTCGGTCTATGGCAGGGTATTCTGTTTTAACAGTACATAAAGAAAAATGTTGCACTTCACCAGATAAAAGAAATGTACAGAATCCAGTTCATGAAAAAGAAGCCAGTGAAAGAAGTTAAAAAGAAGGGGTGATAGTTCTTTCACAGTCTTATCATTTTGGAACTGAAGCATTTTCAATATTATATACAATGAAGCCATAGCTGTTGCTTTTTTATTTCATGCAACTAACAACCATTGTCAAAGCCAATTAGTCCTGGCTTGTTGCAGGTGTAATGTATTATATATCTGGATGCAATAACAGAAGTAGCAGAATACCAGTTGAGCAGCACACTGTGCTAAGCACAGATTTTTAGCTTATGTGTTTTAAGCCACGACTTTAATTAAATTGGACACGCCATTTGGAGAGACCCCCAAGTTTTTCAACCCACTTAAAACCCTGGAAACAACACCATGTCCCAGTCACCTCACATGTTGGCACTGCACATCATGCATGATTCATGACTTCCAAGTTCTCAGAATTGCCTATGTGCAGGGGCATAGTGAATCCTCCCCCGCCCCACCCCTTGCTTTAGGAACTACTGCAAGGGTGAAGTTCTTGATGGGCCTCTTCTGTCTGCAACTCTGCAGACAAAGGCTCAGCTCATAATTAATGTGAAAAGGTGGGTGAGTAAGTAAGTGAAGGAATCAGTGAATGGCTGGATGGATTAGTGAAAGGATGAATGGATGAGTGAAAAGGTGAGTGGATGGATAATGAGAGAAAGGATGGATGGATGAGTGAGTGGAAGGATGGATGAGAGAAATGGTAAATAAATATATGTATGGGTGGAATAGTGGATGCATGGGTGGAATGGTTGATGTATGAGTAAAAGGGTGGATGGATGGGTAAAAGGGTGGATGGATGAGTGAAAGGATGGATGGATGAGTGAAATGGTGGATGATGGGCGAGTGAAAGGGTGGATGATGGGTGAGTGAATGGGTGGATGGATGAGTGAAATGATTGATAAGTGAAAGGGTGAATGGATGGATGGATGATTGAAAGGGTGGATGTAAGGATGGATGAGTGAGTGAAAGGGAGGTTCGATGGGCTAAAGGATGGATGGATGAGTGCAAGGGTGGATGGATGGATGAGAGAAAGGATGGATGGATGAGTGAAAGGATGGATGAGTGATAGGGTCAATGGATGGATTCGTGAGTGGATGAGTGGATGGATGGGTGAAGGGATGGCTACGTGAATGGGGCTAGAGAGAGAAAGGGAGGATGGATGGATGAGTGAAAGTATGGATGGATGATTGACAGGATGGATGGGCGAATGGGCGTATGGATGAGTGAAAAGAAGGATGTAAGGATGGATGAGTGAAAAAATGCATAGATGAGCTGGAAGAAAGGATGGATGGATGAATGAAATGGTGAATGGATGGATGAGTGAGTGAAACGATGGCTGGATGGGTGAAAGGGTAAATGTTTGGTTGGATGGGTGGGTGGAACTGTGGATGGATGAGTGAAAGGATGGATGGGGTGAAAGGGTGGCTGGATGGATGATGGATGGATTAGTGAAAGGGTGGCTGGAGGGATGGATAAGTGAAACGATGGATGGAAGGAAGGATAGATGATGGATAGGTTGGGAAATGGTTGAATAGGTTCGGATATGGATGGGCACACAGATGGAAGGACAGAATGAATGGTGAAGGACTGAATGATGGATCAAAGAATGAATGGATGCCACACCTCCGGGTGACTCAACCCGCCATCCCAATCCGACACATGACGTCAGGCAGTAATGCTCCTTCTGTCTGATAAAAAGCAGAAACGAATTGCTTGTACGGCGCTGTGGTACCACAAGAGATGGTCTTCTGTTGTGTTGCTGGGCGGCGCAGCTCGCACGCCACCGGGAATCAGTGCAAGCAGCTCTCTACCTGCCCCGAGGCCATGAGAGATGCGTGAGGGCACAGCTCCATGCAGCCCTTCTGAGGGGAAAGACTGTCAAGACAACATAACCTGCACTTGCAGACAACCGCACCAACATGACTTGAGTCCCTTCCACCACAAATTTTTTTCTTTTAAATTTTGCACCCCTAAGAATATTGCACCCGGGGCAACCGCCCTATTACACCTTGTAGCCCTCATTGTCTTAAGTGACATTTCCTATACAGTGACTTTCACATTTATGAGTCATTGTCTCTATATAATATGTGTGTGATGTAATGTACATACTTCGGATGAGTAGCACTGTATAAGAAATTGAATACACATGAGAGAGGGACTATGTGAAGATGAGGGGCACCATTGGAGGGTGGTAGCAGGGCCGGACTGGCCATACCCGGCAACAAGCGTTTCCCTGGAAGGCTGTAAGGGTGGGGGCTGGTTTTGTTACTGGGGGCTGGCACTGCTAAGTTCCTTGTATATCCAGCCGTTTTCATGCACCAATAAAAGTTTCACAATAACTCTGGTGACTAATGTACCTGCTGGAGAGAGATGGGAGTTTTGTTTAGTGGCAGTTTTGAATCATCTAAGGTAGCACAGAGGGTTAATATGCCTGCTTCAAAGAATGTGTACCATGCATATCAAAGAACAGTATTTTATGGGCAGAGCTCAGTGGGTTACTGCTTTTGTCACTGAGTTTCTTTTGTTACTGTGCAGTTCATAAGTTACATATGTAATCTAGCACAGTGAGCTATGAACTGCCATCAAAGAGCTGCATGCAAGCTGCATGGTACAGGTTACAAAGTTATGTTTCTTCCCTGTTTTTCAGTATCCTGAGTTGTTAAAAAGGTTTGTTTGGGTAGTAATACATTCTTATCATTAAAGTCAACGCTAACTACTGCTTTATGTTCTTAATCCTGAGTTTGAGCTTCTTCCAGACCAAGCACTCTTACAAAATGCCTACCAGTATGGGTGATGTGCATCCTACACCTTTTAGTTCCCATTGCCTTATGTAACACTTTCTATACACTGATTTACACACGTAACATTCATTGTCTCTGTATGTGTGTGTGAGGTAAAGTGCTCTGGCACCCTACAATTGTATGAGAGGCGCTATAAAACAAAATGAAATACATGTGAGAGAGAGGCACTGTTGGTGATAATAAGGGAATCATTGAAGAGCCCCATGAAAGATTGTTGTATTCTGATGCACAGTAAAGTCATCATTTACAATGCTTTAGCAGTTAATACAATTGATATATAATGACAAATGTCTTGTAGAATGCACCATGTTTTCCCACATTTTTGGGGGCGGGGCCAAAAGAAAGGCTATAAGCTGTCAGTTTGTTTGTAACACACAACTTCTAAATATCTGCAAATGAACTGTGCAAATGTTTTAAAACAAATCAGCAGTTAGGAAACCACAAATGGACCACTTGTTTGTAATTCAGAAGTGTGCTGGAAACAGAGTTTTAATAGGATGAAAACAATCAAGACATTTTACTTGGTGATGTTCAAATGATACATATTTGCCGAAACCACATTTCCACTCATTAGTATTTGTGCGCTGTATTGTTTTATCAGTAAAACTGCATGTTGACATTTTGCTTCCATTCAATAGAAAATGTTCTGTATGTAAAAGACAGTGCCTCCTTCTGCCCTACAATTATGCCTTAACAGTCTATACAGTTTCTAGTCTGTACCACACTTCTGTGCATCAGTGAGAATCTGCAGTTTACAGCTCACAGAAAAGAAACAGCCCAAACAGTATACTATTTCCAATATAAAGGTAAAATAAGGAGGGCTGATATATGGCTAGCTAGGGCAATATTTAGTAATGTCAACTCCCATCTAACCACTCTGACCCACAATAATACCATAATGCTCAGCAGTGTGCAGCCAATTATAGCTCATGCAGGCTGGTTAATAACTCCCTTTCCCTGCTTAATGCTCTTACCCTCGCACAAGACCTGTCCGCTATGCATCAGTGGCCGGCACAGGTAAACGCAGGGGGGGTAGTGGGGCGAGGCAGTGGCGGGGCAGGGTGGCAGGGCATAGGTCGACTGACAACAGAATATGTATAAATAAATAATACCTATTCCGTCATCTGTCGGCTCCAGCCCCTGCCACGCCCTGTCCCGCCCCACGCCCTACCGCGCTTACCTGTGCCGGCCACCGCTGCCGCTATGGGTCTTATCCATTACTCAGTACTGTACCAGCCCCTATGCAAGTCATCACCAGCTGAACAGAAATGGAATGCTTGAAGCGATCTGACACATAAAGCTGGCCACTCGGAGGACTATACTCTAGTCCAGCACTGCAGGTCCCCATTAGTTACATCCTATGCATGCCGCTTTACATCTCACAATGGCACTGATGTGTCTGTAAATCATACCTTTTGCCCCGAAAGTCCTGAATTTTGACCTGTCCTGATTTTTGTCCTGAATTTTGACCCTTTGTCCGGAATTTTCACACTTACCGTCCTGAATTTGCACCCATGCCAGTTGATCACCATTTGCCAAATACCTGTGCCTGGAGTACCTACCTATATTAACCCGCCACAGATGATTTCTGCTAAAAAAAAAAAAGGCACATAAAGCCTCCATGTAGTAGAAAAATTCGTGCCGGGATTTAGAAAAAGGTGCCGGTACCGAGCACTGGCCAACACCTGCACAAATTCAAACACTTAGAAAGTTAACAATACACAGAAAGAAAGTTAGCGTGGTCTCATTCTAAAATCAGATGAGAGATAAAATACCACGGCCATATTCCATTCAATATTTATAAAAGAGAGGTTAACAAACAGGACACGTGCCCTCGGTGATAGCAGCGATAACAGCACATCTGTTTCTGCCATGTTTGACCAGGAGGCAACAGCAGCTCAGAGAACTATTAGTAATGCTCTATTACTTACCGGTAATCTTCATTACTCCGGGTCCCGTTGTCCTCGTCCCATTCATTACAAAGTGGAGATAACCATCTCCCGACAGAAAAAAAACAAGAGGAATGCTGGGACCCTAATACTGCCCCTCCCACCGGGAGTATATAAGCAGTACTTACCCAGCATCCCTCCTGTACAACCAAGCCCAGACAGGAAGGCCGGCCGTCCGGGAGGGAGGGAGGGGCGTATGAATGGGACGAGGACAACGGGACCCGGAGTAATGAAGTTTACCGGTAAGTAATAGAGCATTACCACCAGGTCCCTTATGTCCTCGTCCCATTCCTTACAAAGTGGAGAATACCAAAGCAGAAAACCGGCCTTCCGAACCCACAATCACACCCAGGAAACCACAACAAAAGCAGCAACCCAAGGGAGCACCGAGAAGGAGGGAAAGGGGGACCGCAGGAAGCAACCGGCCCGCAACCCAGAACAGGACAGCAGGGACCAAACAAGGACCGGAGACAAACAGAAGGCCAGGGCCCCAACCAGGAGGCCGCCAACCAGAGAAACCGGAGACAGGGCAACCAGGACCAAGACCCAAAGGACACGGCCAAGGAACCCACTGGACAAGGCCGCCCAGCCCAGAACCACCAGGAAGGCACACAGGATCCGGCAGCCACACAGAAACAGAGCAAACCGCGACTACCCCGAAGAAGGCCAAATAAAGAAGCCAAGACCGGCCAACAGAGCGCAGGCACAAGCACCCAGACCAACAAGGAAGGAGGAAAGCACAGGCCAGAACCGGCCCACCCCACCAAACCAAACGACCCGGCCCCAGAGAGCCCAGAGGAGAAAGCCAACCAAACCCCGCCGAGGAGGCCCAGGAAAGAAAAACCAGCACCCCCAGGGCCACCAAACGACAACCACCAAGCACCCAGCCCAGAGGGAGGAGCCGCGAGAAAGAGCCCAGGGGCTGAACAGAGTGAGAACCCCAACCAAACCGAAAAGGACAGGGAAGGAGACAGAGACCCAGAACCCCAGGAGGCAAAAAAGCCCCACAGGGAAGGAGGCCGTAAACCAAACCAGGAAAGCCACCAAACCCAGAACAGAAAGGGCAGAGGAGGCCAACCCAAAGACCACAGGCCAGAGACGCCCCCAGAAAGAACCAGCCGAAAGCCGACCAAAAACGGGGAGGGCAACAAAGACCGGAAACCAACAACGAACAAGACCAGCAAGGGCGGGGACAGGGCCACCGGCCACAACACCCAAAAAACCCCAACCCCAAAAGAGAGGGAAAACAAGGCAGGACGGGAGGCCAGGTCAACCGGGAACCCACGGCAACCCCCAAACCAGGAAACAACCAGGCACGAACCCACCGAACCACAGAGCCAGGAAGCCAGGACCGGAGCCAAGCAACCAGCCGTAGCAGGAGGACCTGCAGGCCCAACCAACCCCCGGAAGGAGCCCACGCAGCGCCCAGGCCAAAGAAAAAAAGGGCAGGGAGGAACAGAGACCTCCAGCACACCACAGCCGGACCACATAGAAGGCCGGAAAAAGAAACAGAGGAAACCGTCAAAGCGGAAACCAGAGGAAGCGGAGAAGGCAGAGGGCCAAGCAGCAGCAAAAAACCCCAGACAACCCGCAGCCAGGAGGGAGGACCCCACAGAGGCAAGAGGAACACCACAGAACCGCACCCCAACCAGAGAAGGGGGGCACCCAAACAGACACACCGGGAACAGAGCCCGGGGAAGCAAGGGAATACAGGAGCGAGCCAGGACACCAGAACCAGGAAAGAACCAGGAACGCCCAGCAAAACACACCGCAAAACCGGCCGAAAAGAGACAGCACAGCCAGCAAGCCAAGGAGGCACAGCCCGAGGCCACCCCGAACCAGCAGGAAGCCGGCAGACCCGGAGCAACAGGAGGCAACCCAGGACATGCCAACCCAGAAGCCTCGAACACCAGGACCCCACACAGGCCCGAAAAGGGGAACCGCAACCCAGGAGGAAGCCAACGAAGAAGGAGCACCGGGGCAAAGGGGAAAACCCGAAGCCCAACAGTAGCCAGCGGAAAACCCAGGACCAGCCAGAAAAACGGACACCCAACCACAGGCAAACCAAGCCCGGGAAGAGAACCGCCGGCAGGAGCAGGACCAGAAGGACCCACCAGGACACGGTCACAAAGCCGCACAGCGCCCTGCCAGGACACACAAAGAGAGGACAGGCAAGGACGCAGAGCCGAAAAGGCGACCAGAAGGCGCCCAAAACCCGCGGGAACGCCCCAGCAGACACCCAGCCAGGCACCCACGACGGGAAGCAGACGAGACCAGGACCCCCCAGGGAGCAAACGCACCCAGAGCCCAGACAGACCCTCAACCGGGAGAACCGCAGAACAGAAGAGGGGAAACAGGCACCACGCCAAGGACACTGCAGCAGCGAAAGACAGCCAGGCCCAAACAGCAGCAGCACGAACCCCAGGGACCAAAGGCGAACCGCCACCGGAAACACACCCCGGGGGGAGACGCAAAGGAAAGGAAGAGCAGGCGCCCAACCACACCAGCCAGAGAAGCCCACACCAGGCACCCCCAGGCGGCCCCAACCAGGAACAAATCAGGCCTGACCAAGCCGAACCCCATAGACCAGACGAGAGCGGGAACGTCGGCAGAACCAGGAGGGGCAGCCAGGATCACCGAAGCAAGCCAAAGGCAAGCACAGCGAGCACCAGGGCAGGAACCCGGAACACAGAGAGGCCAACCCACAGAACGGGACGAAATCCGAAAAAACAAAAACGCAAACCGGACCCGCAGGCAGAGGGGGAGAGCGCCACAGAGAGCACCAGGCATGACACCAGGAAGCCCCAAGGGGAACCAGGTGCAGCCCAAGGGACGGGAGGACCAAAGCCAGGAACCAGGAGCCCCCGAGTTCCAACCCCGACCAACCAGGCAGAAGCCAGGAAGCGGAGGGGAACACCCAGCACATCCAAGCGGAGCAGAACCACAACCAAACAGGCTGCCCGCAGCGGAGGCACGGCCCCCCAGAAAGGGCGGGCAGACAGACGGACCCAGCACACCCAAGGCCAGGTCACAACACCCGCGACACCCCGAGAGGGATGCACAGGGGCAGCAAAGAAAAGCGGGGAAGCAAAGAAAAGCGGGGCAGACCCCGGCAAGACAACCCAGGGGAGCCAACAGGACCCCCCCCCCGCAGCCGCCAAAGGAGCAGGAACACCGGCCACCACCAGCTGGGGGCAGGGAGCCGCGGAGGAGCCCGGAGCAGGGAGGACCAGAAGCGCACCCCAACAGACCGGAACCGAGGAAGCGAGAGGAGACCCCGACCCGCAGAGCAAGCAGCAGGGGGTAAAACGCAAGCAAGCAGGCAGGAGGCCCCGGGACAAAACCGGCACCTCCACGAGCCACAGCCGCCAAAGGGAGCAGCAGAGCCCACAACACTAGGACCCCTGCACAGCGCACAGCCCCCGGAGCACCCCAAAGAAAGCACCCACAAGGCCTGAGAGCCCAATGTGACACAGCCGTGCCAGGAGACTGCGATACCAACCCCCCACCCTGCAGGAAACAAGGGAGGACTGGACACCGGAGCAGGACCCCAACAGCAGAGAAAGCGGTGCACCCCGCCTCGCCACGGAGTGCCACAACCAGGGCAACCCAACGCCGCAGACAAAAGAGCGAGGGAAGGCACCAGAGCCCGCGCACCAAAAGGGGCAAAACCCCACAGCAGGCGGGAACAGTGCCCGACTGCTCGCACCAGCAGGGGCCCGTCGAACGGGCCAGAGAAACCCCAAGGAACACTCCCAGAGGGCACGCCCGGGGAGAGTACCAACCGCGAGCCACCGCACTGAGGTATCCGAAACACGAACCGGGCACCCCAGCACCAAACACAGACGCCCCACATCCGGAAAAAAGGCAGCAATGGCCACCACAGGCCGGGGAAGGAAGCCGCCAAACGGAAGCGGGGGCCACCAGACAACAAGACCCCCACCGCCAGTGTACAGACACGTCCACGTCTGGAAAAGGAGACGGAAGGAAGCCCCACGGTGCAGAGGGACGCGGATCTGCCCCTGAACCGGGCAGGCTGCAGCCCGAAAATCTCACACTGAAGCCAGCCCACCACCGGTCCCGACATCGCCATAGTTCCCGTGTCCGACGCTATGCCTCAGAGCCGGAAGAGGGTGGCAGCAACGGGCATGCGCCGAGAGCTAGCGTCTCGGAACCTGGGCGCCAGCAGCAGCCCCGAGCCTGGAGAACAGAACACTGCATCTGCGCAAGAGCACACACACTCGCAGAGAAGCACAGCACAGGCAGCAGCAAAGGAAAACATTACTCCAACTCAACGTATGGGAGAGGAGGAAGTTAGAAACATGCACGAGAGGGAGCATGCAACCAGGGCACAATGTCAGTGGAGTGAGCACGCCCCAGCACGCCGGGTGCCAAAAGCCCAGCAGCCAAACACACCAGCAGCGCTGAAGCACCGCATAGCAGCGCACATGGAGGAAAGAAACAGGCATGAACATCCAGCAAAGCAAGGAAACCGGCAAGCGGCACTCACCCGAAGGAGGGGCCAACCCCAGGAACAAGGCCCCCACCCCAAACGCCATCACACCAGGAGACCGGCAGGAGCCCATCCAACGCTTCACGTCTCACCCGGCCAAGCTCGGGAAGACGAGCCCGTGACCCGGAAGAAACCGGGAACTCCAGCCCCAGCTGCAAAGGGCCGGGAGGGCCATGCAGAGTAAGCAGGACACCGGCTCCAACAGCGACTGACTCCCAGCAAGCCCGGCAGGCCAGGATACAGACCAGGGAACCCCGCGCCCGCACAGCCAGGCAGCCGGGCGGGGGGGAGAAGAGAAACACCGCCACTCCAGCCCAGCAGGAGCAGCACCAGCACAGTCAAGTCCATTCTGTCGACAGACAGAAAAAAGAACAGGAGGGATGCTGGGTAAGTACTGCTTATGTACTCCCGGTGGGAGGGGCAGTATTAGGGTACCAGCATTCCTCTTGTTTTTTTTCTGTCGGGAGATGGTTATTTCCACTTTGTAATGAATGGGACGAGGACATAAGGGACCTGGTGGATAGCAGCGATATCAGCACTTCTGTTTCTGCCATGTTTGACCAGGAGGCAACAGCAGCTCAGAGAACTATTAGTAAAGGCCCTGCTTTCAGCGACCACTTAGGATTCCGCCAGACTTTCCAGTGAACGATTAGTTACTGTTAACCTCTGCTACTGCAGCACGAATCCCAAGCGTCGAGGAAGAATGTTCAATCTTCTCTTGGGAAACGAGTCAGTGGAGAAGTACGACCTGAGATCTCGGATGTGATGGGCTAATTACTGGCCATTCGACGGCATTTAGGATTCCAGGACACTGAACGTCCACGTCGCCAGTCGCCACTTAAGTATCCTTCATACCTTTCCAGTAAGATAAAAGAAAATGTGATACTGCGGAAAAATAACCCATTAGAAAGAGTAATGGAAGTCATGAATTCGGATTACCTCAAGTGTGAATTCTGGTCTCG
Source organism: Calotriton arnoldi (assembly GCA_963921515.1). Taxonomy (NCBI): domain Eukaryota; kingdom Metazoa; phylum Chordata; class Amphibia; order Caudata; family Salamandridae; genus Calotriton; species Calotriton arnoldi. The sequence goes on from CAWUFW010007535.1 coordinate 976,688, forward strand.
TGCGTGGAATGCGGAGTCGACTGTGTAAACGGGCAGTGATTGATCGCCTCAAGCCTAGCGGCTGGAAAATACAGTTGGACAGACAACCAAACAAATGAGAATTTTGACAGCGAGGAAATTGCTAAACGTGCTTTTGACAAAAAAGCAGCTCGGCTTTATTTTCCTGTTTCTATTCTATTGAGGCTTGCTTATTCTATCTACCTTTTCCCTTTGCAGTTAAATCCACTTAGACCTCTTTCAGAGATGATTTATGTTCAATCTTTGGTGTATTTTCCTATGTGGCACGGGGGCAGTCCAGTTTCATTCGTGTTAAAATTTCATTTTTACAAAGCCTTTTTGGCTTGCAAACAGGGTGTGCAGGTCTCATTAGTAACAATTACCAGTATTTCCTACAAACCATCTGTCCTTATTAGTGTCTCGATTTGTTTCATTCAAATCTATCCCCAGCAGAACATATCCCACTCTGGTTATGGCTCCAATAGCAGCATGCAACCTCGCTGATGTTTGCTGCGGGGACTTCAGCACATCAGTCACAGTGGAAATATGACTGGAATGTCATAGTATAAACTTAGAGCTGCAGTGGGTGGTATCAAAAATCATCTTTCAAACAGCTTGCACTTGAAGGGCGGCTCCTTTGTGTATTGTTCATCTTGGCTCATCATCAGACATTCTTGAAGTGTTTGCGCATGTGTGCTTCACTTATGATGTGCCTGCAACTTTGCGACGACGGGCCCGAGAGAGAATAGTGATGTTCTTAGACCAATTTCACGAAACATCATATATAAAAATAGAATAGAGTTTTCTATTTACCTCATTAAAATTTAACAGCATGTTTTGTGCGCTGAAAACTATTTAACACAAACACTGTAACCCATAACAGCATGTGTATTTCTCAGACTGCTTTACGGAAACGAGTTTAGCAAACACACACCAAACGAAAAAGCAACCATAGTATTAACCTTTCAAACAAGCATTAACTAATCGAAGAGGGTTAGCTATTTTATACTTGAAATTGCTTCCTCAATAGGGTGGTGGGCTTGTGAGTGTGGGTTTTTCGATAGGTGACTGAGCGAATGTGAGAATTCATTTATTTGCATGAGTGATTCATGAATGACTGATTTTGATTTAATATTTATTAGCTTTCGACAAACTTTTTTCTCCTGAAGAACAATAAGATTGTAAACCTTTGTAGAGTAAAACAAAACAGAATATATAGTAGACAAAATGTATTCATTGTGAGCTTGGTATAAACATGCGGTAAAAGCAAAGTGTTCACAGTGAAACTCCATATGTAAAATGAATAAATAGCAGCAGACAAACTCTAGAACACTGTCTTTGTCTGTATATTGTTGGGAGGGAAAAGTCCTCTACATGGTAATAGATGAGCTCCCCTGCCCTGAGTGCCCAACTGCACTGAATCTGGATCCCCAATGCTGATTTTGTTTGCATAGGCAGACACAGATCATGCGTGTGTGACAGGACTTGGGCTGGTATCACGGATTATGGTCTTGTTGGACCGAGAGGGGTGCCCAAAGGCCTACCCTAATAGTGGTGGAAGGCTACCGCCTTCACCAGGAGTTAAACAGCATGAGTGCGGTGGTGGCAACATATCGTTTAGTGATCAGTAGCAGTAAACAGCTCCTTTGTAACCTGTGTCAAAGGACTGAGGCCAATAGGCTCACTCACTTTTAAAGTTCCACTGCTGTGTTCTTAACTCACCTTTGGACTTTTTGATTGTTGCGTAATAGACTAATTGCCGCAAGACTCTTAACAGGATCCAAAAAATTTGATCACATCACTCCACATCTGAAAGCGCTCAACTGGCTGCCTTATGAAGCAAGAATCCAACAAAAGATGGCCTGTATCACTCATAAAGCGATCCACCACAAAACTCCACTGTACCTAGCACTGAAAATTTCGATTTCTGGAGGAAGCAGACTTTCTCGGAGCGCCGGTAATCTTCTTCTGAAACCTTCATTCTTCCGTAAAAAAAAAAAATATGATAGAGCTTTCTCTGGAGCTGCACAAAGAATATGGAACTCGCTCCCTCCGAGCATCAGAAAAATCTCATCTACTTCAATATTCAAAAAAGAAGCGAAGTCATTCCTATTGAGCAAATTCTTCCCTTAATACTCAGCAGCCCGTTCACACCATGTTCTAGAAGTCCCAACAGACAATCACTCGACCTACTCTAGCCTGCTGAGTGATACTCTCTGTGAGTTCATCCGTTATCAGACTCTAGATGGAGCACTTCAATCTATAGCCAGGCCCATTCCTCTAATCCTTATTTCGCACTGAGATATCCTTTTGAGGACAGCTACATCTAAATGTCACCATTGTGAATACCCAGAACAAGTACGAATGTATTATAAGTTAATAACCTACGTTCTTTCTAACTGTATTTTTGAATGTACAAATGTTTCCTCGTTTACATTTTTTTATTGAGATACCTGGCAACTGTTTATAGGTATCAATTTTACTGTTTAAAACTACAATGCTATAGTTATGTGAAGCGCTCTGATACCCATCTCGGGGTCTTGTTCTCGCAATGCAAAACACTAAATAAATAAATAGTAAAGTTGCGCAGAGCTGAAGTGATGTGTCTGCACTGGGTGTATGCGTGCCTGGGAAGGGTGCAGTACATGAATAGTGCAGTACAGAGCAGCGCGTCCCTGGTGTATGCATGTGTTGGAAGTACCTGTGCCTATGAGTGGTACAGTACCTGTAGAATGTAGCGCTTTGCAGTGCGTGCAGGATAAATGCATGTGTTTGGTGTATGTGTGCCTGTGAGTGGTACAATACACAAAAGGTACAGTGTGTGCAAATTAAATGCATGTGCAGGAAGAATGTGTGCCTATGAGTGGTACAATACTTAAAGGATACAGTGCTTGGCAGTGCACACATGTTAAATGTAAGTGCTGGGTGTATGTGTCCCTGTGAATGGACAATGCATGGAGGGCCCTGGGTGACATTTTAGGAGACCAAGGCCTGCATGGTGAAACATGGAGAGGAGGTAGAGAGATCTCCCCAGACAGATTTGTGTATTGCTGCCTTCCTGTAAGCTGGATGGGACACAAGCTGGGGAGGGGAGGACCAGGCCTCCCTGGTACAATTCCAAGGGTGTTCTTTCATTTAGTGAGAGGTCACAAGGAAGGAGCCTTGGCACATTTCAGGAAGGCTTATTTGAATCATAAAGAATAGGCATTTGGAAGCACATATTACTGGGGCTGACATTGAGGTATGAACTCCAGTCACTTCCTTGGCCTGAGTTGTGGGATTGTTAGCTTTGGAGACACTCCTGCTGTGACCTGCTGAGACAAGAGGAAGAGGGAACAGAGGAATATGCTCTTCAAAAGAAGCAGAACCCCATCATAAAACTTCAAAAATCCCAAATCACATTTGGTGTCTGGAAATTTACTATAAGGGGATATTGAGACCCCCAAAATTGTCATCTGGTAAGCAGCCATACAGACTTTGTGGACTAACAGGGCCTGCAGAAACCATCTAAGAGTTCTACCTATAGCGCAACTTCAAGATCACATCTTACTTTCCTTGATCACTTATTAGAGATGCTGCGATGTTTCCTCCTAATGCTTTTCTTCTTGCCCTTTATAGTAGGAACAGAACCACTTGTTGTACCAATATTTCAAAGGGCTTGCTTTTTTCCTGGTTGAAAATACCGAAGGAAGCTCAGGGGGTACTTAGGGGTGCACCACTGGACATCCCATGAAGGCCGTCAGGGAGCTTAAATAACTCCTCTAAAGAAAGAGAATCCACACCAATTTCAGAATTATTTGCTTGGGACTTGCAGGCGATTTTGTGAAACTTAGATAGCGGGCAGCCTACTTGAATACCAATTTCTTTACAGTCCCTTAAACAAGCTTCAGAACCTTTCCACCAGACCAACCTTATACTTTGGTGGGGAGGTATTTAAGTATTACATTGAAAATGCTGAGTATATGGTCCCATGTTTTCTGTTGTTTTTCCCAGCAAATTCGAAATGGAGGACAGAATTTGATCCAGACAATGTAGTCCTTCAGAATATTGAATATAGTCCTCAGAAAGATGAGTAGAAGTATTCAAATTATGATCTGAAGATCTAGATAATTTAGCTACTGATGACAAAAGTTTACTGGGAGTGCTGCAAAATAAAGACATTGTTATTTTATTAACTGGGAAAACAACAGTAGTCAGAGTTGTGGAAGCTATTGGCATATGATTGCCCGAAGAGGCGAAAGCTGGAGGCATTATAACCGGCAAAGTATACACTAGAACTTGGGGAGCAGATACATTAGACAAATCCAATGACTTTCTTGCTGGGTCATCTCCTTTTAATGTTTTAGGAGTTTATGATCAAAGGTCCAATGTCCCCTGGAGCACCATCTCTTTGAGACTCTTCCCTAGTATTAAACTTAGGAGGCTTAAGGAAATAAGCAGGAATAGAGGAGAGCCCCTTCAATGCCCCAATGTGATTAGATTTATTTCTAAGAGGGTTCAATTTAGTTATGTGGCAAGTTCTGGTGGAGGTTAACCTCCCAGATCTCGATTTTTTTGCAATCTTTTTTAGAAAAGAGTAAGGAGGCCCGAGGTATTTTTTAGTGCCACCTGAATACCCCGGGCCACGTAAAGTACTCCTCCCTGATGACGAGGTTAAGGTTGCCCTTCTCTGCTTCTCGCTATCCCCCAAAGACACCTTACCTGCCCCCAAATGATTTGGGGGGCACAAGCTGTGGAGATACATGAAGCTAGGTGTGCCTTGGAGTAGGGTTTGTCACAACCACCTCCAGGCAGAGGAAAAATCCAGGATTGTGGCTGAGCATGAGCGTACCATTGGCAAAACAAACTAGCAGCTAGCGGTTGGGCAAAAAGGTGGGATGAAGAAGAGGCAGGAAGAATGATGCTGTCTGTAGCGAAGGACAGGCAAGCATCTAGTCTAACCAGCAAGAACTGCTGAACTCAACCATGGGAAGCCAACAACCAAGGAGACCGAGTATTACACCGACGGCGGGTGTGCAGGCTCCTCTAATAAGCACAAGCCACAGCAGCCTACTGCTACACTGCACTTCTGCAGCCTCCCAGAGCCTCTTGACTTCCGCCCGTGTCAAAAGATTTGGACCGCACCAGGATCATGGGGCACTTCCATATATGCCCTCGCTCCACTCTGCTCACTGGTGCTCACTGCTGCTCACAGCTGTGCTGCCACGTTCCCACTTGTTCCTAACATAACATTTGTATTTGTAAAGCACATGTTCACCAAGAAGGGCATCTTGTTGCTGAATAACAGATGTTTATTGTTACCCAACTCAATGGTACTCCTACCGGTGGGCAAGATACAGGGATCAGAGTAGTCCTACCGCTAATTTCACCTTATGTGCTTGATGTGGATTGTTGTGTTGTGCTGCATTATCTCCGATGAGGAGCTGCGAATGCTGCAATGCGAGGTCCTGCGTCATGTTGCATAGCAATGTGTCGGTTCCAATGAGGAGCTGCGTGGGTTGCAATGCACGGACATGCATCGAATTACATCGCAATGCATTGGCTTCCAATGAGGAGCTACGAGGGCTGTGATTCAAAGTCCTGTGTCGAGATGCGTTGCACTTCGTCGGTTCCGGTGAGGCCGCTGATCAGGGGCTGAGAGATGTGTTGTGCTGCATCTGTTCTGAGGAATCCCACAGTTGGGCCAGGAGGAGTGCCCTCTGATGCCAGCAATGGGTCTAGGACCTGGGGGGCACCTCTTGGGAATCAGGATTCACTCCAGCAGAGGCCAGCATCAGGGCACCAGCAGTTCCAGTAGAGTCTGGGCAGTTGGGTAGATGCCTTGCAGGTCTCTGGAGCTTGTTATGTCCCTGTAGCTCAGGACAGGAGGCCAGTCAGCTAGCCTTTGGAGTCACTCTGGTGGATCTGGTTTCGAGAATCCGGTCTGGTTTTCCTTCATCAAGCAGCAGGAAAGCAGGGCAGTCCTTCTTGCAGTAGTGCAGCAGGGAAGTCCTTCCAGAAGCAGGGCAACAGAGCAGTCCTTCTTTTGAGTCTTCCACAGGTCCAGAAGTGATCTGAAGTGTGGGTCTGAGAGTACCATTATTATAGTTGATGCCATCTTTTTTGTAGAAGAAGCTTCTAGATCTCCCCTCCCCCCACAGAAGTGTCTGGAATGTCATGCCTCTCTGCCCTGGTCCCAGTTTGTCTGCAGTCACAATAGGCTAGTGTGAACTTTTTTGTGTGAGAAATTAGGCAGTGTCACAAATTTGGGAGTTTTCTCACTACCAGGGCATGTAAAACTGAAAAATACAAGCACACATTTTTAAATACACTGCACCTCGCCCTATGGACTGTGTTGGGCTTACTCAAGCTGTGACTTATATTAATTAAAAAGGGAGGTTTAGGCCTGGTGAAATGTTTATTTTGCCAGGTCGAAATGGTAGTTTAAAACTGCACACACTGGCCACAAAGGCAGGCCTGACACATGCTTAAGGGCTATTTAAGTGGGTGACACAATAAATGCTGCATGCCCACTAGTAGCATTTAATTTACAGGCCCTGGGTACCTTTAGTACCACTTTACTAAGAGTTATAAGCAAATTAAATGTGCCAATCGGGTATAAGGCAATTTTAATATGCTTAAAGGTGAGAGCACAAGCAATTTAGCCCTGGTTAGCAATGATAAGGTGTGCAGAGTGCTTAAGCCAACAAAAACAAATTCAGCAAAACAGGAGGTGTGAAGGCAAAAAGTTCGGGACTTCCACCCAAGTGTGTCAGGTATAACAAGCTTAACTGGCATTTTAGGAGTCCAGTTTAGCTCCAAAATAGTGTGTGCATATTTAGCTCTGTTATCCTCATTGAAGAGAGGCTAGACTTACAAGAGTAGCATTAAATGTTGGTGGGGGGCATCTATTGTGGTGCTAGACTGGCATGCTCAAATAGAATATAACACCTAGCATTTTTCCTTTCTCAGTAATTAGAATACTGTTCCTGTCAATCATCAATGACAAATATTTATTTTATAATCTTGAGTTTATCGTTTTTTGAATGAATTAAGGCTCAGACTGTTCTTTCACATCCATTCATTTACAATTTCAAAGGTTTGGTTAGCTCGAGCTAGATCCCCTACAAAATCATTAGTTAGTGGCAGAATGATTAAGCTTCATCTGCATAGTTAGGAAAGAGAACCACGGACTGACACAACAACCGGCAACAAAGGCTGAACATATACATTGAAAAGAAGTTGTGATATGCATGAGTACTGCACCAACCTTTATATCACAGGCTATGATGATTTAGTATTGCCAATGTTTATTGTCTCCTGACCTTCAGATGGAAAATAAGCAAACCATTTGTGTGGTCAAGAGTTTTGAAGGCTGCAAATAGATCTAGCCACATCAGGAATGCAGTTTCCTCTGTTCAGAAGCAGAGCTGGGTTATTTGTATGTCCAGTAGGGCAGTGTCTGTTTCACAATTAGAAGAGAACCCTGTTGACCACTAAGTTTCAAAAAGCGGTGCACGAAATTCGTGTAATTTTGCTCTCATGTTGTTCGACGAAATTTCCGCAAAATTATTGGAAATTACTTGTGTCGACACTCCACCTGTAATTAAGGAGGCTCGATGGGCAGGAAAGCAAGAAGCCTGAACGTTAATGCTCAGGCAAAACAATTGGGAAAAGAACACTTTTCCGGTTCTCAATATTTGTAGATTTATTCAGATTAGTATCAATACAGAAATCAAAAGTTAATCAATTAAGGAAATTAGCATAAATCAAAAACCCTAATAATGCTCCGGTTACTTACTGGTAATCTTCATTACTCCGAGTATTGTCTTTCTCGCCACATGAATTACGTAGTGAGCTTTAGCTCCACACCAGAACCCTCCAAAGAAAATTTGCATTCCATGCCTCCCCATTATGGCCTTGACCCGATATAAGGGGCGGGTCGACCCACCTCACTTCCTGTAGAACTACCAACCCAAGAAACCACATGAAGCCGACAGCCAAACAGGGAGGGAGGGATGGGAACTCATGTGGCTAAGAAGACAATACTCAGAGTAATGTAGATTACTGGTAAGTAACCGGGCATTACCTCCTCGTAAGTCTTATGTAGTGAGCCCCTACCCAAGCCCAGCGGCTTCATGGAAAACTAACAAGAAACCACAGACAACGGGATAATGCAAAACAGTAGGTTTAATCCAGAAAGTAAACAGATGGAAAATAACCCAGAAGAAACACAGAAGGTGCAATCATCAAGAGCCAGAGGAACCAGCCACGAGAACCGCCTCAGAAAACCCCCCTGCAGAAGGACCACCCAACACCACCCGGTAGTGATCCATGAACATGTGTGGGGAGGACTAGGTATCGCCCTACATATATCTTCAGTAGAGACCCCCTTGAATGAGGCCTAGGAGACAGACAGACCCTGGTAGACCGACCCAGCACCAGAGCAGACACCTCAGAACCCTGTGCACCATAGGCCAGTAAGATAGTCTGCTTAATCCACTTACTCAGGGTGGAGAGAGAAGGTTTATGACCAGACCAGACCAAAAGTGACAAACAAGTTGTCACAGCAGCAAAATCACGCAGTCCGTTCCAAATACAGCAGCACCGCCCGCCTGACATCTAACAGCGAGAGAGCAGAATCCACCCCAGACATAACGACCGGAGGGAAAGTGGGTAACACAACTTCTCGGGAATGGTTGACAACCGAGGGGACCCTGGGCAGAAACTTAGGCTCCGAACACAACACAATACGGTCCAGCAGGACCCGCAAGAATGGAGGAGAGCGCAGAAAGGACCCCAGCTCCCCACTCCGACCAGCAGAGACGATGGCCACCAAAAACACCACCTTCATGGTGAGGAAGTTGATGTCCACGGACCCTAGGGGCTCAAACGGACCCTCCAAAAGGGCCCGCAACACCAATGGAAGATCCCAGAATGGTGCAAGGCAAATCACCCTAGGACGTTGCAGAAAACAACTTCGAAGCAACCTGGCCACCAAAGGATCCAAATCGTCCAACAGAGGACTGCGGAACACCCGCAAGGCCGCCCACTGAGCTCGAAGAGTAGAAGGAGCCAGGCTCAAGGCAAAGCCATCAGAAAGGAAATCCAGCACCCTCATTGGATCCACAGAAACAGAGTCCAAACCCTTGGAAACACACCACCAAGAAATGGACTCCCAATGTCGAGAATAAGACAGAAGAGTAGCCGGGCAACGGGAGCTCTGAAACAACTCCACCACCTCCAAAGAGCAACCCAGAGACAGAGACATCCTTTCAAGAGCCAGGCCAGAAGATGAAGACGACGCAGATCCCCTGCTGGAAGCAGAGGGCCCTGCAATGGGTAAGGAAGATCAGGGATCACTCAGCACTCCTGGATGGCCATCTCCCTCAGCAGAGGAAACCAAGGGCAGCGAACCCAGCCGGGAACCACCAACATAACAAACGCCCTGTCCTGGCGAATCTTGCACAGAACACCACAACCAAAGGAATCGGAGAAAAGGTGTAAAGCAGGGAGCCCGGCCAATGGAACTACATCGCATCCAGCTGCGAGAGGTGTCTGCAGAAGAGAGGCAGATGAGCATTGAACTTGTCAGCGAACAGATCCACTGTCGGACACCCAAACCGTTCCTGCAACAGTTGAAACACTGCCTCCGTCAGGGAGATGGAAGCCATAGGAGAAAAAACCCTGCTCAGGTGATCCGCCATGCAGTTCTCCTTCCCCGGGAGATAGACCGCCCTAAGTGACAATACCGTCAACTCAGCCCAGGACAGAATCTCCTGCTCAAGGAGCCAAAGGGAGCGAACCCTGCAAACCCCCTGGTGATTGAGGTAGCCCATCACCACCTGATTGTCCGTCCGGACTAGAACATGATGCCCCTGAAGGGCCGCGGCAAACTCCAGACTAGCTAAATGAACAGCCTTCATTTCCTGGAAGTTAGACGAGCAACCTGCCTGCAGGCGATCCCACCGACCCTGCACAGACCAGGAATCCAACGTCGCCCCCTAGCCCATCAGACTGGCATCAGTCGTGACCACCCGGGAAGGGGACATGAGACAGGAAAGACCCTTAGAGAGATTGGACTCCACCAACCACCAACCCAGATCGGACCCAATCTATGGAGACACAGCCACTGGCAGATCATAGTCCATGGAACAGGGAGACCACTGGGACAAGAGATGGTTCACCAACCGGTACAGATGAAGACAAGCCCAGGGAAGCACATTGAAAGTTGCAGACATCAACCCCTGTACCCTCAACCACTGATGGACAGGGGTGCAATCCAAGGCCAGGAGACAACCCAGGTCCCTCCTAAAGGTTGCCCGCCATTCTGCAGGCAAAACACCATCCCCTTGACCATGTCCAGACGACCCCCAATGAACACCAAGCCCTGGGTACGATCCAGATGGGACTTCTTGTGGTTGATAAGTAACCCATGATGGGCCAGGAACTTGCAGACCCTCTAGACATGAAGAGTCCCCTTAGAGAAAGAAGGGGCAGAGATCAGCCTGTCATCAAGATACAGGAATACCCGAATCCCTTCCCTGTGGAGGATCCCGACCAAGGGGGCCAACACCTTCGTGAAGACCCTCAGGGCAGAAGACAAACCAAAGGGGAGTACCTGGAATTGGAAGTGCTTGTCCCCCACACAAACCCAGAGGTATCGCTGAGATGAAGGATGGATTGGCACATGGAGGTAGGCATCCAGCAGATCCAAGGAAGCCACCACTTCCCCTGAACCAGTAATGGAAGAATCTCCTGCAAAGAGAGCATCTTAATTTTAGCATGCGGGTTAAAGGAATTCACCTTCTTTAAATCCAACACTGGACGGAAGTCCCCAGAAACCTTTCTCACCAGAAACAGGATGGAGTACACTCCAGGACCCCTTTGACAAGCCAGAACTGGATGAATGGCCCCCTTGTCGAGAAGATCCTGAATGCCTGCCAACAGCACCTCCCTTTTTGGTGTGGCTGAAGGCAGGGGTGTCTGAATGAAAGCGTCCAGAGGGAGGGAGCCAAAGACAATAGAGTAGCCTTCTCGCACAATCTGCAGAGCCCAATGATGCGAGACTGAGTCCTCCCAGGTCTTGATAAAAGACAACAGACACCCCCATACAGGAGCCCTGACAGCCGGAATCCTAGGATAGTCAGGATTTGGAAGCAGGGGCATAATCAGCCTGCTGAGACCAGGATTTGGTGGAGAACAGGGTGCCCCAAGTGAGACCCCATCCTCGAAAGGACATGCCCCCCTAGGAGTAGAAGTAGGAGGAAAAGCCCTCTTGGGACCAAAGAATAAGCCACGTGAAGGACAGACCGGTGCCAACAGCTTCTTGTCCTCAGCAGACTTTTTCACCATATCCTCCAGGGAGGAACCAAACAATCTGGTCCCTGAAAAAGGGATCTTCATAAGAAGGGCCTTCTGGGCAGCTTCTGCCTTCCAATGACGCAGCTATACCTGATGTTGAGCCTGAATAGCCGCTCCCTCTGCCGCGGCCCCCAAGGTATCAAAGGAGATATCTGATAACAGTCTCATCTGTTGCTCCATGACAGCCAGTTTAGGCAGGATGTCAACCCCCTGCTCCAGCAGCTCGGCCAGACATTGAAAGTCCTTCAAAAGAGACTGGACAGTATATGACAAAGAGGCGGAAGCCCTAATGGAGAAGTTGGCAGCCGCATTTGAACGCTTAACTGCCGCCTCAACTCTTTTATTGACAGGATCTGAGGGAGAGGCATCCTCCGAAATGATGGACCCATGAGAGGCCAGTCCTGCCTTCAGGGAGTCAACCTTAACGGAAGATAGAAAATCCTTAGTAAAATCTTGAATGGCGTAGCATTTAGAGAGGTAGCATGGGAATGCTTGTTTATCAACCTCCTGCCATTCATTGTCGATCACCCTCTTGACTGAAGGATGTAAGGGTAGAGAATCTGGCTCCTGTCTCTGGTACTGCATAAAGAAGTCCTCAGCCTGCTCCTCTACTGGAGGCACAGAAAAGGCCTTGTTGTCCTTGATGTGCTGTAGGACCTCCTTTAATTCCTGGCCCTGCACATATCTTCCCCTGAGATCCTCTTCCTCACCCTCACCCTCAATGCAGGAGGGAGGATCCAGGTGCTGTCTCTTGGGGGAAGAGGGGCCATCACGCTCCTTAAAAGCTGCAGCTAAGCAGCCTGAATCATAGATTGGATAGCCTGGAGTGACAGGGAATCAGCCGTGGGCTGAGAGCTGGGACCAACCTCCACCAGAGGATCATCACCAGGACCCATGGCGAGGTAACCAAAACCAATTCTAGTAGTTTGCCTGGAAATCTGGGTCAGGCTCAGGTTTCCCAACATACTACCAGGAATGTTATGGGGAATATTCCCCTGGCTTCCATGTCCCCAATTTGTAAATGTACATAGGGAACAATTGCACAACTCAGAAATGAAGCCATGTGTTTGAATGCCCCTTTGAAAACATTGTTCGCCAGGGAGAGACCCCTTCCACAAGTTTAGAGATGATTAATTTTCCTTCCTACTCTTAAGCAGGAGTTAATCCGGTCCCCTTTTTTGGAGTAAGACTCCAATTCAATCATTTCAAGGTGGGAAATGATTGGATTGGAGTTTGGGAAATGCCTTAGAAGGTGAATCACAGCTTGTTCCATCTACGCCCCCCCCTCCTTGCATGGAGTTTACTACAGAATAATTTCATGCTTTCATGGTGTAGAATTACACAGTAGTAAAACTATTTGCTCCTGTCAGGAATCCTTATGTGAATTCCTGACAGGGATAAATGGCTCCATTTTCGACTGCAAATGTAGGTTTACGACTGAAAATGCTTTTGTGAAATTTGCCTTGTATGGTTTGGGGAGAGAAGGCATCGGGTTAGCTGTAGGAGGGCATTGATAAAGCTGAAGGCACACAGCAATCAGGGGGAAAGTTCACCTCTGGAGAGGAGGGGTTGAGGGCACCAGGTTTGGTTGTATCAAACTGCAACTTTTTTGTACACCATGAAGAATCTTCATAGAAGTGCCATGGGGTGGAAATATACTGTGGCCCATGCAAACATCAAAATTCTGAAAATAACATCTCTCGAAATGGCGATAGCTAATACACTTGAAGCACAGATAGTGGTAATTGGCAAGCTAAATCTTCCCACATGGCAAGTTTGACAACTAAAGTCAGATCTTCAGTTAAGCCTAGCGCCATGAAACCGTTTGGTGTACGTGCGCTTAATAAGTGATTTTAACATAACATAACATAACATAAGTGGTGTGTCATCAAAAATGACCGATTGGCCCCAACTTTGACTGCCTTGTATTAAAAATCTCTTTGTCTATTATGAACACTTTGCTGAGTACATGTATTTAGTATCCTCTATAAATCAAATTATTCTTGACGCTTAAATAACACACTGTCATTACCCAAGTCATCGAGCTCAAAAGCGTAAGAGGCTGAGATAAACCCAGTCCCGGCATTTAGAAAGTAACCCTCAACAGAAAGTGGTAAACCCACTGGGCAAAATTAACAGCTTTACTCTGTCAATTTTTAGTGGTGAGGCTACCTTAGCTATCAGATATAAATAAGACACAGCCAATTCTTCTATGACATAAGATCTGGTCCTCAGAGAAAACCTCCCTTAATAGGGATATTATAAGGGACTGTCTTAAATTACAGCGGGTACTCAGTATACCTTAGATGAAGCATATCAAAGATTTCATGAGGAATCCCTAGATCACATCAGCGGAAAAGATCTTAAAAGAGAGTGCATTATGTTACTGGAGACTCTTAGATTATCCTTGGAACTATTAAAGCCGAGTGTTTGTAACAAACAAATGATCTTGACCACTTATGACATACAACCATATTTACAACTCCTGGAGGGGACACAGGGCAGATTTGTTTTACCCGTTTTAGGTTGGGCATTTTCCATCGCCTATCAAGCTTTCCTGATATAAATAATTGGTCATGTTCCCTTTGCAAATGTCCCTGTTACGTTACGTCACAGCAGACGACAATTCATGTTGTGCTTTTTTGTTAATTTTATGAAAAACAGAAAGATTTAGGTTTTACCGATTTTAAGGTTGCTTGGGTTTAGGCAATGTCGCCCAGCATTTTGATTCCTTCAGTTGTTATCCAAAGAGTACATTATATTGTCTATGACAAGGTTTTTAAAGAATGTAATCAATTGTAGAAAGTCCACGAGATTGTGAATTCTTGGTGATGTAAAAGTGTCTGAATTTTATGATAAATACTTTTTAACGACAGCGATTGTTGCTGAAAGAAATTAATTTCTAATCTAGATTGCTGTATATTTAACAAGTTTGATAACGATTTTTAGTCTTGTAAATATAAACTGTTTTTTATTTGTATTCTGCTTTTATGGTTTCCTCTGAAGAGATCGAATAAAGCTTATTTGACTTGACTTAACTAGTGGTGAATTATACAATTAAAGACGATGTAAATGTAATCAGGAATATGGAATGCAAGATCTACCTAGGAGAGATGCCATTGTGAGTAAACCACCTTTTGAGCTTTTGAAAAGGAACTATAGCAGAACATTGCATACAGAAATATAGCCTGACATAAATATTGAGTCCTAACTATCCTGTACAAAAATATTGCCCTACTGGGCGTAGAGCAACTCGAGTGAGTCAATATTTTTGCAGACAATATTTAGAACGCAATATTTATGCCAGACTATATTCTGACAATGATATTCTGCCACAACACGTTTTAAAGTGTAAATTGCCTGCTTCTTGATGAATCTGCGAAGCCATGTAGCCTGTCTGCTTCTTGACTACATAACACGCAGACAGTGCTATGGAATACACATTTCCCTGAGTCACCCTCTTCAAGTGCAATAACCTGAACTCTGGGTCTTGGATTGCTATCCTTCTTAAAGCCTGTGTCTGAGCTATCAACTGGTCACGTATCACGAGACGGACTTTAAACCTGTCCTTTTTTTGTACCCAATGTTTGCTAACCATGCTGGGAAATGGAAAACTATAAATAACAACATTCTTAACAGTGCTGACTGAAAAACAAGGACTGACTAACTGTCACTCTGTCTAACGACAGCTATACTTGGTACTGTGTTTATTCAGTGTATAAGTCATGACCAATTCTCATTCTCCATCCTTCCACTGTACACTTTGTGTATGCTTTTTTTCGTTCTCATCCTCTTTCACTGGAGTTTTCAAACCATGTGTCATTTCTTCACCCGTTTCTACACTGCCCATGCTTTAAATCGAATCAAATTGATTATTTTATACAGATTGTAGTTAGTACGCCATGGAAACTGAACTGAACAGTGAACAGCAGAGCTAGGAAGCATCCTATAACTGAATGTGCCAGGATGACTCAAGTAAATTTTTATCAAAACATTATATTTTAGGAATTTCAAAATTTTGAATAACAGACGATGGTGGACCGCTAAATTTCTAAAGAAAAAACAACAGACTTTTTGTCACTTCCTTTCAGGTATATGACCTAGAAATGCAATCGGAACTGGCTCATGCTGAGCTGAGAATTCCGGAGCTCTATTACACTCAGGGCACACATATCCTGTTTGCGTCATGTCGCACCTTTAAATAGTTGTGACATGCGCAAAAAGGGGAAGTGCTCCCTATTACAAAGAATATGCTGCTTCCAGGGCAGCCGCAAACTTGTGCTGCCCTGGTGGTAGAGCATTCAAGTGAAATACAAAGCGACTGCTTCAAAGCTTCTACGTGTTTCACAGTGCAGACGGCGGCATGCTTGCACTTTGAGGCGGGATTAGAGATTCCTTTCGAAGTGGGTGCAGTGAGTGAATGCTGCCGCCTGCAAGGGGAAGTCTGGGGGGGTCCATGGGACCCTCATCCCCCACTCCAGAGGGCTGCTAACAGCAAGTGCACTGGCAGTGTGGCACCTTTTTGTGGTGCTCTTCAGTGCGCCTCCAGACAGCTTCTTTGCCTTTGGCCCCCATTCATAATATGGCAGTGGTGCAGAGGCAACGCGATTTCCTCATTTGCATGGGGCCATGCCCCCATACAAATGAGGGACCGCTCTCTTGAGATAGCACTGCCGCTACATGTGCACCATCGCTATCAGTATCACAGAAGGGGCTGGACAAGGGTCTGTGGCCCTTTCTGTAAAAACGGGCGCACATGCCCATTGCGCCCCAGGGGCACTCTCTGTAATATGGCCCAGATGTGAAGCAACTATAGTAATGCTCCTGTGAATATAAATGTGTAATATCATTGCTACTCAAATCTCATAGAAGTATAAGGTTGGTATCCCTTTGGGATCACAGGGTAACTGTAATTGGAAACAAGCTCCTGATATTTCAGATGTGTCAACAGATGGCATTGGGGCACTCTTTATCATGCTCCATAGGTGAGCTCATTCAATTTAGACCAATCAAAGGACACAATGCTGTAAACAGCCAAAATTCCACCACTCAACTTTTTGAATTCCCAAACACTGACTTGTCGTCCTATGGGTTTATGCAAAATGCCAGTATCCGTGCCAACAAATGGTTGCAGGAGGAACTAGTGCCAAATTCTCTGCCTGCTTTTCTCAGGGCTGATCCAACATATGACTAACACTGCAACTGAACAATGGCAGAAGATTGCCGATCTAAATTCCCTTTATGTATGTCTATTTATCATGATTGTGATTATTATTTGGTATTATTGTTAGTAATTACCAGAGGCTGGCAGGCAGCTTACACCATCTCTGTGACAGACCTAAAAAGAAAAAGGAAACAGCTTCCACAAATACATCCTTCTGCAATCGAAAGCAGAGGGAGTGTCAGAGGAAATTGACAATGATAATGCTAAAACACTTGGCAACCGCATCACGAACATCAGATGTTACAACATGGGTCTTTCACCTGCATGCTTTTACCCAGCGGGCATTACAATACATTGACCTTTACAAAGTGTTGCAATACCACTCAGGCCTTTACAATGCATGCCTTTAACCCGCATTGAGTTTTGTTTTATATAAATTAGCATTTTTATTCATAGTTATATTTATAATTCTGATATATTATCTACTGGCGGTCGCCAGTAGATAGTTATAGTTACAACCTATTATCCATAGGAAATCCGCGACATTCTATTTGAAATAACTCTTGCCGGTTGACGTATCTTCGCGAAATTTTCAAACTTTGTGGCCCGCTCCGGTCCGCTCCTACCCTGAAAGTCTCGGGGTATTCGTCAAGCGGGGGCCGAGAAAAAGGGGGTCCCAAAACGCGTTTTCCCCATGCATTTTTCCATAGGAAACTTTAGACACGGCTACAGCCGAACTGCTGAACGGAATTACACCAAATTTGGCAAAGAGGTAGTTCTTGGTTCAGAAAGAACCCTTTTGTTAAATGGTGTAAATCCGTTCAGTAGTTGCTGAGAAAATCAAAAGTAAAAAGATAGTGATATCTATGGCCGAGTAGGGTCCGCGTACCCTCCCGATCACGAGCTGCATGTTAATTGGCTGTCAGCTGGCTGTCAACATTCCGATTCAGGAAATGTTGGCAGCCATTTTGTCCCTCGGTAGAACCGAGGGACAGAAACAAATGCGCAAAGCGCACAAAGGGGCAGGGTAGAAACACCCTGACCCCTAGGTTTGCTCAGGGGTCCCACAAGGACCCCTGGGCAAAAAAAAAATATTTTTTTTAAAATCGGCAGGATGCGCTCAGGGCGCGAATCCTGCCGAAAAAAATCGAAGCGCGGTCTCCCGCGCTCGATAGTATTTTGCCCCGGGTGGCCCAAGTCCCGGGGGCATGGTGGGGGTTTAATTTTATGT
Source organism: Calotriton arnoldi (assembly GCA_963921515.1). NCBI lineage: Eukaryota > Metazoa > Chordata > Amphibia > Caudata > Salamandridae > Calotriton > Calotriton arnoldi. The sequence continues at coordinate 994,423 of CAWUFW010007535.1, forward strand.
GGGGGGCCTCAAGGGCCCCCAAGCCCCGGGGACCGCCACCCCCGGGGCTTTTAAAAAATGGTGCGGGAGGGCTCTGAGCCCTCCCGCAGCCCCGGGACCACCACCTCCCGGGGCTTTTTTATTAATTGAACAACCTGTGTGGGGGCTCCAGCCCCCACACACCCCGGGACCGCCACCTCCCGGGGCACTAACAAATTAAAATGGGGGTCCGTTTTGGACCCCCGAAGCCCCGGGGACCACCACCTCCCGGGGCTGTGCTGATGTAGGGAGGGGGCCGCGCGGCCCCCTCCTGGAGCCCTTGATGGCCCTGGGGACCGCCACCCCCAGGGCCGGCTCCTGCAGTGTCCCGGGGTGCCTACCCCGGGACACTGTAGGTTGCTATGGCAGGACGGGAGCCTCGCGGCTCCCGTCCTGCCATAGCAAACTGCTTTGGATATTGGAAGAGAGCAGGGAAACCTGCTCTCTCTTCCAATATCCAAAGCACATTGCTTTTCCACATGGGGAGCAGCATGTCAGCTGCTCCCCATGTGAGGTCAGCAATGCCGGCTCCCAAGGGACGTGGGGAGCCGGCGGGACTGTGGGGGTATTGGGGACCCCCCCACAGTCCCCAACGGAGAGGGCCAGTCCCGTGAGATGGGGTCCCCGGGGCAAGTAGTGGCCCAGGAGGGAGGCCATGCGGCCCCCCTCCCAAAAAAAAAAAAAAAATGGAAAGGCCGGCCCCGGGGGATGGGGTCCCCGGGGCCTTAAATAGCCTGAGGAGGGGGCCACGCAGCCCCCTCCCAAGAAAATAAAAAAAGGCCATGCCCCGGGGGATGGGGCACCCGGGCCAATACAGGCCCAGGGAAGGGGGCCACGCGGCCCCTTCCCGTTTTTTTTTTTTTAATTAAATTAAAAAAGGGGTAAGGCCCTGGGGGATGGGGTCTCCAGGGCCCAAAAACAGGAAAAAGGAAGGGGGGCCACACAGCCCCCCTTCAGGGGACACAAAAAAAAAACGATCGGGCTCGCAGGCCCCGCCCCCTTCCTTCACCACTCTGCAAACGCGCCCCCTGGCGCGTTTGCAGAGAGGGAACGAATTCCCCTTGAATACTGGGGGTCCCTGGGGCCAACTAGCCCACCAGGAACCTCCAATATGCGCCAGGGGCTGCGTTGCAGAGACGTGTAGAGAGGCCACACCCCTTTTTACACCTCTCTGCAACGCAGCTCTGTGGCGCTTTTTGGAGGTATATGGTGGGCTAGTTGGACTCCGGGACCCTCAGGATTCAAGGGACTTAATCCCCAGCTTAAAACGCGCCACGGGGCGCGTTTGCACAGTGGTGAAGGGAGGGGGCGGGGCTTCAGGTGACATGTGTGCAAACAGGCTCCGTGGCGCGTTTTAAGATGGGGAATTAAATCCCTTCAATCCTGAGGGTCCCTGGGGGCCAACTAGCCCAACAGGTACATCCAGAAAGCGCCACAGAGCTGCGTTGCAGAGAGGTGTAAAAAGGGGTGTGGCCTCTCTACACGTCTCTGCAACGCAGCCCCTGGCGCATATTGGAGGTTCCTGGTGGGCTAGTTGGCCCCTAGGGACCCTCAGGATTCAAGGGGACTTAATCCCCCAACTTAAAACGCGCCACGGGCGCGTTTGCACAGATGTCACCTCAGGCCCCGCCCCCTCCCTTCACCATTGTGCAAATATTCTTCTAAAATCATCCGAAATACGAATTCCGATTTACTCACCTGTTATCAGGAGAGACCTCAGTGCTGTATCTTTCAGCCCAGTACTGGTCCTGAAAAGTAATTTTAACCGTACTTACCAGTAACTTGAATTTCCTTCCATAGGCTAACATTGACTGGTTTCACTTGGAAATTCTTCTAAGTGTGGAGTTTTGGAACTTTAAAATATTCCTCTAAAATCAGCCGAAATACGAATTCCGATTTACTCACCTGTTGTCAGGAGAGACCTCAGTGCTGCATCTTTCAGCCCAGTACTGGTCCTGAAAAGTAATTTTAACCGTACTTACCGGTAACTTGAATTTCCTTCATAGGCTAACATTGACTGGTTTCACTTGGAAATTCTTCTAAGTGTGGAGTTTTGGAACTTTATAATATTCCTCTAAAATCAACCAAAGTACGAATTCCAATTTACTCACCTGTTATCAGGAGAGAACCCAGTGCTGCATCTTTTAGCCCAGCACTGACCCTGAAAAGTAATTTTAACCGTACTTACCAGTAACTTGAATTTCCTTCCATAGGCTAACATTGACTGGTTTCACTTGGAAATTCTTCTAAGTGTGGAGTTTTGGAACTTTAAAATATTCCTCTAAAATCAGCCGAAATACGAATTCCGATTTACTCACCTGTTATCAGGAGAGACCTCAGTGCTGCATCTTTCAGCCCAGTACTGGTCCTGAAAAGTAATTTTAACCGTACTTACCAGTAACTTGAATTTCCTTCCATAGGCTAACATTGACTGGTTTCACTTGGAAATTCTTCTAAGTGTGGAGTTTTGGAACTTTAAAAGTTTCCTCTAAAATCAGCCGAAATACGAATTCCGATTTACTCACCTGTTATCAGGAGAGACCTCAGTGCTGCATCTTTCAGCCCAGTACTAATCCTGAAAAGTAATTTTAACCGTACTTACCAGTAACTTATATTTTCTTCCATAGGAATCCATTGTCTGGTTTTCAGCAAAAAGTTTCAAAGTGTTGATTTTTACAAACTACAAATATTCCTTAAAAATCACCTGTATGACTTAAACGCATTCTTTCAACTGTTTACAGGAGATGCACCAGTGCTGGATCCAGGATCCAACACTGAGTAAGAAAAAGTAACGATAACAGTTTTTACCTGCTAAGTGAATTTCCTTCCATAGGATAACATTGGTGATTCTATGAGAAAAAGTTTCTAAGTGTCAACTTTTAAAATACAATAATATTCCTTAAAAATCACGATTGTAACCAAAACGCTTTTACTCAACTGTTTACAGGAGATGTACCAGGACTGAATCTAGGATCCAGTCCTGTGGTTAGAAAAGTAATCCATAAAGTAACTAATTGCATTTAACTAGAAATTCACATTGAGCTGAATGTTGCATTGTGTTTGAAAATGTGTTGCCCATTGCAACAACTGTAACTACTGTACTTAAAAGTCTATTGCCTATGTGCAAACTATTTAAACTAAAGTAATTCATTCTGAGAAAGTATTTTTTGTAATGTAATGTATAATGTAATTACAATGTAATTTAAAAAATAAAATCTGTAAAAAAAAATTGATTCTAAAAATGTAGTAAATCAGTATGAAAAAAATTAATATAAGAATTAATACGTTTAAAAATTAGCAATACAT